>CM076588.1:1248362-1848362 GCA_038430175.1 Ficus hirta
ATCCAACTATTTAAAATTATAGCCAACAAACAAAATAATAGTTCTTATAAATAATACAAAATAAAACGTCTTACGGTAGAAATTCTGACGAAATAAAACAAAATAAAATAATAAGATTAAAAAAAAAAACTTCAATTCCTTCATTCGAAAGTTTTTTATTTTTTCCCGTTTTTCGGATATACCTCGTTTTAAATTCATTTGTCAAATCTTTGACATCTAAATCTTGGATGGAATAATTTGAGGCGGACGAAGACTCTCACTGAATTACCTCTACTGACTATTGATGACTTTCTTAGTCGTCTTTTTTTTTTTTTTTTTTTAATTTTTTTAGAACCAGTTTTTGGTTTGGAATATCAATTGTGAATTGCATGGAGAGTTGGGTTCGGTGTCATAGCCTACCCTACTGACTATTGACAGCTTGACTAATGCGTTAATGTAGGGTGGCAGAGAAGTGAACCAACAAGTAACAAGTCACCATAGGTCTCAAAGATCCACAACATGTTGAATGGTTGTTCCATATGCTTTCAGAAACATCTTTTTCATATCTTAGCTTCCGGTTTGGCACCTCGTTTTTAAACCCATTTGTCAAATCCTTTGATATCTAAATCTCGAATGGAATAATTTGAGGGGGATGGTGGATTCCGGCATGTCTCGTCACATGAAAAAACTTACCGAACTTCTACTGTCTTTCAACAACTTGTCGGTGATCATAATGGAGAGTAAAACTGCAGGCGACATTTATAATTTGAAGTTGTGTCTTTGGCTTCTTGCAATTTAACAAGTTTCCCCGATGTGTTAAGATACCAATATAGGTTAAAGCTTCTGAATCTTAGCCAAAATCATATAAGAGTATGCCTAATAAAGTGTTAAATAGATTAATCGATGATAAATTTTAGTATTTTGGATTTTTTTTTTTAAAAAAAACTCTTCAATTTAATATTAGTTTTAATGTCAAATTATCATATGTTACAACAGGTGATAAATTTTTCCGTTAACGTATAAAAAACGTAGAATTTAGCATTTAATTTGTAAATGCAAACAAGTGCCAACTTACGACTAGGAACGGGGCTGGGACCTTTGTCGGTGTCGTGAAAAAAGAAATATTTTGAAAAACTAAAGTTTTTCCGCCAGATTTTATGTGGTCCTCCTCCATGCTTTGCTTGCATTTTTATTTAAAAGTTTTCTCCACCACAAAATTAATGTTCCAAACAGGTATACGGGGTCAAAAAGAAAAAGAAAAAGAAAATTACAAATGGGGCAAAGTCCAAACTTTTTATTGCCAGACCCAAGAATTTGGCAAACGGTCAGTCTTCTACCAATTTGGCAAAACGTGATCGTGAAATAGGCATTTAGTTGTCTACTTAATTTAATGATCAACGAGTTGCTAATTTAAATTTCGTGTTAATTTCAATTTTAGCACATGTGGGAAAAGATTATTAAAATTAGCACCACTTTTTCATCCCTTCATTTCTAGCACCACCACGTCATCAAAGCATGTGATATTTGGGGCCCAACTGTATTAAATGTATGTCAAATTACGGATTTACCCTTATCTCCCTCACATGGCCCAAAAAATTGTGCCAAACCAGCATCTACAGTATTTTAGAGAGAAAAAATGAAATCTAGAGAGAGAAATAGTTATAATCAGCCGGAACCGCTCGGAAATCGTCTGAAACCACCACGAAAGGCATCTATAAACAGCTTCGGGATATAGAAGGCCACCTACTTAGAATAGTTTAAAAAACGGGCACCAGAGATCGAGAGAATGGTGGCCGATGAAGGGTTCAGGGGAAATCGAAGTTAAGGAATCAAAGAAGTCGAAAGTTAAAAAAATTGCTTTTTCGTTTCAATATTTAAAAAAGTTTGCGTTTAACACTTTGTTTGCAAAGGGGAAAAAAAATTTCATTATGAAAATGAATTTGTTTAACAGTTGGTCTTCTTACAGGATCGGTCATTTTCATAATGACCGCCTGGTAATTTTCGTTGTGACTCTTGTAACTGTTAAATTTTCCCATATAATTTTGGTCACAACGATATTGACCAAGTGGTCATTATAAAAATGACTCGTTTTTGGTCAAATATCCTTTTACCGGATCGATCATTTTCATAATGACCCCATAGTTATTATCGTTGTGACCCCTGTAAATGGTCAATACGGTGACGTATTGGTCAAAGTGTTAGACTATCGGTCATAACAGTTATGACCACCAGGTCATAACTGTTATGACCTCTGTGTTAGACTGTCGGTCATAACTGTTATGACCTCTATGTTAGACTATCGGTCATAACAGCTATGACCGGGTGGTCAATATAGAAATGACCTCTGTCCCTACGGTCAATACGATTCTGTATTAGTCAAACACGGTCACAACAAAATTGTCCAGGCGGTCATTATGAAATTGACCGCTCTGTAAAAATACCATTTAAATGATTTTTGTTATTGTAGATGCCGGTTTTCTACAGTCAAAATTTAACAGAAAAGTTAATGCAGAAAATATGATAATTGATTATCTGGGCCCTTGGACATCGTAATGAAATTTAGCAAAGCAATGTAAGAACAGATTTTCATGTCAGAAAATGAAAGTAAAGGAAGACAGAAATTAAATTGACACCAAGAAGTAGAGAGGTTCGCCCAACTAAGTGCTACGTCCTCTGTCAGTGAGTAATTTCACTATATATGAGTGTTTATGAGTACAATGAAGACTTGAGAATTTTCTCAATGGTTTCTGAAAAGATTTCTGCAGAGTGAGAGTATGTTCTCTGGGAAATGTCAGAAGAAAAAGATGAAGATCCAGAATCAGAATCAGAATCAGTCCGTCCATTTCCCCGTGGGGGGGTCTTCCTCTATTTATAGAGGAAGATGGGCCTGAGCCCGTAACTGCTCATGGCAGTTCAGATATTGTCATCTGGGACACGTGTAAGCATGCCATTGGAGATTTTGAACAGACGGTTACCAGAGTAAACCTTAATCTCGGACAATGGGCTTGGCGGTTATTGATGTAATATCGTTGTTGATATTGAGTTTGACGATTATAGGAGAGATGTCTTAATCTGTCAAACGAGCGACGAACGATGACTAGGACACAAGCCTGATATTGTGATCCATCGTTCGTAGATTATATAGAGATCGCGTTTGATCTGTTGGTTCGACGTTCGAGTATGAACGAGCGTTATATTGTAATGAATTAGAATCGTCAACTGGGTCCGGCCCATGTTAAACGAGCGATCATCGTTCGAGCTTGAACGGAATGGATTGGGTCTGGCCCAATTATGTGATCGATTGTTGCCCATGATAAAGCAATGTTATAAGTTGGGTCCGGCCCAAAAGTAAAACGTTCGTCGTTCGTTAGACAAACTGTCAGAAGCTAACGTCGTAAAGGGAAGACGAAGTCTAACCCCAACAGTTATTTTTCGGGAAGGTCATTTTCTATTCTACACCACTTTTCGGCTTCTTTGATTCTTTAACTTCAATTTCCCCCTGCTTTCTCTTCAACCCTTCCTCGGCCACCATTCTCTCGCTCTCTGGTGCTGGTTTTTTAGAACTTTTCTCGGTACGTGGCCTTTTATAAGCCGAAGCCATTACTCTGAGAGACATCTTTTCGGGAGTAATGTTAAAATTAGTCAAAATTGTGGGTTTCGACATGGGTATTTTTTGAAGATTTTCCGACATTCACAGACTTTCAAGCGGTTTATAGAGGGTTTTAGCGGTGGTTTCGGATGGTTTCCGAGTGGTTCCGGCCGGTTGAAACTCTTTCTCTCACTAGATCTCAATTTCTTTCTCTAAAACACTGTAGATGCTGGTTTGAATTTTTTTTTTAGGGTCTGCGAAGGAGAGGGATATTTGAGTGGGTAGAAGATGAGGGTTTACCTGGAATTTAACATACAATTAATACTGCTGGGCCCCACATTTCAAATTGAAAAATGACATGACAGTACTAGAAGTGAAGGGAAAAAAAATTTGTGCTATTTTTAATAAAATTTATTCCATAAGTGCTAAAATTGAAATTAACCCTTTAAATTTCACAGAGCTTCAAAAAAAAAATTTAAAATTTAAAATTTTTCTAGGGCCAAGTGTTGATTTCACTTGAAGTAGAAGCTAAAGTACTCTCTTAGGATGCTACCATGATAGCTTGGGGTGGTTAGCCCACTCGTGTCTCATGGAAGAAATCGTTCGATGCGAGGAATGATACGGAAGTTATCTGTATAAGTCATCCTCGATCTACTTCAAAATTAATCTCTTTTATCCACATTACAAAACAAGAATGATATTAACTATAGTGCAAACCTCCTGCGAAATAGAACGTCCCAACAAATTCTTAACCAACTACCCTTTTATCACAACACAAAACACAAATAGTCAGATATTGCAGAGAAAAGAGTAAAGAGATAAGGACATACATTGCAAATACATAAGTTTCTTTATCAATTATCATATCTTCGTAAAAGATTGCCATTTGTAGCTTGCCGTTCCTTATAGGTTATGGCCCCCTTACCCCGAATATATATTGGAAAAAGTTGGGTAAATAAACATTTTTGGACCTTATTTTAGAAAAATAGTAGAATTTTTTTTAAAAGGAATATGGAATGTAGCAATTAAAATGTTGATTGACCTATCAATTAATTAGTGATTGACCATCTATCATGTACTTAATCACTGACTAATCATTTTCTTAATTTAAATAAACTTACGATAAATATTAAGAAAATTATTTTAAAAAAGGTTATTTCAATAAATATATTAACATTGAAGTTCTGTCCTGTTACGACCAATAGAAGAAAGGAGCTCAGAGTTCTATATCCGGGTATGACCAAATAGAACTTATGTGTTTGGATTTCAAATGTGAAATTTGCTAAGGACCAATAATTTCAAAAGAAGGGCAAACTATATGTTGTAATCTTATCAAGATGTTTGGCAGAAAAACTTTCAGAAAGATAGGAGCAATTTCTTTATTGCTTGCAAATGAGTGAGCATTATTGATAAGAACCTTCGTATTGTTGACAAAAGTATATCAGCAACATTGGAAGACGTTTGAAGCCTCATAATCAATGATATGAAAGCTTTCCAAGGAACTTTCTACAAAGCAGCTAAAAGGTTGAAAGCATCTAAATTAAAAAAAAAAAAAAAACGGAGATTTATACTATAGAAACTATCATTTTTTTACCATCAAACTACAATTTTATTTTTTGAATTAAATTTTCAACAGTTAGATCTATAAAGGTTTTAACTTGAACACTCATATAAGAACTTGTTAAAAAAAGAAAAAAAAAAAAAAAAAAAAAAACGAATTTGTTGAAAAACTAGTCCAACGGCTTGGGGCAGTCATTATACACCATATGTGAGCATGTCGCTACTTATGCGACAAGGAATTTTGCAATCTTAGGGCAGTTAGAGTTACTCTCACCGTTTACAAGACCTTCCTTAAAACTGTTATTTATTTTAATAGTGAAAAAAGAACATTTCTTACTTAAGAAATTTCAGAAAATATACCATATAAGAAAAGTGGTACTGATTTGTACAGTGCAAAGATAAGGCACTTGCTATTATATTTAGTGGGAAAAAAAACCGTTTTGTGTTCTCTTATGATGATTTAGGATTTAGTTTATTATGAATTTGTAGAGGGAAGAAAAAGGTTTATATGATTGCCACTTTTACATACATCTATGAATTAATATACGTCATTATAATTGCTTTCATTTTATATTATAAATGAGTGAGACGATCTATATATTTTAACGGATCAATTAATTTCAAATATTCCTTTTGCTAAGGATTTAAAGAAAATGAGATTTCTAATGCGACTTATAGTAACGAGATGAACATATTATTTTACAACAACTGAGATTACGATATTAATTAATTATGAAATGGGCACTTTAAAATTATTTATCAAACAATTTGATTTATAATTTTTGTTTCATTTTCCATCTAAACTTTTTGGCGTTTAACAACTTGCCACTCGATCTTCAAATTTCCCCAATTTAATCCTCAAACTTTAAAAATTGTTGAGACACACCTCAATTTAGTTTATTTGTTGATGAATCAGTGACGAAATGTTCACATGCAAATCTTACAAATTCGAATTCTCAATTTAACAGAAGTTAACAAAATAAGACACATCATATAGGTAACTCAAGATAAACTGCAAAAAAATTTAAAAGTTTGGAGTGGACAAGATATCAAAAGCCAAAGAGTTTAGGACTAGTGCTATAAAGCCAACGATCATAAAACACGCTTTAATGGTGATTACTTCAAAAGCAAAAGTGGGGAAAAAAAGTTGATTATTACATGGTCTTGGCTTTTCCATTTATTTTTCTTTCCTTTTTGGTTTGAAACAAAAACAGTTAGAAACTTTTTGACTTCAAAAGAATGCCTACTTTTCGTTTTAAAGAACAATTACCAACATGCTACCGAGACACGTCGGAGCATATTTCCCTTCTATAACAGAACAATGGTTATAGAGATGCATACATAGCCTCTAATTTTCTACAAGGCATATTTGAAGTCGTATTCAAGGTGAAAATTAAGGCTTAATTGTAACACCCCCTAGCTAGTTTAGCCTTTAATTAAATTTAACTAGAACATGTCACTAACCCATACATTTATAAAATCTGTTATAACACAGAAACTTAGTGAAACCAAGATAGTTATATGATAAGATATTCATAAAAAATATTTACAGACTCTTCATCATAGTTCAGTCAAAATATAAAGAGTTGGTAATACAACTATCCCAGGTTATTAGCACTATCTCAAATCAAAATATTTACAGTGTGGCCCACAGAGTTCTTTCATAAGTATTTTTCATGAAACAACTTTAACCTAATATGTACATGAGTTCCATGACATCAGGTTCCCAAAGGAAGTTCAGCCCGCCACTATGTTGGTTCCTCATTATTTTCTTCCCCACCTATGCCATGAAACTTTAAAGTGAGCTAAAAGCCCAGTAAGCGGAATATAGTTAAATACAAAACCTTTAAAATACAATCTGTATTTAAAATATATTTTTCAATGAATTTCGGATCTTCTTATAGCAAATAGAAATCCAAATCAACATTTAAAACATTTAATGAAAACCCTTGAGATATGGCATAAATTGAGCTTATGCTACAGAATCATTAATCATTCATTTCCTTTAAGTTTGGCTAAACACTTTCATTACTGCCATTGGGATCCCAAATGTTGGTATCAGTCATGTTCCTTTCGGGACCCATCCGTAGGTATCAGTCAGTCCCAATGACACGTTTATAGTGGGGTTACCACATTCTGTAGATATTCCTATCATTTCCTAGCCATATGTAGAATTTTGTAAACCTTTAAAACATTGTAAACATTATATCATATACTTTTTAAGTTTCTATGACACGGTAAGTAGAATTCCTACTTACCTCTTTACAGTTGAACTACTGCAGAGAAATTGACTCCACCGTTTTGAGGAAGTTGATCGTGCTTGTCCTAAGATCTGTGATCAAGTCATTTTACATTTAAAAGTATCTTCAATCCATTAACAGTCATATAAAATAAAAATATATATGCATTATAGTATCACTAGTCAACATTTTAGACCATTTAAGGTCCTTTAGGACAAGTTCTAAGCACAAACAAAATTTCACATAGTTGCTGTCCACAAATTCCGGCAACAGAACCTAACTTTTGAAAATTCACCAAAAATCCGTTTTACAATATTTTCATCTGAAATTTTGTGGAGATCAAGATTCATATGTATACTTCAACTTCACAAAGTTTCAGCTTCAAATACCGAGTATAAATAGAGAAACAAAACTCAAAATCCTGCTGCCCTGTTATAGAAATCTCAGTTTTCTCAATCAAACATTTTCACAAATACCTTCTATACAACTTCATAAAATACTTTAAAAACCGTCAAATCTCTTTTCTAATCAGACCTCACAATGCTTTACATCTCAAATAATATATAACCATCAAGAATCTTGAATAAAATCAGAAGTTACACATTTGGGAGAAAATCAAAGCACACTTTTGACATGAAGCATCTCAAGTAAATCAAATCAAACACAACTTAAAACCTCACATCTCTAGCTTTAAATAGCTTCAAAATTCATTAAAAATCCTAATTATAACTGACCTTAGGTAGCTTATAAAATTCGGACCCCAAAAATAGTGACAAACCCCACTTTGAGCTCAACTAAATTGAAAGAAAATGGTGTTTGTGTGGAAATCCGAAAATGAGTTCTCTCTCTCTCTCTCTCTCTCTCTCTCTCTCTCTCAACAATGGTCGGTATCTCTCTCTCTTGCTGCGCACCTTTCTACCTTGCTTATCAATGGTCGGTAAGCAACCCCAATTGTAGATAATCACAAAAAAAGAAAACTTGGATAACAAGGTGTATACATTCACCGAACCTTGGATAGCAAGGTTTATCCAATTGGATAACCATTATGCTTGAATAACGTGGCAGTAAAGGATAGAGTGGACAGCTAGCAAAACAATTATTTAAAAATTACATAAAATGCCCAAAAGACTTTAAAATTATACTAGATCCTTAAAAATATATTTTCTTTGCAAATAAGTCCATAGAAAATTTTAATAAACTTCATTTAAGGTATATTCTATAACTTTAGATTACCATTCTTATACAAATAATCTCATGGACTAAGCACATCGATCAGTTTCACTTCCGGTGGTTGTCAACTTTTCTCTGCACAGTTACTTAAAAAAATATAAAACAATTTCTATAGCACATAAATTCTTAAAAAAAATATTTCATATAAAATGATTAACATTACTACTAATGAGCACTTAATAATAATACTAAGATACTAAACATATTTGTTAAACTTAGTTATCTTAAATTAATTAAGCGTGGCGTTACATTTCCTTCCCCCTTAACAAAATTTCGTCCTCGAAATTTGACATACGAAAGAGAGTCGGATACTTGGATCTCATTTCATCTTCTTTTTCCCATGTGATTTCTTCCATTTTCTGATTTCTCCACAAAACTTTGACTAAAGAAATCCTCTTTGTCCTTAAAATCTGTTTTTGACGATCTAAAATCTTTACTGGTTGTTGTTGATAAGTCAAATCCTGACTCAAATCCAATGTCTCATAGCTTAAAATATGTGACGGATCAGAAATGTACTTACGCAACATCGACACATGGAATACATTATGAACTCCTGACAGCGCTGGTGGTAATGCTAACTCGTAAGCAAGTTTTCCAACCCTTCTTAAATCTCAAACGGTCCAATAAACTTAGGGCTAAGCTTTCCCTTTTTACCAAATCTCATAACACCTTTCATAGGAGTTACCTTCAAAAAGACTAGATCACCAACTTCAAATTCTAGATCTCTCCGTCGTGTATCAGCATAACTCTTTTGTCGGCTCTGTGCAGTACACAATCTTTGTACTACCTGGGTGTATCGAGTAAGGTGTGGCATGAGCCTCCGCCAAAATATCACGCTTTAGCTCTTCTTCATTAGGAACACATATTCTCCCTCGGAAGTAAACCGTTCCATCATTAGCAAATTGAAAATCTCCACCATTTCTGAGCTTTATCTTTTCCTTCAAACGTAACAACTTCGGATCGAATCCTGCTTTAACTTGATCTTGTCTATCAAACTTGGTTACAAAATAAGCGATGATAAAATATCTCAAGTTTCTTCTGTCATTATTTCCACTTCTAACTTACATAAATTTGCCTGAATCTGCTTCTGACTTGTCAAAGATTTTCTACTCAAAGCATCCGGTACCACATTTGCTTTGCCCGGATGAGAGTTGATGGAACAATCATAATCCTTAACTAATTCCAGCCATCGTCTTTGCCGCATATTCAATTCCTTTTGGGTGAATAAATACTTCAAACTCTTATGATCTGTAAATATTTCACACTTTCCACCATACAGATAATGCCTCCAAATCTTAAGGGCAAAAACAACTGCTGC
Source organism: Ficus hirta (assembly GCA_038430175.1). Classification (NCBI taxonomy): domain Eukaryota; kingdom Viridiplantae; phylum Streptophyta; class Magnoliopsida; order Rosales; family Moraceae; genus Ficus; species Ficus hirta. The sequence continues at coordinate 1,258,279 of CM076588.1, forward strand.
CAATTCAAGATCATGTGTTGGATAATTTTTCTTATAATCCTTCAACTGCCTAGAAGCGTAGGCTATAACTTTTCCATTTTGTATAAGCACACAACCTAACCCATTCTTTGAAGCATCACTGTAAACAGAAAAACCATCAGTTCCAGAAGATAGCGTAAGGACTGGAGCTGATATCGACCTTCTTTTCAACTCTTGAAAACTCTTCTCACAATCTATTGACCACTCAAACTTTACATTCTTCTTTGTCAAAGCTGTCAAAGGAATGGTAATTTTGGAAAAACCTTTAATAAATCTTCTATAATAACCAGCAAGACCTAAGAAACTTCGAACCTCTGAAACAGTATTAGGTCTTGGCCAAGTACTAACTGCCTCCACTTTGCTTGGATCCACAGAAATCCCTTCCTTTGTCACAATGTGTCCGAGAAATGTGACCTTCTCTAGCCAAAACTCTCATTTCTTGAATTTGGCATATAACTACTCCTTCTTCAAAATCTACAACACTATTCTTAAATGCTTACTATGCTCCTCATGGGTGCATGAATATACCAGGATGTCATCGATAAACACTATGACAAATTTGTCGAGAAAATCTTTAAACACCCGATTCATCAAGTCTATAAAAGGCTGCTGGTGCATTAGTGAGTCCAAAAGGCATAATGAGAAATTTGTAGTGGCCGTACCATATTCTGAAAGCTATCTTCTGAATATCAGTTTCCTTAACCCTTAACTGATGATATCCTGACCGTAAGTCAATCTTAGAAAATACTGATGCTCCTCTTAACTGATCAAACGAATCATCAGTACGTGGTAGAGGATAGTTATTTTTCACGGTAACTTTATTCAGCTCTCTATAGTCGATACAAAGTCAGAAACTTCCATCCTTCTTCTTAACAAACAAGATTGGTGCACCCCACGGCGAGAAACTAGGACGAATAAAACCCTTATCTAGTAATTCCTGAAGTTGCACCTTCAACTCCTTCAACTCTGTTGGCGCCATCCTATATGGTACTTTAGAAATAAGCGCTGTTCCCGGAACCAAATCAATAACAAATTCAATCTCTCGACTAGGTGGCAGCCCTGGAAGGTCCTCTGGAAATACTTCTAGATATTCGCGTACAACTGGCACATCTTCTGGTTTTATACTTTGCTCAACTCTTGTATCAACTACATAAACTAAATAACCTTTACAACCCTTATTGATCAACTTTCGTGCTTTCATCACTGAAATAATTAAGGAAGAGTTTTTCACACCACTAAATTTAAATCGTTGCCGATCAGCCGACTGGAAAACAACCACCTTCTTATGGCAATCAATTGTTGCTCTATTTTTGGACAACCAATCCATCCCCAATACCACTTCAAAACTTTTAATATCCAATACAACCAAATCAGCAAACATCATCCTCCCTTTTATCTTTACTAAGCAAGACTTTAATATCGTATCAGATTCCAAAACTTCACCCGATGGAATAGACACACTATACTTTGTTGATAATTTTTTTGGAATTTGTCCCAACTTTATAGCAAATGTGGGGGAAGCAAATGAATGCATCGGAGTCAAATAGAACACTAGCAATGATTCCATTAATAAAAATATTACCTGTAACAACAGAAGGATCCCCATCAGCCTCCTCAGTAATCATTGCAAATACTCGACCCTGTACTCCTTTTTGTCCACTATGAGTAGTTGTTGCATTATTACAATCCTTGGCCATGTGTCCAGGTTTTCCGCACTTAAAACACTTGTTGGAACCAATTCTACACTCACCCCAATGATTCTTACCATAATTATTACAAACCGGCTTTTCATACTTCGTTGAATCTGTCTGATCTTGCCTTGGTTGCTTCTGAGGATTTTCTTGCTTCTGTTTTCCTTTATCCATTCCACTAGATTTCCAGTGACCAGCCTTAGAAGTGAAATTACTTCGTTTCAACTCGTTTTCCTTTTGTACCCCAGCTAAAGCTCGCTCAGATGTCATGGCCATCTCGACAATTTCAGTATACTCTTTAACTCTTGCCACTCGTACATCTCTAGCAATGGCAGCTTTTAATCCCATCTCAAAATGATCTACCTTTTATTTCTCATCATTGGCAACTCATGCACCAAACCGAGATAGTGCTTCAAATTTCGCAACGTAGTCACTAACAGACATGTTTCCTTGAACCAAGCGAACAAACTCTGAAATCTTCGCTTTTCTTATCTCCTCTGGAAAATACTTGTTGTAGAAGAGATCCTTAAAACCACTCCAAGTAAGATTTGCAGCCGTCGTTGTCAACTTAATAGAGTCCCACAAGTGTCTAGCATTATTTTCGAACAAACGTACCGCAAACAGAATCCGATGCCTATCCTCTAACTCCATATATTCATATATGACTTCTAAATGCTTAATCCATTCTTCAGCAGTTATAGCATCCGTAGTACCTGAAATTCCTTAGGATGTTGCTTTCGGAATGTCTCATATAACGGCTCTGGATTTCCAACTCTAGGAGGAGGTGGTGGTGGTACATTTTGTTGCTCTCTTTGTTGAGTTACTAATTCCAAAGAACTGTTGACTCTGCATTTCCATCTGTTGTCTAAATTGTTCCCTCTGCAACTGAGCTTGACGTTCAGCTTGTATTCGCATTTGTTCCGATTGTTGTTGAAACATATTTGCCATACCAGCGAAAAACTGAGTCATGTTTGGCATCTGTGGTTGAGTTGAATTCTCATGATGATCTTGCCGATCACCAATATCATTAACTCTTCTCTTTGGAGCCATTTAAACTTAATGCCCATGCTTAATTAATTTAAAACAATGGGTACTATTATAACATATAAATTTCAATATAATTACTTTCAAGAAAAATAAAGACATACCGGTAGGCTGATTCTTTGGTCTAATGACATGTTCCCATGTACATACTTAGTCTACAGAAACGTTTTAACCACTTTGCTCTGATACCAAAAACTGTAACACCCCCTAGCCAGTTTAGCCTTTAACTAAACTTAACTAGAACATGTCACTAACCCATACATTTATAAAATCTACTAAAACACAGAAACATAGTAAAACCAAGATAGTTATATGATAAGATATTCATAAAAAATATTTACAGACTCTTCATCATAGTTCAGTCAAAATATAAAGAGTTGGTAATACAACTATCCCAGATTATTAGCACTATCTCAAATCAAAACATTCACAGTGTGGCCCACAGAGTTCTTTCATAAGCATTTTTCATGAAACAACTTTAACCTAATATGTACATGAGTTCCATGACATCAGGTTCCCAAAGAAAGTTCAGCCCGCCACTATGTTGCTTCCTCATTATTTTCTTCCTCACCTATACCATAAAACTTTAAAGTGAGCTAAAAGCCTAGTAAGCGGAGCATAGTTAAATAAAAACCTTTAAAATACAATCTGTATTTAAAATATATTTTTCAATGAATTTCGAATCTTCTTATAGCAAATAGAAATCCAAATCAACATTTAAAACATTTCATGAAAACCCTTAAGATATGGCATAAATTGGGCTTATGCTACAGAATCATTAATCATTTATTTCCCTTAAGTTTGGCCAAATACTTTCATTACTGTCATCGGGATCCCAAACACTGGTATCAGTCATGTCCGTTTCAGGACCCATCCGTGCGTATCAGTCAGTCCCAAGGACACCTTTATAGTGGGATTACCATATTCTGTAGATATTCCCATTATTTCATAGCCATATCTTAGAATTTTGTAAACCTTTAAAACATTATAAACATTATATCATATACTTTTTAAGTTTCTATGACACGGTAAGTAGAATTCCTACTTACCTCTTTACAGTTGAACTACTGCAGAGAAATTGACTCCACCGTTTCGAGGAAGTTGATCGTGCTTGTCCTAAGGTCCATGATCAAGTCATTTTACATTTAAAAGTATTTTCAATCCATTAACAGTCATATAAAATAGAAATATATATGCATTATAGTATCATTAGTCAACATTTTAGACCATTTAAGGTCCATTAGGACAAGTTCTAAGCACAAACAAAATTTTACATAGTTGCTGTCCACAAATTCCAACAACAGAACCTAACTTTGAAAATTCACCAAAAATCCGTTTTACAATATTTTCATTTGAAATTTTGTGGAGAGCAAGATTCATATGTATACTTCAACTTCGCAAAGTTTCAGCTTCAAATACCGAGTATAAACAGAGAAATGAAACTCAGAATCCTACTGCCCTGTTATAGAAATCTCAATTTTCTCAATCAAACATTTTCACAAACACCTTCTATACAACTTCATAAAATACTTTAAAAACAGTCAAATCTCTTTTCTAATTAGACCTCACAATGCTTTACATCTCAAATAACATATAACCATCAAGAATCTTGAATAAAATCAGAAGTTACACATTTGAGAGAAAATCAAAGCACACTTTTGACATGAAGCATCTCAAGTAAATCAAATCAAACACAACTTAAAACCTCACATCTCTAGCTTTAAATAGCTTCAAAATTCATTAAAAATCCTAATTATAACTGATCTTAGGCAGCTTATAAAATTCGGGCCTACCTTGCTTACCAATGGTCGGTAAGCAACCCCAATTGTAGATAATCACAAAAAAAGAAAACTTGGATAACAAGGTGTATACATTCACCGAACATATGATAGCAAGGTTTATCAAATTGGATAACCATTATGCTTGAATAACGTGGCAGTAAAGGATAGAGTGGACGGCAAAACAATTATTTAAAAATTACATAAAATGCCCAAAAGACTTTAAAATTATGCTAGATCCTTAAAAATATATTTTCTTTGCAAATAAGTCCATAGAAAATTTTAATAAACTTCATTTAAGGTATATTCTATAACTTTAGATTACCATTCTTATATAAATAATCTCACGGACTAAGCACATCGATCAGCTTCACTTCCGGTGGTTGTCAACTCTTCTCTGCACAGTTACTTAAAAAAATATTGTTAAACAATTTATGTAGCACATAAATTCTTAAAAAAAAACTTTTCATATAAAATGATTAACATTACTACTAATGAGCACTTAATAATAATACTAATAAGATACTAAATATATTTGTTAAACTTAGTTATTTTAAATTAATTAAGCTCGGCGTTACATTAATCCTATGAATATGGCTTTCGGCTTTTGTATTCCGAGATTAGGCTTTGTTTTTTTTTTTTTTTTTTGATGAACGCGATTAGGCTTTGTTTGTTAGTTTAGTTTGCCTTCTCGGTTGTTTAATGATTTCATGAATTCAATGTTACACACGTCATTGTAATTATTTTTTCTTTTAATTTAATAAACCAATAGATAGGGGAAATGAAAAGGGTGCAAAGGCGGTGCCAACATCCCTACACTTGTTGAAGGGTTTCTGTCTTTTGGGATGTTTTAGTCTAAATTAGCTTTTGATCACCTTTACTTGCCCACTACACGTCCGCTTATGATTTTTCTTTGTTAAAGCTAACATAAGAAAGGGTATATGGGAAGTGTTGTCCCTTGGTACAATATCTTAAAGCTAACAGAGATATGTCGTAGTATTTCACCTCTATAAAAGAACTATGGTTACAGAGATATGTATACATAGCCTTCTTTTAAATTATCACATACACCACTTTGCCGAATTACTAAACCCAATGAAGTCACACTTTTGCGACAAATCCATCTTCATCATGCGCTTGTTTTCCACAACCCCACTACTTCATCTTCTAATACTAACTTGCTTGTTTTCTCAAGTGCAGCCACTTTGCCACCCTGATGAGAGCGCTGCGCTGTTGGAATTCAAGGATAGCTTTGTCATTTGTTTAGTTAAATGGCCTAATGTATATGTATTGGTTAATAAATTTTAATTTTGTCCAAACACCCCAACTCTCCTCCTCCTCTTCTTTCTCTCTCTCCTCCCTTTGCTAGTTTCTTCCATTGACTAACTGGGTTTCATTTTTCTTGGTTTGACATTTCCTCTTCTTCCTTAAATTCCTTTCCACCAATTGGGTTTCATTTTTCTTCTCAGATCTTTTTAAGATTTTAGTTTCTTAGAAAATTCTTCTTTGCTTTCTTCTCCAACACGGGAAATTGATTCTAACAACCTGTCAAGTGTGCCATGTTTCTTCCATCAACTTTTCTAGTATCAAAATTCTTTTTTTTAAAGGTATATATATATATATATATATATATATATGTCAGTGTGTGTATATTCTTTTTTGTTTACTTTTGGGATTTACTAATTTTATCTTGATTTTGTTATGGTTAATATGTTCCTGATTGGGATATAGAGGGTGGGGGATTGAGAGAGGGGGTGGGGCTGCATTTTTTGTTTTTGTTTTTATTTTGTTAATGATAAATCATTGATTTACTTATAATCAATTAGTGATTGACTAAGAAAATTGATGATTTATATTCATCAATCACTAATTGACCACAAAATTGATGATGTATTATGGTCAATCAGTTATTTAACCGAAGTCAATCAATGATTTACTCGAAGTCAATCAATGATTCACTCAGAGTTAATCAGTGATTGATCTGAAGTTAATCAAATATGGTCAATCAGTGATTAACTATTTACTAAATTGATTAACCATTTTAAGAGAAAAAGACCCTTTAACTAATTTTAAAAAACTTAAGTCATTTGTTAAAAAACTTGTTTAAAAAAGGCTATTTGCCTCTATATCCCAAAGAAGATTTGACACTCTCAAAAAAAAAAAAACAAAAAACAAAAAACAAAAAACAAAAACAAAAACAAAAACAAAAAAAAAAAAAGATTGAACACTCAAAAGCTAGCAAGAAGTTTCTTTACAAATTTATAATTTATAATTCATACTTCATATACTCATGTTATAATAGCTCTTCATCTCAAAGCTGGTTCTTTTATCAACTCTAGTGATAGTCTCACTAATTCCTTCTCAACTTGGGGCCATCTTCTAAGGTCGACATATCTCAACCTTTCATTTTTCGGGTAATTTGTTGGCCAAATCCCAGCGGAAATCTCACAACTCTCAAATTCGTCATTCCTTGATCTGTCTCATATTGTTTGGACATGTTTATTATACTTAAAACAGTTGATCTTAAGTTTTTTTTTTTATTTTTTTATTTTTTTTTACTTTTATCCTGATGAAGCGTGAAGAAAATAATTAGCAAACATATAACCCGTTTGAATGATGGAACTAAAATCCCAAGTCTAATAAATAATTAGTGATTTATATTTACTTAACCATGATCAGGTCCGAGATGTTCCTTCTATGCCTGCCTTACATAATTGGTTCCATTTTATCCGATTTAATATTTTATATATGTCCCTATTGAACTTTGTCCTTTTCATTTTTTTTTTCTATTTCTATATATATTACTTTACTCTAGATATTGTAGTTTTTTTTTTCTTTATAATTTCTTATTGATATGTGTATGTTTATAAATATTATTTAGGACAGGGCAAGGTATCCCTAATGATAGTGCATGTTTATGAATGTTAGATTGAATCAAAATCACATCAAATCAAAAATAATATAAAGCAAATAATTTTTATAATGGAAATTACAATTCAATATTGAACTGTACTAGTATGAAGTTTTCCATATCTTAGCGTATAATTATCATAATGTACATGATAATTTTTTCAAAAAAAATATAAACGGTAATACTTTTTTTTTTTCATTTTCCTTTTTTTTTTTTTTTTTTATAAAAAGAATTAGTATACGTCCCACTGAAGTCGAAGGCTAACTTAGGCACAGGCTAAAAACAATTTTCTTTTTTCTAACAAGGATTCATTACTTTAGGCCTACTCATAAATTCTTTATATTAGAGATGACTTAAAGTGTGGGGAAAATTTCCTGATGACGACGATTAAAAAAAAAAAAAATTGACACGTGTTCTTTAGTCATCATAGATGGAGAAGACGAAACCTGTCATTCATTAATATGTATGGTCAAGAATAAAACCTCGAGATCATGGAATAACAAACTGAGGACTTCCACGATTAATAGTTCGAGAATCAATATCCCAATCCTCTTATTTAGTCAAGGCCTTGACGTAGAGCGATGGAAAAGGTAGAAGGGTATTGATGTCGACGAAACAGCTCCAAACAATAAGCACCATTCATACAAATAATAATAATAATAATAAGTAATATATAATAAATAAAACGTGTATGAAGAATTCCGTTGTATTTTTGGAGTTGCATGCATGGTTTGGAGTCAATGAATATTACTACTTTACTCTCTTATAGTCGTCTTTTCTCGTAGTTTTTTGTCGGAATCAGTCGTTGATTTAGCATATCAAACTTGGATTGATAGGTTCAGTTGTGTTTTTATGTAGCAATAATTCCTCACAAATTAACAACTCTAATGGTAGGAAGCTTTCTTTCTTTTTTTTCTTGGCTTTTTTAGTTCTTTTTTGTTTTTGTCTACTCCTCAATTGAACGTTCGATAACGCGCTGAACGGTTTTTCTATATGTGCTTCCAGAAACGATTTGTCAATATTGTTTCTTTTGAGTGAGAATATTATTCTCTCAAAAATCATGTCCATACATGGGCATTACATATTCAAGAATTATTAAAAAGAAAAGAAAAGGATATCGATATTGATGTTGACAAATCAGCTCCAAAAAATTATATAGCACCATTCATACCGGGGGGAAAAAAAATCTTAAAACGTGTTTGAAGGATTCCGTTGTATTTTTTAGAGTTGCATGCATGGTTTGTAGTCAATGAATATTACTTTCTTATAGTGGTCTTTTCTTGTAGTTTTTCGTTGGAATCAGTCTTTGGTTTACAATATCAAACTTAGATTGACAGGTTGAGTTGTGTTTCTATGTAGCAAATTCCTCACAAAATGACAACTCTTATAGTAGGAATCTTTATTTCCTTTCGCTCTTTGCTTTTTTTTGTTCTTTTTGGTTTTTGTCTATAGCTAATATGTTCTATTCCTCAATTGAAAGTTCCACAACATGCTGAACGATTTTTCCATATATACTTGTACAACGGTATTAATATATTCAAGACTGCATTTAATAGAAAAAAATATATATCAATATTGGTCAAGATGCCCAGAATATATATATTTAGGAAATTAAAACAAAAAATTAAGTATATTGTCAAACTTTAATATTTGGACTCATTTTAAAAATCATTGTTAAAACTTTAAGTTAATCAAGTTAAATTATGTGTAAAATATATTGAATTTTTCACAGTATAAATTTTCTTTACAGTGTTTCTCGTCTAAAATATTGAATTTTATATTCAAATTATATGTTCCGAAGGCCACTTATAATTTAGTTTTTTATTTTCATCTTTTTAATAAATTTGATTTGAATGGGAATTTAGTTCCTTCCATTTATTAAAAAGAAAAAAGAAATCTCCATATAAGAAGAAAGCTCCATGATGAATTCATCTGGATCTATAATATTATGATAATATATTAATAATATACGGACCATATCATTATATTGATTATTCTGATATGATAATACTATGAACATGGTGTATATGATTTTCATATAAGAATATGTTTTAGATAACTGATAATTTGGTTATTACGATGACATATATCAATCAGAATGGATCCAAGAGGTTACTCATCATCTATAAATAATTAGAACACCTGGCTCCATTTTAGGGCATCCCCCTTTAAAAGGGACCCCTCTTATTTGATCGGAGCATTTTGACTTCATTCTTAAGAGGACTTTTACCCACTTTAATAAACTGTGCCATTCTCAATTTTCTCCCTTCTTATTTCTCAGTTGTTTGCATCACTGGAACGTCAGAATGCCATCTACAGATATACCCACGGAACCCACCAAACAACAAAAAATAGTGGAACATGACGGAGAGCGACGAAAAAGGTGGAAGGACGTTGATTGTGGACAAATACGCTCCAAAAAATACGCGTTCACTCATACCAAAAAAGAAAAAAATCTGATTTGCTTCTTTAGTCCTCTCTTATTGGTTTTTTTTTTTTTTGTTTTTTGTTTTTTTTTTTTTGTTTTTTGTTTTGTTTCATTATATGTTCGCTTTTATATGTACAATCTTTTATTTTTCCAAACGAATAAAAAACAAATTTCTAGCTTTAGCTCCTAAAAAATTAGCAATAATAATCACAAAGTCTTTTATTAAAAAAAAAAACTTTTCTAAATAGATTTTGAACCTTATGTCAAAGTTTTATTGAGACATTATAAACTTTATTATAACATCTTTATTAGGAATTATAATTTATAAAACTATTTTAAAGCTACTAAGTTTTTTAAAAATGTGGTTTCCAAATGCATAGTGAAAAGTCATAAAATTTACTTCTCTTTCGCTACTGAACAAAAACAAAAGCAAAACGTTTTGCTGAAAGATCGAGCTCTAAACCTGATCTCTTTTGTGTTCTACTTCCTCTATACTTGAGCACAAAGTTGATATAGATGAACAAAGGGTGTGATTTTAGTGAACGCATAAAACATGAGCACGGCAAGAAACTCAGTTCCACACTATTGATTTAAAAAGATGGTATATTTTAATAAATCACATAACTTTTTTAACAAACAACTAAAATAAAAATAAAAAAAAATTCTATAAGACTCTGGGAGGGTTGGAATCAGTCTCAATCATGAGAACCTGAATGAACAAAACCCAGTTCCAAGAGTAAGATTAGTAACCATAACTATATAAAATGTGCTCAATTAAATAAATTAAAAAATATATTCATCTTGGATTTAGAGAAAGAAAAAAGACTCAGAAAACATCACATGAATTTTTTTTGCTTTTTCCTGATATTTTGCCACAACTTCAACGATTTTTTTTTTTTTTAAATGTTAATGGTATTTCTTGAAATATTGACAGAACAATTTGGACTACAATCTAATCACTTTCATGGTCAAATTACAATAAGTTATGCCACCAATTGCGATTCTGAATCTCACAAACTAATTAGTCATCTCTCACACAACAATTTCGCAGGTTCGCTACCATCAGACCACTTCAGATAATGGACTGCCATGAAGGCTCTTGGTGACAGAAAGTCGTCTTATGAGTAACCAGATCGATCTCCGAAATTCATTTGTAGGATTGGTACATTTCTCTCTTCCGTACTCGGTTACCGCAACAAAGGCAAGGATACGCCATTTTGAAAAAGGTCCAAGAAGTTTTCGGAGTCATTGATCTTTCGAGCAAATAGATTTCAAGGGAAAATTCCAAAGTGCATTGGGGAATTGCAAGGACTCCAAGTCCTTAACCTTTCCAACAATATGCTTACCAGTAGCACTCCTTCATCAATCTCCAACATAACTCAGCTCGAATCATTGGATCTTTCCAAAAACAAGCTCTCTGGGAAAATCCCTAATCAACTGGTGGAGCTTATATTTCTTGAATACTTCAATGTATCTTTTAACCATCTCAGGGGACTAATACTGCAAGGCATACATGGGGACTCAGCCAAAGGAAAAAAAAAAAAACAAAAAACAAAAACAAAAACAAGAAACCGCAAGGCAGCCAATTCTCTACATTCGACAATAGCTCATACATGGGAAATGCGGGATCATGGGGCTATCCATTGCAAAGTCTCAATACTCCTGTAGGGGTGCTGCCTTTATATGAAAATTCTATTGGAATATTTATAAGTGATCCTATATACATGACATATAGTATCATTTATACATTTAATAAGGAAAAAAAAAAAAACAAAATTAGAAAGAAATCTCAGTACGCAAACAAAGTCCATCTTTCATGAAACTCATATTCATCTTGAGATTTCATTTTAATCTATGCAATACTTAATGCTAAAGTTAAGTGATTGAAATAGTCGATTATCCTACTTTCCTCCTCCTTGTGCATTTTACAAAGATAGCACAACACAACACAATACACAAATTACAATTGACAGGAAGAAGTTAGAAGGAAAAAAAAAAAAATGAAAGAATAGATACAGTGATGTCCCACTTAACTAAAATAATTAAAAAATATTACTTTTCACTAAAACTAATATCAGTTAATAACTACTAATAATAGTTAACTCAATTGTATTGGAATTACGTAACTAAAAACCTTAAATTTTCATATCTTCATAATAATTAACAAATACGTCAAAGTATCTTAATACAGAACATATGTATACTTAATATGTAAAAGTGTCCACGTAAATTACGCCTGAGTCATGCTAAGCGGAGAAAAGGCATGAAGCCACGACATACAAGTTGGTCACATAACTACTATATATATATATTTTGTGTGTGTGTGTGTGTGTGTGTGTGTGTGTGTGTGTGTTTTTTTTTTTTTTTTTGGTTTCTAATAATGATAATGTTGTTAGGTTTCTTGCTATTGTCAATGGAAAGACTGCATTAACGTGAGAAATTAAATGAAAATATTCAACAGAAAATGTTGAATAAATTGATTAATATTTTAGCTAATTGCTGTTAGATCTTTTTTAGAACGATCTATCAATTGAGGCCTGCCAGACTAGATAATTTCCCATGTCAATGAAATGACCTAAACTCAATCTAGGTTGTGATTTGTTATAAGATGAAAAGGCCAAAAAATCTAGAAATGTTTTTGAAGAGTTCAACTTCTATTTGTGTAACGATTCATATCTCACTTTAGTATGATATTGTTCACTTTGGACCTTATGCCCAAACGGTTTTGCTCTTGGGCTCACTTCAAAATGCCACATACTATTAGAATGTGCTTTCTTTCACTTATGAACCATCGCATATTACCATTTCTAAGTGATGTGGGATTGTACAGTTTACTCTTTTTTCTTATACGAACTGATGACTGTCATAATTTGGCACCTCGTTTTAATTTTCCAAAGTTTCTATTTTGTAATGTCTTATCTCTTAAAAATTGGAAATTATTGTTTAAATTTTGGATCTGACTCTATATATGAATTGAACGGACCACAATCAGCGAGTACTTTCTTAGCCCGTCTTTTGTTAACCGTCTTTTTCTTGTTCTTTTCTGTTAGTACTAGTATTTGATTTAGAATATTAACCTTGAATTGCGGCAAGATTAATAATATATATAGCTACCCTACTGACCATGGACTAATATGTTATTGTAGGGCAGCAAAGAAGAGACCTGACAAGTAACAAGTCACCATTGGCAAAGTTCCGCAAAATGTCTAACGGTTTTTCTACATATGCCTCCAAAAACGTCTTCATCGTTTCTTACTAATTTTTTAGTGGGATAATTTTTCGAACATGTACTAAATATATAGCACTGCTCGTGAAAATATTGATATCTAGAAACATTCGTTATTTGTAAGAACCATACCATGGTTTAAGTATATGATTCGTCAACACACCAACCTTGAATAATTTCACGGCATGCTGAGATTGCCCTAACAAGTAACAAATCCTAGACTGTCAAAAATTTTATTTATAACCAAAGAAAGTCTTGGAACTTCTTGAAGGTTTGCCATGTGCTATAAAAATCTGTCTTTTTTGTAACAATTTCTTGGAAGTCATTCTATAATTAATTATCGTTATTATTTTAAAAAATCTCTTTAAGCTCAACAAAATTCTTTTTAGAAGTTTTTGCATACGAGATATTTCTGCACTCTATATGCCAAAATTAAAGTCATGCTGACAGGATTTTGTAACTACAAATCAAATAAAAAAAATTCTCTTTAAATATTCTCATTTAAAGAGAACATATAATTAGTGAAAGAGATTGAAATCCGGCTAATTATAATGATAGTGAGACCAATTTTATTAGCACCATGAGTCAAGAAGATTAGAATATAGCATAAGATAAATGTAATTGTCCAGTTGGATTAAAACATAAGATAAAATCATGCTATTTTTCACACTCTTTTTAAAATAGATATAACATTAATATAGACCAATGCATTGGAGATAGACGTGTGCGCATGTGTGTTTCAAGTGTTAAATGTAATTGTCCAGTTGGATATGGCTCCAATACGGTCATTGATTACTTTCTTGGCCATCATTTTTTTCTTATTAGATTTTTATTTAAATATATATAAACCTTGAATTGCACGGCAGGTGGAGCTTGCAATTGTGATTTTAGGGGTGTTTATCGGATCTAATCAACTAATCAGTCAGTTCGATCCAATCCATTTTTTACCGATAATCGACCTCTATTGGTTTGGATTGGATGTCAACTCTTAAAAACCGATCTAGGTTGGATCAGATGCACTTTTATCGTCAAAACATCCAATCCAATCCAATCTTTATTTATATATTATGTAAAAAAAATATAATACATAATTTGTCTAAAAGTTTGTCTTTTTGTTATACACCTTCACAATTTTAAAAAAAAAAATTCAAACATATTAGCACTAATTTTTTTTTTTTTAATTTTCTAATTCCCTAACATATTATGTTACCCCATATATAATTCTTGCTTGTTTTGTTTAAGTTTTGATATTTAACGAATATGTGAGTTATATAAAAAAGACATAATAGTTTACTTATTATAGATAGGCCAAACAAGAAAATGGAGAAAGAAAAAGAAAAAAATACGAAGTCTAATATAAAAGACCAAGCGTAATCGATCAATCCAATCCAATTCAAACCGATCATTAATGGATTGGATTGGATTCGATATCAGATTACTAATGGACTGGATTGAATGAGATTCTTAAAAACTGACTTTTGATTGGATCGGATGTTGTATGACTAAAATAGGATGAATCCTATCCGATGAACACCCTTGGGTAATTTGCTACCACTGAATTATTTTTTTACTTGATTTGGATTGAGCTTTGAAATTACGGTTTAAACCACCAAATCGTCAAATCCTTTTTATGATATCAATATGTTAAACAATTTTTATTATGATATCAATATGTTAAACAATTTTTATACTTTAAATACGAAATTAAGTTAAAGATTAAAAATTTTCTTTTATTTTCCTCACTTATTATTTAATCCGGCTGTTCTTCTCTCTTTTACTAAATAAACATAAAAGAAAGTAAAAACACAGATACCCAATTTTATCCTCAACAAAAAAGATACCCAAATCTTATTACGTTCTCCATCTTTTTGAAACCTCATGTTCCAAACCGTGATCTCAAATCCTACCAAACCTAAGCAGTTAGGTTTCAAACAATTAGTTTTAATAGTTTGATATGGTAAATTTTCCATGTAACGACCTATGCCTCCCTTTGGTATGATATTGTCTGCTTTGAGCCTCGTGTTAGCACGGTTTTGCTCTTGGACTCCCCAAAAAGGCCTCATACTATTAAGAGGTAGTCTTTTTACTTATGAACCATCACATATATCTATTCTCAAACGATGTGAGACTGCACATCTTACCATTTTTCTTGATAGGGATGGATAATCTTATTCTTCCATGACTCATGTTTTTTTGACTTGAATGTTGTAGTGCCTTCTCCATTCTAGAAGCTTTTACCCATGTTTAGAACCATTTTTTCTGATAGGGACTGATGATCTTATTTGTTCGAATTATGCCTTAAATTTCCCTTGTTGTCCCACAATTCCTTTAGATCACGTTATTTCCTGACTCTTATTTCCTTCCATCCCGTCATTCCCGTTAGAGGAATGGGATAAGGGCCAACCTCTAAAGGGACCCTTCGTATTGATCGGTGCATTAGGACTCCATTATGTAGAGGACTTTTATCTACTCTTAAAGACTTTGTTATTATCTCTTTTCTCACTTATTCTTCCACGACTTAGGTTTTTCTGAATTGAATGTTGGAGTGCCTTCTCCATTCTAGAAGCTTTTACCCATGTTTAGAAGCTATATATGCTATTATCTCTTTTCTCCCTTCTTCCACAGCTACTTGCCTAACTTTAGCACTGGGGTGCCGGCACCAACGAAGCAACGAAGAATAGGGGATCTTGACATAGAGCGACAGATAAGGTAGAAGGACATTGACGTCGACAAATCCGCTCCAAAAAAAAGCATTCATTCCATTAAAAAAAATATATAAAGTCTGAAAACGTGTTTGAAAGATTCCGATGTATTTTTTGAGTTGCATGCATGGCTTCGAGTCAATGAATATTACTTTCTTAATAGCCATCTAATTTCTTGTTCTTGTTCGTTAGGATCAGTCTTTGGTTTAGACTATCGACCTTTGGATTGATGGGTTGGGTTGTGTTTTTCTGTAAAGCAAATTCCTCACATAATAAAAATTCCTCACATAACGACCTTTTTGGTTCTTTTTTGTTTTTGTCTACAGCTAACATGTTCTACTCCTCGATTGAAAGTTCCTCAACGTGCTAAACAATTTTTCTATATGTGCTTCCATAAACGTGTTTATCAATATTAATTCTTTCGAGTGGAATATTCTCTAAAAAATCATGTGCATATATCTGTAAAAAACTGGCATTACATATTCAATTATATATCAAAAAGAAAAAATATATATCGATGTTGGTTAAGATGTCCAGAAAAAAATAATTTTTTTAAGGAATTAATTATGTATAATTTGATATTGACTTTGACATAAAAAAGAGTGTTATAAAACTTTTTGATATGGACGCAATGAAATGTTAATCAAGTTTTATGTGAAAATTCTATTGGAATATATATAAGTGATCCTATATACATGACACATAGTACCATTTATACATTTAATAAGGAAAAAAAAGGAAAAGAAAAAAAAATTAGAAAGAAATCTCAGTACCCAAACAAAGTCCATCTTTCATGAAACTCATATGCATCTTGAGATTTCAAAGAGATCTAAAAGCTAATATAAACATATCAATGTTTTACCTATATTTCTTGATCCACTCAAAATATGTAGGGAGTGACACATAAATGTTCCAATTATAGATCAATCTTTTAAAAATTTAATCCAACAACAAAGTTGCTATCAGTAATACAAAATAATAAGTCTCACCATAAAAATTCTAAAAAAAAAAAATCAAATCAAATAATAAGGTTAAAAAAACTCAAATTCCTTCATTTGAAGATTGTTCATGGGTACGTAGCATTACTCCATTTAATGGACCAACTCCTACTCGGTCAAGAATAGATAAGTCGTGTGTGGTCCCTTCTTGTGCAATGAAAATGCAGTAATGTTTCCTTTTTTTTTTTTTTTTCCTCTTCCTCCTCCTCTTCTTCTATATAAAAGGCCTAGTTATGGTTAACAGACGACGCCATAATCTCCTTCTACTTATCACATATCAGCCATCCTCTATAAACCACACAAATATGAAGTTCATCATGAAGCGCTTGCTTTCCACAACTCCGCTACTTCATCTGATCATACTAACTTATTTGTTTTCTCATGTGCTGCCACTTTGCCACCCTGATGATAGCACTGCCTTGTTGGAATTCAAGGATAGCTTTATCATAAGTCGGGATGCTTCTGGTGAACCTTCGGCTTACCCCAAGGTTGCTTCGTGGTCACCAAAAGAGAAAGAAGATTGTTGCTCGTGGGACGGCGTCGAGTGCGATGAGCACAACTCTCATGTAATAGCTCTTAATCTAAGTAGCAGTTGTCTCTATGGTTCTATCAACTCAAATAGTAGTCTTTTCCGCCTTTCACACCTTCAGTCCATTAACCTTGCTCATAATGATTTCAATGGCTCTCTAATCCCTTCTCAGTTGAGCCACCTTTCAAGGTTGACATATCTCAACCTCATTCGTTCTGGTTTTGCAGGCCAAATCCCATTAGAAATCTCACAGCTCTCCAACTTGTCATTCCTTGACCTGTCTTGGAATCAGTTGGAACTAAAACGGCCCGATTTCAGTACATTTGTTAGGAACTTGAGCAAGATAAAATATCTTAGCCTTAGTCATATGGACATCTCCTCCCCAGTTCCTAGTTTCTTGGCAAATTTCTCTTCTTTAAAATCCCTTCATCTGCAACGTTGCGGTTTGTACGGTGAATTCCCCATAGATATCTTTCAACTTCCAAACCTGCAAGCCCTACACTTAATGGAAAACAAGAACCTTACTGGTTCTTTTCCTGAATTTTTCTCCAATCATCCTCTTAGAGAATTAATCGTCGGGCGAACCGGTTTCTTTGGTCATATACCCTTCTCAATTGGAAATCTAGATTCCCTAATTTCATTGGATGTTGAAGATTGCGGGTTTCAGGGTCCACTTCCATCTTCACTTGGTAGACTTTTAAATCTTCAATCGCTACAACTCGGTGGGAATGCTTTTCGTGGGACGGTAGATTTCAACATATTTCTTAACTTGAAAAATCTCACATTTCTTTCACTATCTGACAACATGTTGTCGATGCATATAAGCGAGAACAGTACTACAATCAGCAAAAATGCAACTCTTCCCATGTTTGAGGTTTTGTTTTTACGTTCTTGCAATTTAACCAGTTTTCCTTATATCTTAAGACACCAATACGGGCTAAAGTGGCTGGATCTTAGTCATAACCGTATGCATGGCAAAGTACCCAGGTGGATCTGGAACACAAGCATAGAGGGATTATCCATAAGCGACAACTTTTTCACAGGCTTTGGCATCGATGTCCTCCCTTCAAAAAGTCTACGCTTATTGGATTTTTCGAGAAACAATTTTATGGGAGTACTGCCAATTCTTCCTCCATCTACTACTTTCGTTGCCGGCTCAAAAAATGAACTGAGTGGAGAGATTTCACCACTGTTTTTCAATTTGAGTTCCCTTCAATTTCTTGACTTGTCTCACAACAACTTGAGCGGTGTGCTTCCAGAATGTTTGAGAAATACCAACCACAACCTTTCTAGTGCAGGAGTTCCTCAAATGTGTTCATTTGGAAGTCAACTGCAAGTGATGGATTTGAGCTACAATCAGTGTCAAGGGCGCTTACCACAATCACTACTGGCTAATTGCTTGGAGCTCAACGTTCTCAAGCTCGAGAACAATCATTTCAGAGACGTCTTCCCTTCTTGGCTGGGGAATCTTCCGATGCTCAAACTACTTCAACTACGATTTAATCACTTCCATGGTGAGATTACAAGCATGTATTCTTCAGATTATGACTTTCCCAGTTTGCAAATTATGGATCTCTCCCACAACAATCTATCAGGTGCGTTGCCATCTCATTACTTTCAAAAATGGAATGCCATGAAAGATTTTGATGGTAGAGAGTCGTCATATTTGAGCACCTCGTTCAATTTTTCTTTCGCTCCATGGACAATTCAGCTTATTTATCCATACTCAGTCACCATAACAAACAAAGGCAGAGACATGGAGTATGGAGAGATTCTCGAAGTTTTCACGGTCATTGATCTTTCGAGCAACAGATTCCAAGGAGACATTCCGGAATGCTTGGGAAACCTACGCGGACTCCAGGTGCTCAATCTTTCCAACAATATGCTTGATGGTAGCATCCCGTCGTCCTTGTCCAATTTAAGACAACTTGAGTCATTAGATCTTTCCCTAAACAAGCTCTCAGGAGAAATCCCGCAACAACTAGTGCAACTCACCTTCCTAGAATTCTTCAACATTTCTTTCAACCGCCTCAGAGGACTTGTACCTCAAGGGAACCAATTCTCTACATTTGACAGCAGCTCATATGAGGGAAATGCGGGATTACGGGGCTTGCCAGGCATCAGTACTCCTACCAGAGCATCACCTTCAGCCTCAGGTTCTGATGAAGAGGACAATCAAGATTCAATGTCTTGGTTCAAGTCCAATTGGATGACAATACTGCCGGGGTTTGTTGGCGGATTGATATTCGGAGTGGCCATAGAGCAGCTTCTTGCAATTGACGAACGTATATGGTTCATCAAGTTTTTCAATATCGGGGTTGTGACCAAAACTAAGGGGAGAAAAGGAAGGAAGCTCCGACGTACAACTTGATCAGGTGGCCACCAAAATTTTCTGTTTTACTTGTATAGCCTATTAAGATATTTTTATTGCATGTTTGTCGTTTTGTTAGATGTTATTGCCTAATAATGAGTGTTGTTCTGTTCGGTTCTGTTATCTCGTTTTTGTCTTTCTCATTATGTATTGTGCCAGTTGGAGGTAAGTGCTTGCTAAATTGTATTTAAGTTTGTGTTACTTGACTAGTTAAATTTGAAAAAAAAAAAAAAAATTTGGTCTAATAAAAGAGAGAATTTCAATCAATTTTTTCAATTCTTAATTATAAAGACTGACATATCACCTCGTGCCTACTGTTTAATTTCTCATATTTACTGTGAAAATGACCTAATTAATCCAATGATTCCCGGGAATGATTTATATATATGTATTAAATACAAAAACCAAAAAACCAAAAAAAAATAAAAATTATTAAAAAAAGCAAAACCAAAATTTGGAAAAGTGCTTGAAGGGTTCGCATGTTTTTTTGTTTAGAATTTCTTTCGACCCAGTCTTTGATTTAGACTGCCTTTGGTGATATATAGTTCTTGACCGTTGACTATTGACCTTATGTTTTCGTGACAACGAGTTAAAGTAGAGAACACTGCTAAAGAGAATCAGTAGTTCAGTGTCATTCAGTAATTAGGGCCTATTTCGGGTGTTTAGAAAACACTTTTCCAGGTCCTATTCATAGTTTGGCATTTGCCTCCCTAATTTTTTTTTTTTTTTTTTTGGTTAACTTGGGGTAGGGAGACCCGTGACTTGTTAACTGTGATCTGTTGACCAAACTCGTATAAACAACTCTTGTACAGGGCTCGGAAAAA
Source organism: Ficus hirta (assembly GCA_038430175.1). NCBI lineage: Eukaryota > Viridiplantae > Streptophyta > Magnoliopsida > Rosales > Moraceae > Ficus > Ficus hirta. Next base: position 1,278,799 of record CM076588.1, read on the forward strand.
AAAAAAAAACTATATTAATTAATTTAAGAGTTATGAAATTCTTCTTGTTTTTTAGAGAAAGAAAAAAGATTCAGAAAACATTAAATGCAGTTTCTATTTTCTCTTTCCCCATTCTTTACCACAATTTCAATTTTGTTTTGTTTGGTTTTTTTTTTTTTTTTTTTTGTTCTTTCTTATTTCTTTTTGTGCTCGTTGATTTCAAGGATATTTCTTGAAATATTGAATATGAAATGCTCCGTATATAGCGCACCGAATTCAACTTTTGCAATAGGATATAATATATAATTAATACTATCACATTATTGTGAAAATTTGAAACCTCAAAACTCAAAAGTAGATTTGACACTAAAAAAAAAAAATTTGACACTCGCAAAACTTCAAAGAGTCATACTTATGAATTTGGACCAATGTATAATAAAGTCATACTCTATAACTTTTCACAAATTTATATTTCATGCTTCATATATTCATGCATCTTTTAACTGGCTCAAAGCACTTATTCCGCAAGGGAGCCAATTCTTTGCATTTGGCAGCGGCTCAAACGAGGGAAATGCAGGACATGGGGCTTAATATCCTCTGCAAACCTTCAATATGCATATATGAATATATATACCCCAACTCAATATAATTATTCACTTATTATTAATGTTTACATGATCGGCTTTACATGTTCAAAGAGTGTAGGATTCTCTTTTGATTAAAAACAGGCAAAATCTTGAAAGTTGGTGAATTAATTTTAGCACTATTTAATTTATACAAACACACACTTCTTTATCCATATCCATAGAAGTATATTGGGCACTCTGTACTTAAGAAAACAAAAAATAAAATATTTACATTTTTATAGAAATATCGACATGGGTTGAGATATTTTAAAAAAAAAATAATCGTTGAATTTATGGATAATTCTATATTATCTTTAAACAGTCTTTGGTTTAGACTATCGACCTTTGGATTGACTGGTTGAGTTGTGTTTTTATGTAAAGCAAATTGCTCACATAATAACAACTCAAGTAGGAATGTTTTTTTTTTTTTTTTTCTTTCTTTCTTTCTTTTCTTGCTTTTTTGTTCTATTTTGTTTTTGTCTACAGCTAATATGTTCTACTCCTCGATTGAAAGTTCCTCAACGTGCTAAACAATTTTTCTATACGTGCTTCCATAAACATGTTTATCAATATTTCTTTCGAGTGGAATATTCTCTAAAAAATCATGTGCATATATCTGTAAAAATACTGGCATTACATATTCAATAATATATCAAAAAGAAAAAAAAAATATCGATGTTGGTTAAGATGTCCAGAAAAAATAATTTTTTTAAGGAATTATGGATAATTTGATATTGACTTTGACATGAAACGAGTGTTATAAAACTTTTTTATATGGACGCAATGATATGTTAATCAAGTTTTATGTGAAAATTCTATTGGAATATATACAAGTGATCCTATATAAATGACATACAGTACCATTTATACATTTGATAAGGGAAAAAAAAAATTAGAAAGAAATCTCAATACGCAGACAAAGTCCATCTTTCATGAAACTCATATGCATCTTGAGATTTCATTTTAATCTAAGCAATACTTAATGCTAAAGTTAAGTGATTGAAATAGTCGATCCTCCTACTTTCCTCCTCCTTGTGCATTTTACAAGGATAGCACAACACAACACACAAATTACGATTGACACGAAAAGAAGAGAGAGAGAGAGAGAGAGAGAGAGAGAGAGTATAGTGATGTCCCACTTAACTAAAATAATTAACAAAAATACTTTTCACTAAAACTAATATCAGTTAACTACAAATAATAGTTAACTCAATTGCATAGGAATTACATAACTAAAAACATTAAATTTTCATATCTTCATAATAATTAAAAAATACGTAAAAATAACTTGATACAGTAGACTTAATATGCAAAAGTGTCCACGTAAATTACAACCGAGTTAGGCTAAGCGGAGAAAAGGCATGAAGTCACGACATAAGTTTTTTTTTTTTTTTTTGAACTTAGCCACGACATAGAAGCTGGTCACATCACTACTATATAATTTTGTGTGTGTGTGTGTGTGTGTTTTTTTTTTTTTTTTTTTGTTTTTGTTTTTGTTTTTTTTTTTTATTTGGTTTCTACTAAAAGATAATCTTGTTAGGTTTCTTGCTTTTGTCAATGGAAAGACTGCATTAACGTGAGAAATTAAATGAAAATATTCAACAGAAAATGTTGAATAAATTGATTAACCGATATATTTTAGCTAATTGTTGGATCGTTTTAGAACGATCTATCACTTGAGGCTTGCCAGACTAGATAATTTCCCATGTCAATAAAATGACCTAAACTCAATATTGGTTGTGATTTGTAATAAGATGAAGAGGCCAAAAAATCTAGAAATGTGTTTGGAGAGTTCAACTTCCTTTTGTGTAACGTTCCATGTCTTTTTTTCGTATTATATTGTTCGTTGTAGGCCTCGTGTCCGTATGATTTTACTCTTGGACTCACCTCAAAAGGCCTCATAATATTTGGAGGTGTTCTCTTTTACTTATTAATCTTCGCTTGAATCCATTCCTAAGCAATGTGGGATTGCACAGTTTACAATTTTCCTTGTACGAACTGATGGCTGTCACAATTTGGCACCTTGATTTAAACCTCATTTTCCAAAGTTTCTATTTTGTAATGTCTTATCTCATAAAAATTGGAAATTATTGTTTAAATTTTGGATCTGACTCTACATATGAACTGAACGGACCACAATCAGCGAGTACTTTCTTAACCCGTCTTTTCTTAACCGTCTTTTTCTTGTTCTTTTCAATTAGTGCTGGTATTTGATTTAGAATATCAACCTTGAACTGCGGCAAGTTTAGTGTCATATATAGCTACCCTACCGACCATGGACTAATACGTTATCGTAGGGCAGCAAAGAAGAGACCTAACAAGTAACAAGTCACCATTGGCAAAGTTCTGCAAAATGTCGAACGCCTTTTCTACACATGCTTCCAAAAACGTCCTCGTCGTTTCTTATTAATTTTTGAGTGGGATAAATTTTTGAACATGTACTAAATATATAGCAGTACTGCTCATGAAAATATTGATATCTGGGGGGGGGGTCCGGCGTCGGATCTATTTGGGGAGGAGGGAGAGGAGGGGAGGGGAGGAAAGGGGAGGGAAGGGAGAGAGAGAGAGAGACGGTCTATCGATCTCAGGTGTCGGATCTGGGGGGGAGAGGGAGAGACTACCGGCGTCTGGTGCCGGTATTAGACCTGTGGGAGAAAAAGAGGGAGAGGAGGGGAGGAGAGAGAGAGAGAGAGAGGTCCTCTCTCTATTTTTTTAAAATTTTTTTAATTGATATGAATTAGGATAGTTTCATCTTTTAGGGTTATTTTCCTCTAAAAGCATATAACGTGCTTCTTACGTGACCATTCCGTGATTTTTTTAACGGAACCAGAGGGAAATGACTAAACCGTCACCTTTTTAGAGAGTTTAGGGTCAGTATGACCAAAAAAAAAACACGTGAACCAAAGTGTCACCTCTTAAAAAGTCTAGGGACCATGTAGGCTAATTACTTTTTACATGCATAATAAAAAAACTTCAAAACCTATAAAGTGGCGATGAACCCAGCTTCTCCCCTCATCGCGGAGTCGCACCACGACCTCAGGCCAAACCCCCCTGCGCGAACCCATATTTGGGTTCCGCCTTCCCCTGCCGATGATTAGGATCCGTTTTCCCCCACCCCTCCTCTTCTGAATCTGGGTTTGCTATTTGGAGAATGGAGGGAGAGAGAGAGAAGGATGTGAGACGGAGAGAGAATGATGAATTTTAACTTTTTAATGATTTTTTTAAATTAATTATTACTAAAATACTAAAATACCCTCTTAAATTAAATCACATGCAATGCATATGACTCATTCCGTTAGAAATTTAATAGAATTAGATGGAAATGACTATAATGGCCAACATTTAGAAAGTTTAGAGTCGTCTCGGCCAAAAAAAATAAAACATGAATCAAACCGTCACCTTTTAAAGAGTTCAGAGACTATTTGGGTCAATTACTCTTATTATTATTATTTAAATGCTTACTCTAACTTCAGTTGGCAAGTAATGGCGAGTAAGGATGAAAACAATGCTCTCAGTTGTAAATATCAGCACTTTAATTTTTATAGAGATTTTGGTAATATTATTGATAACGATGCAAATATCAGAAAAAAAAAAATTACATAAATTACGAAATTTACTTTAGAACAAATACATAACATTTTAGGATTGCATAAACAGTAAGAAGATACATTAATACACATGTTTTAAAATGTGAAACTCCTTATATGTTTACACATCTAAATACCAAAAGCAAGTCCAATAAAGTTCAAACATAATCAGGACACCATCTTGATATTCAAACAAACAATAATGTGACATGATATGTTATTTGAATAGTATTCAAAATAGTTGTGAACATGCCGCTTTTAGGTTTGTTAATCTTTTCTCATTTTATTTCCGTGAAGAAAATTCTAGCATGTCCAAAAAGATCAATGGAAGATGAAATCTGAATTTCTGATTGATATTTGCACCCAAATTTGCCCAAAATTACCAATAAATCCGAATATTTGGTATTCAAAATAGTTGTGAACATGCTGCTTATAGGTTTGTTGATATTTTCTCATTTTATTCCCATGAAGAAAATTCTAGCATGTTCAAAAAGATTAATGGAAGACGAAATCTGAATTTCTGATCAATATTTCCATCCAAATTTCCGTAAAATCACCAATAAATCCGGTATTTGTAGAAATTACACTAGATTTTTATTGAAAATGATATTTGTACTGATATTTCCTAATGTTTTCATGGAAAAGATTTTACCCCCAAAATATATTTCAATACTCCTCAAAAACAGAAATTTCAGTGAAATTTTTTGAAAATATCATGGACACATGCGACGATGATGGTGAGCTTCAATTTGAAGCTGCAAATGAATATATTTGGCGAGAAGGAGCTGTTCAACTATCTTCAATGTATTTATGGCAATATTAAATTTCCAATAAAAAAATGAAGGACAATAACAACTTTAAAATTTGTACTCCAATGTATTAAATGTTACTTTTATTGTTAAATCTATTTTTTATCATCATTGTAAAGTTGTAGGATTCACAGAAATAAAATTTTGTATTTAGGTAATTTAAAAATAACAAAATTGTACCGATTGGGTGAAAAAATTGAGTCACCAGCCAATTAACGATATGGCATGGAAAATGGATGAAAATTTGTCCATATCACAAGAAAATGCGACGTTCAAAACCTGAATCACAAAAAATGCATCCTAGATAAGTGGCAAAAGGAAAGGTCAATTAATCAAAACCAAACTCTTCACATAAGTGAAGGAAGAAATTCTGTCTAACATCTCCGGAATCCCATGAAGACTCCTGATCTTCTGAGTACGTATGCTGTTTGAAGCCAAAGTAACTTTACAGGGGAGATCGTTTGAGCGAGCGAAACTCTTAAGAATGAGTTCATCATTATTCCAAAAAAAAAGTGGACGATATAATTGTTCAAGATGAGAAATTGATAGATGTTTGGTCCAAAAATAACTTATGTTAGCAGGATCCTTGCAGAACCCATCATGCATTACCCACATTTCAATGGTTTTTCGAAACGGACATGCGGACCCTTCACCACAATCACATATTTGACGGTAGAACTTAAACAGAGTAACAAATCCGTTCCACAGAGCAAGCTTGTACGTCCTTTCTAAACATGCTTCATTAGTTGAAAGTTCATCATCAGCAGCTGGCAGTGCTATGGTTTTAAATTTCTCATCATGGACATCGAATGAAACAATCTTGGGATTTCCCGAGCAGCATCCACCGGCTAACCAATAAACAATTCCCTTATACTCTACATCCTGGTTCATAAAACGTGGAGTACATACTTGGCAAAATTCCGCTTCTATATTGATCTCTCTCCACATATCATGATGATCGATACCCAGTGTGTTGTATTTCCGCTCCAAGAAATTCACAATTTACATAAACAACCCTAATAACTTTGTAAACATTGTCGATTATGTCATGACCGAGTCCTACCAATAGTTTTTGCTTGCGTCTTTTCCAAGGACCAAAACACGAACTTGTCATAAGCTTGAACTCCCTAAGAGCCGGGTTGAATACCAAAATATTGTTTCGGCCAAAGCCACACAAGCAGATGATGCCATTACAATGAGAGCCTGGAAAAGAGATCTCATGTTGCTCTATGTAAAACGATAAATCGAAATCTTCAATCACAGTATCAATGTGGTCACTGTCATCATTCGCAATGCAGATCGTCGCAATGGAAAATTCAGTTCCATCCAAGAAGGGGCGGTTGCGGTCACTTGAGATAAATAAGGAATGTCTATCCATGGAATTCTTGAGATGTTTGGCCACAAATGTTTTGTCACGAATTATAGTGTTGATGAGACGATGCCACGACCTTTGCACACTTTTACAGCGTAGTAGAGAGTAAACAGGCAACCATGACATGATTTCCACCCACAACTCCTCTGGTAAATAATGGCAACATCTCACCAATGTTTCTGAATTCAACAAAAACAGAAAATGTTATCTATCACTTCCATATTAAAGCTTCACATGGATGTTTTGAAATCGGAGAACGAGGCAGAGTTGCAGTTGTTTCGTCTTGCTACATATTTTTCTAATATTAGTTGTCCGTGCATTGATTAAATCTATATGTAAAAATAATAACAGACGAAAAAACATTGGAAGTTGAGCATAAAATACCAGAAGTAGGAGCATCCATGCTATGAGTGGACATCAGCTCTTGTTGTTCCAATTGCTGGATAAGATCCCGACCCTTTATATCTTCAGGGGCAAAAAAAAGAAAAAAAAAAAATTGCATAAAGACAGTTTACAGAGTGCAACAAAAGTAATATTTTTGAGAAGGGCAAATGGAGGACTAGTTTATGACCTACAAAGAAGCTGAAGTTCAATTTATTAAAATGAATTTATATCCAAATTCAACACTCGATGAGAGGAAGACTAGAGAGGGACGAACCATTTTTGACTTCACCACTGGCAGAGGATAATCAACAACCAACAACTCAACTTGGGAAAGCTTTTCATGCTCATCCGGTTCTATGTACGGCAAGGATATGGTTTTCAAGAATTTATTTCAAAGCATTCGTAAAATGTTCAACATTCTATAACTAAAGCAGCGCATTCATAGGATGTTCCAACATTCTATAACTAAAGCGAAAAAACACCGAACACTTTAAAAGCCTATTCTATGACTATGAGAGGAAAAATGATGTTAAAATATAGAGCATAATGGAAATAATCTTTAATTGATTGTCTATGTCTATGCTGCTTGTACATATTGATCCGCAGAGTTGCCTTGTTGAAGTCTATATGCTCCTGTAGATGTGGGTTTTACACAAGTTCAAAGTTAAAAGTAGAAATAGTCGGAAGATAAGAAAGGGGTTTTGTTTCTTAGCAAGGAAAGAATAATATCAGTGTTTAGCACTCAGAAACGTTTCATAATTAGAACAAAAAATAATTAATTGCGACGAAACCTTTGCAAACAAAATCAAACATGGTTTTCATATCTGAGTACCTATTCATTCAGGGGTTTTTTAAAAATTTTTTTTTTTAATCTCTTGTCAGCAAAGCATCTGAATAATTATGGTCATCCCAAAAAATCAAAAATAAAAAATAAAATTGAGTACAAAGTGAAAGCATTCTGCTCGGAAAAACATATAGAAAACAAGAATGGATAGAGCTAATATGAGAGGAAATTGGCAACAACGCACGCTCAATAACGATAATCCAGCAGCCTCCCAATTGGGACTCTGTTGGAACATCCTGAAAAATCAAAATCTCTCTCTCTAAGCTTTTCAAATTTTCTCAGCTGCCAAACATGAGGTACGTATGTATGTATGTATAAAAATTAAAATTTAAAAAAAAAAATTGCAGAAAGAGAGGAGAGAAGAACCTGGTGGTGATCAATGAGAATGACGAACATGGGGCGGTGTCTGTGCGTTCTCGATTAGGAAAAATTTGTTCTCTCTATTCCCTTCTCTGTTTCTCTTAATCATCTTTTATGTTTCATCATCTCTCGTAGAACCAAGGAAACGAATAAGTGGCTGCCGATTTCGAATCATTCTCTCCCAAATTAAAAAATAAAATAAAATAAAATAAGCAGGATTTAAAGGGATAAATTAAAATAATAGAAAGTACACAACACAGTATATTTTAGATGTCCATTATTAATTTATAACATGTTTGACTTTTTATAAAAATAAATAGTATATTAACTATTTTCTAACCGTAAAATTCTTTTTTTATCTCAAGAAAATTAGTATTCTTCATTTTTACTTATTTATCTCTCCTCTCTCCTCCCTATGTTAGAGATGGCAATTGGGCGGGAGTGGGTATGTTTCCCTCACTCCCGTACTCGTCACTTTTTTTATTCTTCATACACATTCACATACCCACATAATTTAATATAGATATAGGTAATCTCTTCTGGTGGTGTTATACATATACCCTATCTATTTACTTATTAAGAATTTAAAAAAAAAAAAAACTCAAAACAAATATCATTAAATTTTTCACAAAATTTGATAACATAATCACAAATGTAACTCAAAATAAAAATGAAATCTTAAAAACAAATCCAATCCATAAAACTAAAAATAATTCATATTCAAATTACGTATATATATAAACATATAAATATATATTTTTTAAGTGTGAATATAAGTGGGACGGGTGCAGGTATAGACGAGCTTCTCTGACCCCCGCTCCTATCCGTGCGGTCCCATACCCATATGTTATCCCCCATACCTTCTCCTAATGGGGTGGGTTCCCGCGAGTACTGCACCATTGGGAAAAGTTGTCATCCCTACTCTACGTCTTTCTCTCTTCCTCTATGTACTCTGACCGCAAGGTACAACCCCGATAGCAAGGAACGCACTATCCTCATGACGAGATGGCAACGCTGATGGGATCACGACAAGATCTTGATGCCGACGAGATCGTAACAGACAAGTAGCCATCACCATCATCGTCGAATGGACTTCGCACAGGTAGACGACAGAATGGCGGCTGAGAGACCAACGTTGGAGGCCAATATCCTCGTGAAGAATGGCTAGGAGGAGAAGGTCAGTAAAGTCGGGAAAGAGAAAAAGGAAAAAAAGGGTTGGCCTCGGGGCAACTATTTGAGTCTGAACCAAAAATGACATTCATTCTTTTAAATAGATGAAGGAGATTACTTAAATTTGTTAATATATTATTTGGCTACCGCAAGTCCTATTGTTCATATTTTGGATTGTTTTCGATTGGAATGATAGAGAGGAAGAAGGATGAAGAAAGTTAGACAGATGACATAAATGATGAAGATGATTATAAGAATCTTTCATATTGTTTGGTGAGAAAGAGAGAGATCGTTAAATGATATGTAGTAGTTATTTGTCTAGTTGTTAAATTTCTATTTAAAAAAGGGGTATACAGGAAAATTACCCTTTTTATGTTATTTTTTTTAATAAATGTCATAAGTTTTTTATTTTTATTTTTATTTTTATTGGATGATTTAGGAAGATGATCTTTCATTTTAGATTGTTACTCAACGATGGACTACGTGATGGAACTCACTGATGGAATTGGGTGGTTAACCAATAATGTGATTTGGAGGTGCCTATTCAAAGGGCACACCCAAGGATTATTGCCCCATCTCTATACTGATTTTAGGATTTTTAGCCTTTCTTATGATAAGTCAAAGCTCGACATAAGCCAGCCAAAAAGGTAATTCTGCAGATTACCACAAGTAATCTATTAGAAATTGCCAGAATCAATATATGGGTCACAGTCAACCTCTAACCGTGAGAGAGTACTCTAATAAATTATTTTTGATAATCTACCATATTACCTTTTTACTTTTCAACAAAAATAAATATATTGTTGGTTCGGCTTTTGTAGCCGGAGAGATTAACTTTCCAAAAGTAATCTACCAAGCTATAATTTTTATTCTACCAAATTATTTTGTGTACTCTATCGGATTATTTTTTGTGTTCCACCTGATATTAATAACAGTAATCTACCATATTAATTCGTTATTCCATCAAATTAATCATCAACATGCACTTAAAAAATCATATTAAAAGAAGTATAACCAAAAAGAAAATATATATGTACAAAAAATCCAAAACAAAAATGATAATACGAAAACTTATCATTCAAAATATAATATCCAAGTGATTGTAAGCATAACTTGACAATAATATCACGCTAAATTTCATATAATGGTACACTTTAATTAATATAAAAAAACCAACTTCTAGATTAATTAAATTAACCTAATCATGGTCTGAATTGGAAAAAATACTTTTTTTTTTGGTAGCAACTTTTTTGGAAAAAATACAACTTGTTAAAGGATTTAAATTGCTAGATACTAGATAGTAACGGAACCACAAGTAATTGAATAGGGTATATGTCCCAATCAAATATTAAGATCTCGTTTTTCATGTTTAATTTAACTTCTTTAAAATTTTTAGTTGTGCATCTATTGCATTAAAGTAAAAATAAATAAATAAATAAATTTAAAGAATGCTTGCATTTAATGACCAACAATTATGTGATTATAGATATAATCTAATAATAATTTCACGACTTCAGCTAAAAATTTAAGTTTAAATATTCTCATATCTAAGTTCCCAAAAAAAACAACCTTAATGATAACTAACACAAGTACACAACCATAAAGAACACATAAATACTAGTTTTTTTTTTTTTTTAAAAAAGAACAAATAGAGTTTTTCGTGCAGTCTCATGTACCTCCACGTGTTACTCTTTCCTTCTTCCTCCCCCTCCACACACCAACCGCCGCCCCCCGCCGCCGCCCCACCCCCCCCCCAAAACCACATTTTTTCCTTTTTCTTTTTCCCCTCTCCTTCTCCGCCTGATGGGATCTCTCTCTCTCTCTTCCTCGTTCTTTCTTCCCGTCTGCGTCTCCCATCTCTCGCCATCTTTTTTTTTTTTTTTTTCCTTTTCTTTTTGGATAAGATAGGTTAACTATTTAAATATTTCATGTAATTATACCGTATGAAGAATAATAGCAATAAAAAAAATGACGTAGAAAAATGATGAACACTATAGCAACGTCAAAAACGTAATAGTAGAGCTTCAATTTTTTTTTTTTTTTAAGTCATTGAATGATTGAAAGAACAAAAGAATGAGTAGTTGAAAAAAAAAAACCCAACAATTGTCGCATGGTAAATAAAAAAAAAAAAGTATACTACACGTTAATTATATTTAGTGCATATGGTTAGTTAATATAGTCAAAACATTACTACAAAATTATTAATAAACTATATAGTTTAGACGAAAGTAAAACCGTAATCTAAAGTCCAGCAAAAAAAAGCTACACGGAGCCATTTTACAAAAGCCATTTTGAAAAACGGGTTTCAACTAAGGTTGTACCGTTGTAGAATGCTTTGTCTTTCCAATATAAATTTTTAACTGTCGTATTAATTTTCAGGACGGTTCAGTATTCTTCAATACATTGGGCGTTTCAAAAAAAAAAAAGGGGGCCACTACGGTTCCAATACGTTATGATTGAATTTATTTTATAGTAGTCTTTTTTTTTTTGGTAGAAATTATAGCCGTCGTAGTTACTTTTAAGTGCAAACATCTTGAGAAAGGATAAAGGTTTTGGTAGATGACTTAAACTTTTTTTTTTTTAGTTACATTTTTTAACACGTACTTTATTATATACCAATTATAGTCCATTATAATATGTTGTCCTAGCTGTCTATATAACATGTTAACGTGCTTGCAGGTCCATATTTCTCACATTTCTTCCTTTTATTAGCCAAGTTTTTATCTTTCTCTTGTGTTCTCTCTCTCTCTCCCTCTCTACCTGAACAAAGAAAAAATCGAGGCTTTGTAGACATGTCAGCCGTGGCGAAAGCTCTTTTCGATCTACTATTGGCGACTCCGGTGGTCTACGGTAAATATGAAAATTATTAAATTAAGAATTTTCAAGTCTAATATAAATTCTAATGCAAATTTTTTGAATTTAAATATTTAATTTATTGTAAACTATTTCCAACCTTGATTTTTTTTTAATTATGAAAACTTTAATAAAATTGGTATTGAGTTTTTTTTTTTTTTTTTTAAATTTAATGGACAAATATGTAGGGTCTTACACGGACTCATGAATGGAGTGAGTGCTGTCTCTATTGAGTGTATAGTTGTTAGAAAGATGGCATTCTACTATGAGAAAGAAAGGATCCGGCCCTTACCTATGAACTTGTCGACTTTGCAGTAAAAAAAAAAAAAAAAAAAACCAACAATAGTTTTTTTGCTAAAAAAAAAATGATTATTGGTGTAGAAATTAGAATGTCCAAATAATCTCGGGGAAGTGTATATCCCCATGTGTTATATGAATCCCTCAGAAAGTAAATTATCTATATATACAGGCCAACATGACGGTGACAGCTCAAATTCAAGTATTTAGCGAGTAGAATGAGTGCCCTACCAACCCACCTAAGATACGTTGGCAAAAGCCAACAATAGTTGATTGCATATCCAGTTGTCCTCTTTTACTTAGATTCAGTTGGAGCTCAACAGTTGTTTCAACATCTGAGGCAATTTGAGTACTCGAGCTTGTAGCAGAGCCCGCAGCAGAGCCTGTAGCAAAGGCAGACTTTGTTATTACATTTTTAGTATCAGTTCGAAAACCACTTTCAATAGAGATTTTTTGTATACACACGCAACTTAAATTAGACGAGTACGAGAGGCTAGAAAGAAGATGGGTACGAGGTTAGGAAGCACATTGTCACGCTTCATTGCCATCTTTAGAGGTTATTTTTTAGTTTTAAAATAAGGGTGTTTTAGTCATTTCGTATAAACATCTTAAAATAATATATATATATATATATATATGTGTCTTTATAAGGGGAGAATCTATGATAGAGCTTTTTTATGAAACACTATTCATAGCTATTATTTTATAGACCGTCATGATAAATCAAACGTTCAAAGATGTAGAAGAACACAGCCTCCGGTGCATAATACTGTACCAAATAAAAGTTTATAAAACTAAAATGTCTAAAATACCCCCAACTGCAGTCTTTCTTCTAGCTATCCAAGCTTCTTTCGCCGGAAAAAATGTTGACATTTGTGGAGCAAAAAGAAAAAATGACAACCTCTAAGAAGCAAATCCAATCATCCTCGCCGACCTAGATGTTGCAGGGACTCCCACGAATGCTAGAAACCAATAGAACTCCAGATTCGTGGAATTCCAAACTCGTCATGAGATCTCCAAAGAGTTATGTCTCTCATCAGCTACCGGCCCACCTCTCATCGGTTACCAGCCTTCCTTAACTCGTGCCATGGCTACAGGCCCCCCAATAAATTTTTTCAGAATTTTCGTTTAAACTGCTTGACACATAACATCTTTAAGATCAAAGAAATCCGTTTATCGATCAATTTCACAACTCGTTCTTCAACGAAATCCCTTAACACAATTCATCCGTTTATCAATGATTGACGCCACCCGCTCGATTCCCAAGTGCCTTCTTCTACTTGTTGCAGAAACATGGATATGGAACGGTCTATCAACTCTTTCAAGAGCGAATCCACGTTGCTTAGTTGCTCTCTCAAGGTCACGACTGCAACACTCTGTCAGTTCAACGATTGGATAAGTTCAACATGATCAGAATATGACCACGATTTTCCAGCAAAAGATATAATAAGACCATGGTGGTCAACTTGGATCACATTCTGAACAAAACGATAATCCTTTTATAATCAACTTAAAAAAGCTATGCGAGAAAAGGTTATCGAAGTAGAACCAGATTCTAAGCTTCAAATAGCACGAGAATAAGCTACTTCCTCTCGAATGTTTTCTTGAACTCAAGACCTAGATTGAACTCTCCTCCTAGAGCTCCATCTTGTTGGGCATATTGGAGAAGTTAGATCATTGTATTCATTATTTATGTAATTTTGTAATTATCAATTAAATTCCTAGTTTAGATTTTGAATTTATTTGATATGTAAAGTCCCTTTTTTTTTAAAGAGATTTGTAAAGTCCTTAATTCAAGGCAGTTATCTAAATTAGAAAAGTTTGAATTTTGTAATATATGTATATGTTTGATTTCATCAATGGAAAGGCAATGTGGTAATTTTTCAAATTCCATAGAATATTCCATTATTTTATAATTATTCAACTCAAATATAAATACCGAATTTTTATTTTTTAGAAATCTATAACACACTCATTTTTTTTATTTTAAATTATTAAAGTATTAACTTTAACAAAAACTATCTTACAACATTTTATTTGAACACAAATTTCAAATTCTATATTTAAATGTAAAAACTCAAGTTGAAATAAACATTTCAATATAATAGGTGATTTAAACGAATGTTTACTTTATCATGGTCTGCTATTGAAAGGTCCATCTATTTGTTAGAATTATGTCTTAAATTTCCCCCTGTTGTTCCCCAATTCACTTAGGCTTTAGCTCCTGACTCTTATTCTCTGATTTGCCCCGCCATTCCAATTAAAGGTAGAAGGTAGAAGGACATTGACGTGGACAAATCCGCTCCAAACAATAAGCATTCATTCTTTAAAAAAAAAAAAAAAAAAAAAAAAAAAAAAAAAAAAAAAAAAAAGAGGTCTAAAAACGTGTTTGAAGGATTTCAATGTATTTTTGGAGTTGCAGGCAAGGCTTGGAATCAATATTGAATATTACATTCTTAATAGTCGTCTAATTTCTTTTTTTTTTTTTTTTTTTGGTTAAAATCAGTCTTTGGTTTAGAATATCAACCTTTGCATTGACGGTTGCAACGACCTGCTTACGTAAGCAGTACTTTACTACTTAAAATTAATCTTTACTTACAATTATTTATACTAGAGAACTGAAAATTTCATAACAATATTTTTTTTATAACTTATCATCAAATTTGTCATACATTCATTTGTCATTGTCTTAATTTATTTATACGCATACTTAACATATTTAAGAAAATAACTTTCTATAAAGTCTTTCTTCTCATAAACTTTATGTTATATAAATCTATATACGTTATCCCAAAATATTGAAAATGGTTTTGCTGAATATTATGTGTAGCGGTATCCATAACATCTTCGCTTGCTCATCATCTTCATCTGCATATTACTCCATGAACTAAGCTGCAGGTTTTTTATCTACAGTATGAATATAAATACCAATGAGTTTTTACTCAACAAGTGAAAACAAATTAACATGAAATTCGTATAAGAATGCATATATCTTTTTTACAAATTGGATATTATCATGTCCTAGAGGGACCTAATTAACAATCATTTATATAACCATTAGAACAAAAAAAATCTTTGGCTCACCATTTTAGATTCCAAAAAATTCAGTTCAAATTAAAGTTAAATCCATTTTTTCTTTTTTCTTTTTTCTTTTTTCTTTTAAATATGCACTATATTCATTTTTCTATCCTCAAAGCATCCATTCATTTCATATTCTTAGTGTCAAACAAGGATCTAGAACGTGATGAACGGTTTCTCTGAGTTTTTACCCATCTTTATCACTACTTTCTTGTGACTAACATTTCTATTATCATTACTATAATTGTTTTTTTTTTTTTTTCAAAGAGCCCTGAAAGCTCAACAAATCATGTTTTATCTTTATTTCTTGATCCTGTCAAAATTCTTTAAGAGTTTCGGAAGCGCCATATATTTTATCTTTTGTCCTAAATTGTTCAGCATAGTTGATTTTCCTTTTTTTTTTTTTTTGTTTTTATTTTAAGGTTAGAACGTTTTATATTTCCTATTTTTAATGCGCGTTTATAAATGATAAAACTGATCAAAATTGCATGAAAATGAAAAAGTATACGAATTGTTTATTCTAATAATTAATATCTTACAGTATAATTAGTACCTTGTTAGTAAGATAGCTTTTCATACCCTAGAAAATAATATTTCTCGTTATTTAAAAGGTTAGAAACTTTTTGATGATGGCTAGTTCTATTGGGGGAAGAAATCTTTTTTTTTTTTTTTTTTTTTTGGTTACTAACCCATGGTAAAATATGAAAATAATCATATCGCGATAGAGCTCTTTTAGAACCAGAGTCCTTCAGTTTTAAATGCTCATTGAATTTGATATGATTTTTAGACTAGACTTAAAGTTTAAAATATATGCACTACTGACAGAGTATTGATAATGTAAAATGCTCGTCCCTTTTGAAGTGAAAAGTCTGCATTTCAGAAGAAAAAATGTTAAATATCAAGTCAACGCCTCAGTGAATAATAGATAAGTCATCATATGTGATCCAATGAAAAGGAAGTAATGGTTTTCTTTTGCATTTAGAACACCTAATTGTAACTAAACAGATGACACAATTTCCTTTTAAAATGAAGTCACATTTATTGAACTCAGTCATGAATAGCTTGCTTTCCACAGCTCGACTACTTCATCCAATCACATATTAGTTAATTAACTTATTTATTTTCTCATGTTCGACCACTTTGCCACAAAGATGAGAGCATTGCCTTGTTGCAGTTTAAAGCTAGCTTTGTTATAGACAAGCATGCTTCTTCTGATCCTTTGGCTTATCCCAAGGTTACATCATAGATACCGGACGAGGAAGATGATTGTTACTCGTGGGATGGCGTCGAGTGTGACAAGAACAACACTCGTAATGGCTTAGAATTTAGGAAGAAAAAAAAAACTCTCCAATGCGCTAATGTTGGTTGGCAAATTTCGCATCAAATTATAACACATTAAATTCAGTATTTAATTATGATTGGTTGATGTCGCAAATATTTATGCCAAAGCTTTACTTTTACGAATTCCAGAGCTTAATTACGATAATAAAAGGTAGATATCATACATTGGAGTACAAATTTTAAATCAATTATTTTCATAATGTTTTAATTTATTGACATTAATAAATACATTAGAGATGGTCTAAGTACCTATTACAAACAACCAAACATTAACGTGTGTGAAGCGTTAAATGTATTTTTAGAGTTGATTATGACTCCTAGTCATTGATTACTTTTTTAGTAATTCTTTTGCAATTTTTCTTTGAATCAGTTTTTAATTTAAATATGAACCTTGAATTGCATGGCAGGTTGAGCTTGCAATTTGGTGATAGTCAAGTTTTTGCAGTGACTCCCAAAGGCTGATTAAGTGTAAGTCCTAGTGGAAAGTAATAAGCATTTAGCAAAACTGATATTAAAAACTGTACTTTTATCTTTATTGGTAGGAACACAAAGTCTTAGAACGTGATAAACGATTTCTTTCAATTTTTAAAACCTGTATTTTCAGTTACTGGGGCATTAAATTAATGTTTTGCCATTTGTCTTTATCAAGCTTCTTTGGTTTTTTATTTATCAAAGTGGATGCTTCTGCAAAACAACCGAGTTTATACTCGATCTCAAATAAATAAACCCAAATAAATCACAAACAAAATCCACACATAAAAGAAAATAAAAATTATTTTAAATTACAAAAAATGCCCTTTTAAAATAGAATTAAAAATCCTTTCTTTTTTTATTCCTGAATTCCCATTATTAACTCCTAACCTAGAAGAGACTTGGTAGTTTGACTACGTGTTGTTATATTGTTAATTTATTTCATCATGATTACTTTAGCCTCAAACAACTTTTATTTGCCTCCGAACTTTCTTGCTTGACTATGTTGTTTTTATTATTAATTATTGTTAATTATGCTTTATTCTTGGTCGTTGTTACTTTGATATAATTTTTTTTATTTTAAAGAAAATTTGGATTTAAATAAAGATGAGCGTGTTCATTTTTCTTTACTTATTCTATTGTATACGTTTTAATAATAAACTAAACAAGTCTTGCAGAAATTCGTAAACAATTATAATAAAAAGAATTACATAAAAGTCCCCAAAGCATGTTAGAAGATTTCTCTTTTGGGATGTTTTGGTATAAATTAGCTTTTGTTCACCTTTAAATACCCACTATTTGTCCCTTTATGATTTTTTCTATGTTAAAGCGACATACGAAAATGAATATGAAAAGTGTTGTCCCTTTCTACAATTTCTTCTAGAAGAATTACTTGAACAAAATGTAGGTTTAGCAATAAGTATAAATTTGTAAATTATAAATTTTGATCTAAATTGTAGATTTACTAAAACAAATTTGTTTGGATCAGTTTTTCTTTCTTCTCCTTTTTTTTTTTTTTTTTTTGGTCTTGTTTTTTGTTTTGTTTGTTTACCTTGAACTGCAGGGTAGCTTGAGCTTGCAATTGGTGATTGCTACTGACCATTATCACGTCTTCGTAGCTACGACCAAACAAACAATTAGCAAGCCCTAGTGGGACGTAGTGAGCATGATCTATTTTTAACCATAGGAACATAAATTCTTAGAATAAATGGTTTCTCTGAGCTTTTAAAACTTGACTTAATTACTTCTTGTAAGTGATGACATAACTATTATTATTTTTGTTTTCAAAGAGCTCAAAAAGCTAATAAACGTATCAATGTTTTACCTATATTTCTTGATCCACTCAAAATATGTAGGGAGTGACACATAAATATTCCAATTATAGATTAATCTGTTGAAAATTTAATCCAACAATAAAGTTGCTATCAGTAATACAAAATAAGAAATCTCATGGTAAAAAATATCAAAAAAAAAAAATCAAATCAAATAATAAGGTTAAAAAAAAACTCAAATTCCTTCATTTGAAGATTTTTACCCCCCTTTGTTTGAACCAATATTTGGTTTAGAATATCAGTCGTGAATTGCATGACGAGCTGTGTTCGACGTCGTAGCCTACCCTACTAACTATTGATTGCTTCACTAATATGTTATTGTAGGGTAGCAAGAAGTGACCTAACAAGTAATAAGTCACCATAGATCTCAAAGTTCTACAACATATTGAATGGTTTTTCCATATGCTTCAAGAAACGTCTTTGTCATATCTTAGCTCCACGTTTTGGATTTTCGTTTCAAATTCATTTGTCAAATCTTTAATATCTGAATCTTGGATGTAATAATTTGAGGTGGACAGTGGATTTCGACATGATCTCACCGAATATTAAATATACTATTTTCCATCTTTTTGGAAACAGATATAACATTGATATTTGAAAAATATATGTTGTAAGTGATAAAAGCACCTATAACAAACAACTGAACGTTAACATATGTGTGAAGGACTTGAATGCATTTCTCTATTTGGTTATGGCTCCTAGTCATCTTTTATTTATTTATCAAATAAAATGATGCGTATTATCCAAAACAAATGCGTTTATACAGAATCTTAAATAATAAACCCAAATTAATCAAAAACAAAATTCTCACATAAACATAGAAATACAATAAATGCCTAGTAAAAATAGGATTCAACATCTTAAAAAAGCAAAAAAAAATTCTCGTCGTTCCTCCCCCTACCCTAGAAGAGACTTGGTGGATTAACTACGTATTATTGTTAATTAATATCATCATGGTAACTTCATTTGCAATGGCTTTAGCCACCAAAAAAAATTATTTGCTTCCGAGTTGTTATTATTATCATTAATTGGTAATAAAGAATTATTATTTGTTTTTGTTACTTTGAGATAATTTTTCTATTCTTTAATTGTAAAGTAACTTTGGATTCCGATAAGAACGAGATTTTTCTCCTTCCTTTACTTATTCTATTTCATATAGTTTAGCAACAAACTAAACAAGTCTTGCAGAAATTCACAAACAATTACAACATAGAGAACACAAAAGTCCCCAATACGTGTTAAAGGGGTTTCACTTTTGGGAGTTTTGGTCTTAACTTTCGATCACCTTTAATTGCCCATATATGTCCTTTTAATTATGATTTTTCTATGTTAAATCTACATCAAAAAAGGTATATGGAAAGTGTTGTCCCTCGATACAAATTATTATGTATAACAATTACTAAAACAACTTGTAGATTTACTAACAAATTTGACAAAATAACAGTTATATAGCTAAATGTTTGGAAAAATTAGGTAGGTGGTCATAAATTGTGGAAACAACCTCTCAACTAGATATGTATATATTTTTTACTCTCATTTAATACTTGTTTGGATATTTGACCCTTCATACTTATTTAATTTGAGGTCAAGAAACTGAACCCATCAGCAGTAATTATAATGAATAGAATTTTTTCTAAAAAAATAATTGAAGTAAATAGTAATGTTTTAAATTATTTAAAATAAATAGCATATTTACTAAGTAAATAGAAAATTTACTATGTAAACATCTACTTCATTAGGAAAATAGTAATTTTACTTACATTAAATAGAATATTTACATAGTAAATTTGATATTTACTGCTATTTCTTATAAATATTTTGAAAAACTGCAATTTACTTCAACTATTTACTGAACGTTACTAAATACTTCTTTCTTTCAGAACTGACTGACTACCAAGTCCATTAATGTTGGACCACCCATACGCCGCGGGGGGGTGCTTTGTCATCTTTCTAAATTAAAAACTTATAAGGACGTTTATCAAAAAATAACTTAAAAAATATATATATAAATTTTTCTATAAACCCCTAAACGGTCACAAAATATTTAGTAATAAAAACTTCGATACAAATGGCCACGCTAGAATTATTAAAAAAATATACAAAATACAAAATTTTAGTTCCAAAATTTAACTTTAAGTTATAGCTTATTGTACTATTGAAAATATCAGTAATTTGCGCATATTCGGAAGCCCCAAACGGCCTCTTAGTGCCGTTCTCTATTGGATCTAGGGCTGGAATTACGAAAAACAGAATCTAACAACAACAATACCAGTATTGTATCCAACCCGCTAAACAGTTCAAATCAACCGTACCCGTACCGCACCGCACCGCCCACTTAAACTGCTCCATATCATCACCCGTCTCTATTTGGGTGAGTCGTGCACCTTTTTAGCGGGTGATGGCGGGTTTGAATTTTGGAGTTGCGGGTAAAATCCACCCACCCACATTTTTTTTATATTAAAAAAGCCTAATTTTACATATTTTTACTCCCTAATAATTATGATGTGCAATACTTTTTGAAGTGAATGTAAATTTAGAGTTAAGATTTTTATTATTTTTCCTATGTATATTGGAAAACAATGATGACTTTCTTAGTCATCTTTTCTAGTTCTTTTTTTGTTCGAACCAGTCTTTGGTTTCGACTATCAACCATGAATTGCAAGGCGAGTTGGGTTCGGTATCGTAGCCTACCCTACTAACTATTGACTGCTTGATTAATATGTTATTGTTGGGTGTGACCTAACAAGTAACAAGTCACCATGCAATTACTAAAAAAAAAAATTGTAGATTTAGCAATAAATATAAATTTGTAATTTATAAATTTTGGTCTAAATTGTAGATTTACTAAAACAAATTTGTTTGGATCAGTTTTTTTTTTTTTTAAACCTTAAACTGCAAGGCAACTTGAGCTTGCTATTGGTGATTCCTACTGACCATTATCATGTCTTTGTAGCTACGACCAATCAAACAATTAGCAAGTCCAAGTGGGACGTTATGAGCATCAATTTTTAACTACAGGAACACAAAGTCTTAAAATGCGATGAACTATTTCTCTGAGCTTTTAAAACCTGATCTAATCACTTCTTGTCAGTGACATAACTATTACTATTTTCGCTTTCAAAGAGCCCTAAAAGCTAAACATGTCAATATTTGACCTATATTTCTTGATCCACTCAAAATATATAGGGAGCGACACATGGATGTTCCAATTATAGATCAATCTATTGAAAATTTAATCCAAAAAAAAAAAAAAAGGTTGCTATCAGTAGTATAAAATAGGAAGTCTCACCATAGAAATTCTCCCAAAACAAAATTTTTAATAACAAGGTTAAAAAAAACACGAATTCTTTCATCTGAAAGTTTTTTTTTTTTTTTTTCCTTTGATTATATTTCTACTGCGGTCAAGCAGATGAGCAAATTCTTGTAGATGCTAAACTTGTGCATTATGCCAAATCCTCATGAGATCTCAGTGGAAACATGATGCTAAACTTGTTGTTGACGTTGCATATGCATGGTTTGGAGTCAATGATGACTTTCATAGTCGTCTTTTCTTGTTCTTTTTTGTTAGAACCAGTCTTTGGTTTAGAATATCAACCGTGAATTGCACGGCCAGTTGGGTTCGGCGCTATGGCCTTCCCTACTGACTATTGACTGCTTGACCAATATGTTATTGTAGGATAACAAGAAGTGACCTAACAAGTAACAAGTTCCACAACATGTTGAATGGTTTTTCCATATATGCTTCAAGAAACATCTTTGTCATTTCTTAGCTCCCTGTTTTGGCATCTCGTTTTAAACTCATATGTCAAATCTTTGATATCTGAATCTGGAATGCAATAATTTGAGGTGGAATGTGAATTTCGACATGATCTCACCGAACATTGAATATGCTATTTTTACTCTTTTTTGAAACAAATATAACATTTATATTTGAAAAATATATGTTTTTAAGCGGTATAAGCACCTATAACAAACTACTGAAAGTTAACATGTGTGAAGTACTTAACTAATGTATTTCTTGATTTGGTCATGGCTCCTAGCTAGTCATAGATTAATGTCTTAGTCATCTTTCATAATTCATTTATCAAATACTTATCCAAAACAACCGTGTTTATACTAGATCTTAAATATATAAACCCAAATTAATCAAAAACAAAATCCTCACATAAACATAGAAATACAATAAATGCCTACTAAAAATAGGATTAAAAATCTAAAAAAACAAAAAATTTAATTCCTGTCGTTCCTCCCCGTACATTGAAGAGACTTGGTGGCTTGACTACGTTGTTATTATTATTGTTAATTAATATAATCATGATTACGTCATTTGCAATGGCTTTTGCCACCAAAAAAATGCGCCGAGTTGTTGTTATTATTAATTGGCCGGTAGTAAAGAATTAGTCTTTGTTTTTTGTTACTTTGACTTTTTATTCTTTAGTTGTAAAGAAACTTTGGATTTTGATAAGGATGAGACTTTTCTCCTTCCTTTATGATAAAGCTACATCAGAAAAAGGTATATGGAAAGTGTTGTCCCTCGATACAAGTTATTATGTATAAAAATTACTAAAACAAGTTGTAGATTATTTAGCAAAAAAAAAAAAATTCGTACAAGTCAACAGTTTTTTACAAAATAACACTTATATAGCTAAATGTTTGGAAAAATTAGGTACGCGGTCATTTTTTGTTCACTCCTGAAAAAAAAAAAAAAAAACAAAAAGTTCATTAAAAAAACAAAATAGCTAAACTTTTTGCTTTTTTGTTTTTTAGGTAAATATCGTTTTTAATTTTAATTGGATTTTATGACAGTCCATTAATGATGGACTTATATGTTATTGCTCATAACAATGAATAAAAAAAACTGAAGAAAATTATAGGAACAACCTCTTAAATAGATATATTTATGTTTTTTGCTCTCATTTAATGTTCCCTCTATTCTTATTTAATTTGAGGTCAAGAAATTGAACCCATTAAAATATTTCACCATTTGATGCATAAAATATTTTACCTTTTGCCATAAAATTTGTTCAGCTTCTTTGGTTTTCTTTTTGAGAGTTCGCTTTTCTGAACAATGAAAGTACTCCAAGTCATCACATGCAAAAGCAGAAGTATAAAACTAACAAAATCTAATAAAGATCTTATGAATCAAAATATTATGTCATCCGTAGAGTAATTTTTCATGCGTACTATACTAAATAATTCTCATCGTGTTACAGGTTAGAAACCTTTTGAAGGTTATTCTTCATTAGGGGAATAAATTTTTGTTTTTGTTTTTGTTTTTTTTTTTTTTTTTTTTTGAGAAGTTTACGATAAAGATATGACCAAATATTGTCCTACAGATAGAGTTATGTTTAGAACCAAATTCCACAACATGTTGAATGGTTTTTGCATATGCTTCAAGAAACGTCTTTGTCATTTCTTAGCTCCCCATTTTGGAAATTCGTTTCAAACTCATTTGTCAAATCTTTAATAGCGGAATCTTGAATGCAATAATTTGAGGTGGACAGTGGATTTCGACATGATCTCACCGAACATTAAATATACTATTTTCAATCTTTTTTGAATATAACATTAATATTTGAAAAATATATGTTGTAAGTGATATAAGCACCTATAACAAACAACTGAATGTTAACATATGTGTGAAGTACTTAAATGTATTTCTCTATTTGGTTATGGCTCCTAGTCATCTTTTATTCATTTATCAAATAAGATGATGCTTATTATCCGAAACAAATGCGTTTATACTGGATCTTAAATAATAAACCCAAATAAATCAAAAACAAAATTCTCACATAAACATAGAAATACAATAAATGCCTAGTAAAAATAGGATTCAAAATCTTTAAAAAAAAAAAAAAAAAAAAAGTTCCTCTCGTTCCTCCCCCTACCCTAGAAGAGACTTCGTGGCTTGACTACGTATTATTGTTAATTAATATCATTAGCCACTAAAAAAAATATTTTCTTCCGAGTTGTTGTTATTATCATTAATTGGTAATAAAGAGTTATTCTTTGTTTTTGTCACTTTGAGATAATTTTTCTACTCTTTAATTGTAAAGAAACTTTGGATTCCGACAAGGATGAGATTTTTCTCCTTCCTTTACTTATTCTATTTCATATAGTTTAGCAACAAACATAACAAGTCTTACAGAAATTCATAAACAATTACAACATAAAGAACACAAAAGTCCCCAATACGTGTTAAAGGGGTTTCTCTTTTGGAGTTTTGGTCTTAACTTTTGATCACCTTTAATTGCCCACTATATGTCCTTTTAATTATGATTTTTCTATGTTAAAGCTACATCAGAAAAGGTATATGAAAAGTGTTGTCCCTCGATACAAATTATTATGTATAACAATTACTAAAACAACTTGTAGATTTACTAACAAATTTTGACAAAATAACAGTTATATAGCTAAATGTTTGGAAAAATTAGGTAGGTAGTCATAGAAACAACCTCTCAACTAGATATGTTTATATTTTTTACTCTCATTTAATGCTTCTTTGGATATTTGACCCTTTATACTTATCTAATTTGAGGTCAAGAAACTGAACCCATCAGCAGTAATTATAGTGAATAGAATTTTTTTAAAAAAATAATTGAAGTAAATGTAATGTTTTAAATTATTTGAAATAAATAGCATATTTACAAGGTAAATAGAAATTTACTATGTAAACATCTACTTCATTAGGGAAATAGCAATTTTACTTACATTAAATAGAATATTTACATAGTAAATTTGATATTTACTGCTATTTATTACAAATATTTTGAAAAACTGCAATTTACTTCAACTATTTGCTGAACATTACTAAATACTTCTTTCTTCCAGAACTGACTGACTACCAAGTCCATTAATGTTGGACCACCCATACCGGGTGGGGGTGGGGGAGTAAGGGGGGGGGAGGGGGTGGGGGGGGTTTGGATGGGGTTGGTGGTGTAAAAACAACTGTCATCTTTCTAAATTAAAAACTTATAAGGACGTTTATCAAAAAATAACTTTAAAAAAAAGATAAATTTTTCTATTAACCCCTAAGCGGTCACAAAATATTTAGTAATAAAAACTTCGACACAAACGGCTACACTAGAATTATTAAAAAATATATACAAAATACAAAATTTTAGTTCCAAAATTTAACTTTAAGTTGTAGCTTATTGTACTATTGAAAATATCAGTAATTTGAGCATATTCGGAAGCCCCAAACGGCCTCTTAGTGCCGTTCTCTATTGTATCCAAAGAACAACAATACTAGTATTGTATCCAACCCGCTAAACTATTCAAATCAACCATACCCACACCGCACCGTCCGTTTAAACGGCACGACATCATCACCTGTCTCTATTTGGGTGAGTTTTCAACCCGTCCACTTTTTTAGCTAGTGAGGATGGGTTTGAATTTTGGAGTTATGGGTAGAACCTACCCATCCACCTATTTTATTTTATTTTATATTAAAAATACCTAATTTTACATATTTTTACTCCCTACTAATTATGATGTGTAATACTTTTTGGAGTGAGATGTAAATTTAGAGTTAAGATTTTTATTGTTTTCACTATGCCTATTGGAAAACAATGATGACTTCCTTAGTCATCTTTTCTTGTTCTTTTTTTGTTCGAACCAGTCTTTGGTTTCGAATATCAACCGTGAATTGCATGGCGAGTTGTGTTCGGTATCGTAGCCTACCCTACTGACTATTGACTGCTTGATTAATATGTTACTGTTGGGTGTGACCTAACAAGTAACAAGTCACCACGCAATTACTAAAAATTTTTTGTAGATTTAGCAATAAATATAAATTTGTAATTTATAAATTTTGGTCTAAATTGTAGATTTACTATAACAAATTTGTTTGGATCTGTTTTTCTTTTTTTTTTTTAATAACCTTGAACTGCAAGGCAACTTGAGCTTGCAATTGGTGATTCCTACTGACCATTATCATGTCTTTGTAGCTACGACCAATCAAACAATTAGCAAGTCCAAGTGGGACGTTATGAGCATCATTTTTTAACCACAGGAACACAAAGTCTTAAAATGCGATGAACTATTTCTCTGAGCTTTTAAAACCTGATCTAATCACTTCTTGTCAGTGACATAACTATTACTATTTTCGCTTTCAAAGAGCCCTAAAAGCTAAACATGTCAATATTTGACCTATATTTCTTGATCCACTCAAAATATATAGGGAGCGACACATGGATGTTCCAATTATAGATCAATCTGTTGAAAATTTAATCCAAAAAAAAAAAAAAAAGTTGCTATCAGTAGTATAAAATAGGAAGTCTCACCATAGAAATTCTCCCAAAAAAAAAAATCTAATAACAAGGTTAAAAAAAACACAAATTCTTTCATTTGAAAGTTTTTTTTTTTTTCCTTTGATTATATTTCTACTGCGGTCAAGCAGATGAGCAAATTCTTGTAGATGCTAAACTTGTGCATTATGCCAAATCCTCATGAGATCTCAGTGGAAACATGATGCTAAACTTGTTGTTGACGTTGCATATGCATGGTTTGGAGTCAATGATGACTTTCATAGTCATCTTTTCTTGTTCTTTTTTGTTAGAACCAGTCTTTGGTTTAGAATATCAACCGTGAATTGCACGGCCAGTTGGGTTCGGCGCTGTGGCCTTCCCTACTGACTATTGACTGCTTGACCAATATGTTATTGTAGGATAACAAGAAGTGACCTAACAAGTAACAAGTTCCACAACATGTTGAATGGTTTTTCCATATATGCTTCAAGAAACATCTTTGTCATTTCTTAGCTCCCTGTTTTGGCATTTCGTTTTAAACTCATATGTCAAATCATTGATATCTGAATCTGGAATGCACAATAATTTGAGGTGGAATGTGAATTTCGACATGATCTCACCGAACATTAAATATGCTATTTTTACTCTTTTTTGAAACAAATATAACATTTATATTTGAAAAATATATGTTTTTAAGCGGTATAACTACAAGAAAAGTGAGAATCAACGACAATAATTTTAGTGACGACTAAAACTTCGTCGTTGAAAGTGACATTCAACGACAGGTTATCGTTGAAACTGCGCTATTAACGACAGGATGCAATACAAGCATCAACGACAACTATACTGTCGTTAAAAAGCTTTCATTGGCGACACTTTTCTTCACATTGTCACTAAAAATTTGAGATTTTTGGCGCCAACGAGCTTTGGCACCCTCATATTAGCGGGTAAACTTTTAACGACAACTTATATCAATTAGTGATAATCATATATCATCGTTGAATATGTTCGTAATTAGTGATTTTTAATGATGACCAACTTTGCAGTTAATTATACACTTTTTGTCATAAATTATGAACTTTTAATGACGATACAATTGTCGCCGTTAAAAGTTGTCGATAAAAGTTTTGTCCAATCACATTTAACGATAAAGGTCGTTGTCATTGAAAATCTAGTGAATTTGTAATTTTTAACAATGATCAATTTTGTCATTAATTTTCTAGTTTTTGTCATAAAATTATCAATTTTTAGTGACGATACATTAGTCGCTGTTAAAAAAAATAAATGCTTTAATATTTAAAAAATATAAATGCTTTAATATTTAAAAAAGTACGAATACTCTAACGTATAAAATAGAATATTTAGAAGTACTTTGATTTATGGTTGAAAGTTTCAAATTTTCTTTATATTTAAAAATTAAAGAAGACAAAAATATTAATGAACAAATATAATAATTTAAAATATATATAATAATTAATATTAGAGTAAAGAAATTTCAATGATGTTAGGCGCTAATTTTTACCTCTAAAAGGCTGAAATATTTGAAGAAAGAGCACCAAATCACAAAAGACCTTTGAAAAAAAAAAAAAAAAAAACCTCCCACAAAAGACAACTTCCGTTGGTTTGAACTTCGAAGAGATTCAAGTCCTCAACTTCAGGCCCTTCAACATACAGTATTTTTTTTTTTTTTTTTGTATGAAGAAATTGAGAAAGAGAAAGATCAGGGGAATAAGATCATCCCCCTAAAGTACTTTTGCTGCCCATTTTTTTTTAATCTTTTTGCAATTTTTTCTTTAAAATTTATACATTTTTTTTTTATAAAATGTGTGTTTTTTTTTTTTCTTCGGATTGCTTCTATCGTTTGTTGCCCAAGGTTTTTTTTTTTTTTTTTTTTTTTTTTTTTTTTTTTTTGCTTGGTTTGTTGCCCATGTTTTTTCCTTTAAAATCTTATATCTTTTTAGTTCAAATGTATGTCGCCAAATTTTTTTTTTTTTTACTTCTAGTTTTCTGTTAAATTAATAATTTTATTTAAAAAAAATACGCTCACCTAAATAAATTTCTTACGTCTTTTGAAATATTATCTCATATAAGATGAATTTCATAATTAATTTTTTTTCTAATTGCACTAAATATTTTTGTTTTGGTCTACGTTGTTTTTTTTTTAATTATTTTTTTTGAAGAAAAACTTTTACATTTATTTTTATTAATTTTTTATTTAATATTTTATCTCTTTACTTTAAATTTATACCACCAAATACTTTTTCTTCTACTTTATCTCTATTGGGCAATAATTTTTTTTGTCTAATATGTTCTTGTTTAGAAAAGATTCAAACTCTATACCTTGTGATGGAGTCAGATGTATAATTACCATTAGATCTTACTGCAACCATTTCAC
Source organism: Ficus hirta (assembly GCA_038430175.1). NCBI lineage: Eukaryota > Viridiplantae > Streptophyta > Magnoliopsida > Rosales > Moraceae > Ficus > Ficus hirta. The sequence goes on from CM076588.1 coordinate 1,307,945, forward strand.
TTAAATATTTTCCTTCCACCTTTTTCTAAAAAAATTTCTCATATTTTCTATATGTTAAAATGATTTTTACCTTAAAAGCCTAGTTAAGTTTTTTTTCACTATACCCAAAAAATTTAGCAAAAATTTTACACGGACTTGCATTAGAAACTAGCCTTTATGATAAAATTTAAATTAAAAATTGTTTAGGTACCTTTTTATTTTAAATCGGAATTCTTTAAACTTATGTGAAATTCAAAAACTTTTTCAAATGGAAAAAGGTGTAGATATTTACAGAAGAGTAGTGATCACTTTTTTTTTTTTTTTGGGGTTGAAAGTGGTGATCAGATATTTACCTTACATACAAATGTTAAGTAATATTTATATATGATAACTCCTTCCGGAAAAAATATATCTATACCCTGAAGAAAAGGATGGGTATAACTACCTACACACTTTCTCAAAAATTAAAAAATAAAAAATAAAAAAAAAAACTACCTACACCCGGTTAATAATAAATATCTCTTCATTTATAATATTAAAATTCAACTTAAAATAGTTAAGCTGGCAAATTGCTAAAAGAAGAGGCGGCAAACTAAAATTTTGTAGTTGGCGCTAAAATGGTTTTTAAACAACAAAAAATTGACGCTTTTTTTTTCAATTGAATTTGCATTATTAGTTAAATAGTAATTTTGTATCCACATACAAAAAAACTCAGTTCCACTAACATAAAATAAGTTTTTTCTTTTTGCTCATCATCCATCTTTTTTCTTTGTTTCATACAAAAATCTTAGGATAACTTGGTGCTGAAAGGTAATTTATGTTTTCGTCTTATTTCTTTGCTTTCTATTCATCGTAATTGGTTTTGCAATTCTTTTGACGCAGTTGTCCGTCGGCTCGAAATCGAACACTAGTCTTTGCCATCCAATTGCTCGACTTAGAGCCTCCGCTACGGTTTCATCCGTCATCTTGAAATCGAACACATATCTTTGCCATGATTGCCCCGAATTAGAGCCTCCACTATGGTTTTCGTCCCGCGTATGCATCAAATTCTTGCAGTAATTCCCTATAAATGTTTCTCCTTCCTCATGGAGGTTGTCTTTCTATTGGGCACTTTTATTTTTCTAAATCCTTGTATTGGGCACTTAAATAGAGGCTTAATTGTTTTTTCTCTGGGCTCTTGATTTGTGCAGGCAGCAATATGTTTAGAACACAACAAAGGCAAAATCAATGACTTAATTGTGTCGGCTTGGAAGGCTAGAGAGAGAACGATTGGAAGCGTGTTTGGAATAAAAGTACTAGAAGATTATGATCTTGATGATTCCGGTGATGCTTATCCCTCTTCAATCCGTCCGAGATGCGCCATTTTAAATCAAATGGAAGATGATGAACAAAAACAATGATGCTCTCTCTCTCTCTCTCTTTTTTTCCCTTTTTTTTAGGGGCGGTTTTGTTGTTTTCTTTTCTTCTTTTTCTTCTTCTTCTTCCTCTTTTCTACATCTGTATTATGGGTCCATGGGAGAAGTCCAAAGAGGACGCCAAAACAAGAATTAATTTGTATCCGTATAGCTGTATGGAAATAATATTGAAATGTTTCTTCTTTTGAATTTCGATATTTTTTTAAATTTTAAATAAGATTAATTTTTTTGAATTCTAATATTAAATATTATATTAATTATATTTAATCCAAATTTTCTTTTGGATATTAAAATCTAAAAAAAAAAAAAACCAAAACTAAAATTCAAATTCACGACAATAATTAAATGTGGTGAGAAATAAGTACATTGTCGCTAAATTTACACTTTCAATGACGACTACCTTGTCGTCGTATTCATTTAGCGACAAAATACCATTGTCGTCTAAAAGTAAACAACGATAAAAATTGTACTTAATCAACGACAACTACTTATCGTAGAATAACATTTTCAATGACAATGTAAGAAAGTCGTCGTTGAAACAATCAATGACACACATGTACAGCGACAACTGTCGACAACATGATTTTTTGTCGTTAATAACTTTCAACGACGACTTTCCAATTTTTAACGACTACTTTTGTCGCCGCTAAAAATCGATTTTCTTGTAGTACTACTGAAAGTTAACATGTGTGAAGTACTTAACTAATGTATTTCTTGATTTGGTCATGGCTCCTAGCTAGTCATAGATTAATGTCTTAGTCATCTTTCATAATTCATTGATCAAATACTTATCCAAAACAACCGTGTTTATACTAGATCTTAAATATATAAACCCAAATTAATCAAAAACAAAATCCTCACATAAACATAGAAATACAATAAATGCCTACTAAAAATAGGATTAAAAATCTAAAAAAACAAGAAATTTAATTCCTGTCTTTCCTCCCCGTACATTGAAGAGACTTGGTGGCTTGACTACGTTGTTATTATTATTGTTAATTAATATAATCATGATTACGTCATTTGCAATGGCTTTTGCCACCAAAAAAATGCGCCGAGTTGTTGTTATTATTAATTGGCCGGTAGTAAAGAATTAGTCTTTGTTTTTTGTTACTTTGAGATAATTTTTTTATTCTTTAGTTGTAAAGAAACTTTGGATTTTGATAAGGATGAGACTTTTCTCCTTCCTTTATGATAAAGCTACATCAGAAAAAGGTATATGGAAAGTGTTGTCCCTCGATACAAGTTATTATGTATAAAAATTACTAAAACAAGTTGTAGATTATTTAGCAAAAAAAAAAAAATTCGTACAAGTCAACAGTTTTTTACAAAATAACACTTATATAGCTAAATGTTTGGAAAAATTAGGTACGCGGTCATTTTTTGTTCACTCCTGAAAAAAAAAAAAAAACAAACAAAAAGTTCATTAAAAAAACAAAATAGCTAAACTTTTTGCTTTTTTGTTTTTTAGGTAAATATCGTTTTTAATTTTAATTGGATTTTATGACAGTCCATTAATGATGGACTTATATATTATTGCTCATAACAATGAATAAAAAAAACTGAAGAAAATTATAGGAACAACCTCTTAAATAGATATATTTATGTTTTTTGCTCTCATTTAATGTTCCCTCTATTCTTATTTAATTTGAGGTCAAGAAATTGAACCCATTAAAATATTTCACCTTTTGATGCATAAAATATTTTACCTTTTGCCATAAAATTTGTTCAGCTTCTTTGGTTTTCTTTTTGAGAGTTCGCTTTTCTGAACAATGAAAGTACTCCAAGTCATCACATGCAAAAGCAGAAGTATAAAACTAACAAAATCTAATAAAGATCTTATGAATCAAAATATTGTATCATCCGTAGAGTAATTTTTCATGCGTACTATACTAAATAATTCTCATCGTGTTACAGGTTAGAAACCTTTTGAAGGTTATTCTTCATTAGGGGAATAAATTTTTGTTTTTGTTTTTGTTTTTTTTTTTTTTGAGAAGTTTACCATAAAGATATGACCAAATATTGTCCTACAGATAGAGTTATGTTTAGAACCAAATGCCACAACATGTTGAATGGTTTTTGCATATGCTTCAAGAAACGTCTTTGTCATTTCTTAGCTCCCCATTTTGGAAATTCGTTTCAAACACATTTGTCAAATCTTTAGTAGCGGAATCTTGAATGCAATAATTTGAGGTGGACAGTGGATTTCGACATGATCTCACCGAACATTAAATATACTATTTTCAATCTTTTTTGAATATAACATTAATATTTGAAAAATATATGTTGTAAGTGATATAAGCACCTATAACAAACAACTGAACGTTAACATATGTGTGAAGTACTTAAATGTATTTCTCTATTTGGTTATGGCTCCTAGTCATCTTTTATTCATTTATCAAATAAGATGATGCTTATTATCCAAAACAAATGCGTTTATACTGGATCTTAAATAATAAACCCAAATTAATCAAAAACAAAATTCTCACATAAACATAGAAATACAATAAATGCCTAGTAAAAATAGGATACAAAATCTTTAAAAAAAAAAAAAAAAAAAAGTTCCTCTCGTTCCTCCCCTACCCTAGAAGAGACTTGGTGGCTTGACTACGTATTATTGTTAATTAATATCATTAGCCACTAAAAAAAATATTTTCTTCCGAGTTGTTGTTATTGTCATTAATTGGTAATAAAGAGTTATTCTTTGTTTTTGTCACTTTGAGATAATTTTTCTACTCTTTAATTGTAAAGAAACTTTGGATTCCGACAAGGATGAGATTTTTCTCCTTCCTTTACTTATTATATTTCATATGGTTTAGCAAAAAACACAACAAGTCTTACAGAAATTCATAAACAATTACAACATAAAGAACACAAAAGTCCCCAATACGTGTTAAAGGGGTTTCTCTTTTGGAGTTTTGGTCTTAACTTTTGATCACCTTTAATTGCCCACTATATGTCCTTTTAATTATGATTTTTCTATGTTAAAGCTACATCAGAAAAGGTATATGGAAAGTGTTGTCCCTCGATACAAATTATTATGTATAACAATTACTAAAACAACTTGTAGATTTACTAACAAATTTTGACAAAATAACAGTTATATAGCTAAATGTTTGGAAAAATTAGGTAGGTGGTCATAGAAACAACCTCTCAACTAGATATGTTTATATTTTTTACTCTCATTTAATGCTTCTTTGGATATTTGACCCTTTATACTTATCTAATTTGAGGTCAAGAAACTGAACCCATCAGCAGTAATTATAGTGAATAGAATTTTTTTAAAAAAATAATTGAAGTAAATAGTAATGTTTTAAATTATTTGAAATAAATAGCATATTTACTAGGTAAATAGAAATTTACTATGTAAACATCTACTTCATTAGGAAAATAGCAATTTTACTTACATTAAATAGAATATTTACATAGTAAATTTGATATTTACTGCTATTTATTACAAATATTTTGAAAAACTGCAATTTACTTCAACTATTTGCTGAACATTACTAAATACTTCTTTCTTCCAGAACTGACTGACTACCAAGTCCATTAATGTTGGACCACCCATACCGGGTGTGGGGGTAAGGGGGGGGAGGGGGGTGGGGGGGGTTTTGGATGGGGTTGGTGGTGTAAAAACAACTGTCATCTTTCTAAATTAAAAACTTATAAGGACGTTTATCAAAAAATAACTTAAAAAAAAAGATAAATTTTTCTATAAACCCCTAAGCGGTCACAAAATATTTAGTAATAAAAACTTCGACACAAACGGCTACGCTAGAATTATTAAAAAATATATACAAAATACAAAATTTTAGTTCCAAAATTTAACTTTAAGTTGTAGCTTATTGTACTATTGAAAATATCAGTAATTTGAGCATATTCGGAAGCCCCAAACGGCCTCTTAGTGCCGTTCTCTATTGTATCCAAAGAACAACAATACTAGTATTGTATCCAACCCGCTAAACTATTCAAATCAACCATACCCACACCGCACCGCCCGTTTAAACGGCACCACATCATCACCCGCCTCTATTTGGGTGAGTTTTCAACCCGTCCACTTTTTTAGCGAGTGAGGATGGGTTTGAATTTTGGAGTTATGGGTAGAACCTACCCATCCACCTATTTTATTTTATTTTATATTAAAAATGCCTAATTTTACATATTTGTACTCCCTACTAATTATGATGTGTAATACTTTTTGGAGTGAGATGTAAATTTAGAGTTAAGATTTTTATTGTTTTCACTATGCCTATTGGAAAACAATGATGACTTTCTTAGTCATCTTTTCTTGTTCTTTTTTTGTTCGAACCAGTCTTTGGTTTCGAATATCAACCGTGAATTGCATGGCGAGTTGTGTTCGGTATCGTAGCCTACCCTACTGACTATTGACTGCTTGATTAATATGTTACTGTTGGGTGTGACCTAACAAGTAACAAGTCACCACGCAATTACTAAAAAATTTTTGTAGATTTAGCAATAAATATAAATTTGTAATTTATAAATTTTGGTCTAAATTGTAGATTTACTATAACAAATTTGTTTGGATCTGTTTTTCTTTTTTTTTTTTTAATAACCTTGAACTGCAAGGCAACTTGAGCTTGCAATTGGTGATTCCTACTGACCATTATCATGTCTTTGTAGCTACGACCAATCAAACAATTAGCAAGTCCAAGTGGGACGTTACGAGCATCAATTTTTAACCACAGGAACACAAAGTCTTAAAATGCGATGAACTATTTCTCTGAGCTTTTAAAACCTGATCTAATCATTTCTTGTCAGTGACATAACTATTACTATTTTCGCTTTCAAAGAGCCCTAAAAGCTAAACATGTCAATATTTGACCTATATTTCTTGATCCACTCAAAATATATAGGGAGCGACACATGGATGTTCCAATTATAGATCAATCTGTTGAAAATTTAATCCAAAAAAAAAAAAAAGTTGCTATGAGTAGTATAAAATAGGAAGTCTCACCATAGAAATTCTCCTAAAAAAAAAAAAATCTAATAACAAGGTTAAAATAAACACGAATTCTTTCATCTGAAAGTTTTTTTTTTTTTTTTTTCCTTTGATTATATTTCTACTGCGGTCAAGCAGATGAGCAAATTCTTGTAGATGCTAAACTTGTGCATTATGCCAAATCCTCATGAGATCTCAGTGGAAACATGATGCTAAACTTGTTGTTGACGTTGCATATGCATGGTTTGGAGTCAATGATGACTTTCGTAGTCGTCTTTTCTTGTTCTTTTTTGTTAGAACCAGTCTTTGGTTTAGAATATCAACCGTGAATTGCACGGCCAGTTGGGTTCGGCGCTATGGCCTTCCCTACTGACTATTGACTGCTTGACCAATATGTTATTGTAGGATAACAAGAAGTGACCTAACAAGTAACAAGTTCCACAACATGTTGAATGGTTTTTCCATATATGCTTCAAGAAACATCTTTGTCATTTCTTAGCTCCCTGTTTTGGCATCTCGTTTTAAACTCATATGTCAAATCTTTGATATCTGAATCTGGAATGCAATAATTTGAGGTGGAATGTGAATTTCGACATGATCTCACCGAACATTGAATATGCTATTTTCACTCTTTTTTGAAACAAATATAACATTAATATTTGAAAAATATATGTTTTTAAGCGGTATAAGCACCTATAACAAACTACTGAAAGTTAACATGTGTGAAGTACTTAATTAATGTATTTCTTGATTTGGTCATGGCTCCTAGCTAGTCATAGATTAATGTCTTAGTCATCTTTCATAATTCATTTATCAAATACTTATCCAAAACAACCGTGTTTATACTAGATCTTAAATAAATAAACCCAAATTAATCAAAAACAAAATCCTCACATAAACATAGAAATACAATAGATACCTACTAAAAATAGGATTAAAAATCTAAAAAAACAAAAAATTTAATTCCTGTCGTTCCTCCCCGTACATTGAAGAGACTTGGTGGCTTGACTACGTTGTTATTATTATTGTTAATTAATATAATCATGATTACGTCATTTCCAATGGCTTTTGCGACCAAAAAAATTAATTGCGCCGAGTTGTTGTTATTATTAATTGGCCGGTAGTAAAAAATTAGTCTTTGTTTTTTGTTACTTTGAGATAATTTTTTTATTCTTTAGTTGTAAAGAAACTTTGGATTTTGATAAGGATGAGACTTTTCTCCTTCCTTTATGATAAAGCTACATGAGAAAAAGGTATATGGAAAGTGTTGTCCCTCGATACAAGTTATTATGTATAAAAATTACTAAAACAAGTTGTAGATTATTTAGCAAAAAAAAAAAAAAAAAAAATCGTACAAGTCAACAGTTTTTTACAAAATAACCCTTTATACATATACTAAAAGGATGAACTGAGTTATTGTTCACTACACAGTAATAAACAGTGACTTTTGGGTTTTATTTTCATTTTTTCTGTTTCTGCTACATTATTCTACAATACGCTACAGTAACTATACAGTAAAATGACATTTTTGCCCTTCAATTTCCTTACATTTTCCCGACTGTACAGTGACTTACCGATTTTGCCCTTTTGGCATTATCCGACCATTAAAGAGAGAGAAAGAGAAAGAGAAAGAGAAAGAGAAAGAAAGTGATGTGGGCATTGTCCGGACATTAGAGAGGGAGAGAGAGAAAGAGAAAGAGAAAGACAAATAGAGATAGAGAAAGAAAGTAAAAATATCTATATATATACTAAAATAAATTTTAATAAAAATAAAGATAGAAAAAGAAAAATTATAAGATAAAAAATTATACTTTATTAAATTATTTTTAATTATAAAAAATAAAATTCTATACGTTAAATAATATTTGAAAATTTTAAATTATTGAATTAATAAAAATTTAACGAAAAATAAAACAGAATAATTCATTTGAAGAATAAATTAATACAATTAAATTATAATATTCAAAATAAACAAACAAACTAAAAAGTTGAAATTAAATAAAAATTTACAGAAATTTCAAAATGTAAAAAGGTCTATAAAATTACAATATAATTAAAAATCAATAAATAATTTTTCTACTGCAATGAAACGTAATTATCAAAAATATATATTTATAATTATTATAGCTAAATTATTATTTACGTCATATATTAATATTATTATTTAAAATTAAATTTTTTAAAAATATTTGTTGATGTCGTGATCTGCTCCGACCACAAAGTACCATTTCTGACTACCCCGGTAGCATAAGAGCGAAAATACCCGCCTACCGGACTGAGAACTGTTCCCCGACTCGGATCGATCAGAGTCTTATTCTCGGAGAACATGTCTAGTCGACCAAGCGATGCCACCTCCCCAGGTCAGACCACGTAACTGGCTTAAATAGTGTTCCGAGCACTCTGCCAAGAGGGTTACGTGCAGGACTGACATCGGTTCCCTGGGACCACACTCCTGCTACCCAACATCTGACACGGGTCCTGTCACTATACCCATCAGCTGCAGGTGCCGCCCACCTACTGCTGCAACCTGTCACATCGCCACCCGCCGCCACCTACTCTGACAAGGACTGCCCTTGCAGGCGCCGGCGACAACCACCCTGCTGTCCCCCATGCTGGGTCAGAGACACGTGGCACCAGTCCATTGGACCAACAGCACTTGCAAGCTTAAGGCCTACTCACCCGTCGGGTGGCTTAGGTAGCCGACCCGACTGGTTTGCCCTGAGCGCCCAGGTCCGCAAGAGGCGCCTATAAATAGGGGATGAATCCACAAGTTCAGATATGGTCATTTTCCTTGTCAAATCTTTGCCTCTCCCTTCGTTCATCAGTTCCCCAACTGACTTAAGCATCGGAATGCCCACGGCAGACACTACACCGGTATCCCCATCATTCCGAAGTGCTTCCCTTTTGCAGGTGATCGACGGCGGAGCGACTGGCCAGCCCCTACCGGACTACCCAACCACATTGGGTGTTGTTACCGGGGGCGTTCTCGGCATCAACATTTTGGCGCTAGAAGGAAGGCCCCGTGCCTTTACAGCAACCACAACCTCACCACCCGCGCTCCCTGAGCGCCAAACCACCAGGAATGGACGAGCGAGCCGAACAAGAGATCCAGGATGACAATCCTGCCCCTACTGGCTCCCAGAGTACCCGGCGACCTCCGCGCAGGAGAGGAACTCGAGCACAGCGCAAACCCACTCAGACGGAGATTCTCGCCGGGAACGTCCAAAGTTTGACCCAGACTGTGCAGGTGTTCATAGAGGCTCTCCTGTCTTAGAAGATCCAACTTCCCCAAGAACAGCAAGAGGCCGCCGAATCAACGCCGACCAAGCCACCCAGGTCGACGGGCCGACCACGAGACGCTTCGCCCATGGGTGACCGAAGGAGTGATCGATCACACCGGGAGAGCCTCGGGAGGCAGAATCCAAACGAAGTAGAACCGAGCAAGGTACGCTCGAGAAGCCACTATACTAGGGCCACCCACTTGGGAGCGACCGAGCCGCCGGCGATAGATGGAGACGACCCGGACTATCACCCGAGGGAAGCCGTGCACGTACGTGGGAGCACCACTTCCATTTTTCGATCGCCTGGGAAGACCAGGAATTTACCGGCGCCTGGGGCGAGAACGCTCCGTGGACAAGCCGGTGAAAGAAGAGAATCATGACCAGAGCAGGTTGGACCACCTCCAACGGCAGCTCGACCAACTCATGGGCCAGTAGTACGGGCTAGAGCAGGTTGTATCAATTGACCCGCCCTTCACTCCGGCCATCATGGCAACACCTTACCCGGCTCGGTTCAAGATGCCACCCATGGCGTCTTACAATGGTTCCACAGATGCAGACGAGCACCTCGAGAACTACCAGGCACACATGTTGATTCAGAATGCCAACGAGGCTGCTCTCTGCAAGTCCTTCTGCCTGACCCTAACCGGAGCTGCCCGACAGTGGTACCGGAGGCAAGCTCATGGATCGATTGGCTGCTTCAAACAACTGGCGGACTCTTTCGCAGCCGCGTTCCTGGGTTCGAAGACTAGGAAGCTAGGAGCGTCCTACCTGTTAGGCATAAAGCAAGGCGAAGCCGAAATGCTGAAGAAGTATCTCGAGCGTTTTGACAAAGTCGTCGTGCAGGTCAAGAGCTGCATAGACTACACCCTCATACAGGCCTTTCGGGAGGGCATCAAAGACACCCATCTTGTTTGGACGCTCGTCTACGACAGGCCACCTACCTTTGCGCACCTTAGAGGGATCGCCTGGAAGCATGCCGAAGTCGATAAGTACGTCAGAGGGCGAGGGCTTGCGGCCCGAGAACAACCCCGGCTTCCTGGAAGGAAGTCGGACAAAAACCAATCCGACCATAGCCGAATAGAAAAAGGGAAGGCTGTGGTCGTAGACTCAAAGACTGAAGCCAATGCCGATCCGAGAACACCGGCGGGAAGGTTCCGCCAGTACACCCCGCTGGTCACCACCATCGAGCACGTCCTTAACCAGGTGTCTGGTCGATGACTGCTCCGAGACCCACCGCCAATCCGAGCAGATCGTGCTTGTAGAAACCAGAATAAGTACTGCAACTTCCATAAGGACATGGCCCATGACACAAAGGACTGCATACAGCTTCGAGACCAGATTGAGGTGTTGATCCGGGATGGCCACCTGCGGGAGTTTGTGGAGAGAATAATTACCCCAGCCGGTCCGAGCGACAGAGCCACGTCGGCCACTCGATAGAATCCGGGGCCGAGCAATGGGACAGACGAGCCGGGAGAAGAGCACATAGTCCACACAATTTTTTGTGGAACGACTATTGGAGACACCGCTAGTAGCCGAAGAAGTTACGTCCGCGAGCCTACGTGGTTCGCTCACGGAGAGTATATCAATATGGCGGAGCATATTTCTAAGATATGCTGGTAAAACAGTACCCCGATCACCTTCACGAATGATGAGGCGGACCAGCTACTCCACCCGTACAACGATGCACTGATCGGAGAGATACGAGTAGCCGACAACGTCATCTGCCATGTCTTAATCGACAATGGGAGCTCGCAGACATTATATTCATGGATGCATTCTCGAGGCTGAGGATCGATGGAGCTGTGTTGACACCCGTCCAAACACTTTTGTACGGGTTTGCCGGAGAGTGCGTCCGCGCAGCTGGTACTGTTCGCCTCCCGGTTACGATCGGGGATGGCCCAGAAAGGTAACCCGGATGGTAGAGTTCATCATTGTAGATTGGCCATCCGTCTACAACGTCATCCTGGGGAGGCCGACCCTCAATGTATTAAAGGCAGTAGTCTCCACCTACCACCTGGCCATGAAGTTCCACACCGAGAGTGGAGTTGGCGTCTTCCGGGGAAATCAGGAAGGGGCGAGAAAATGCTACATAGAGCCGGTGAACAAAGTGTGCTGAAAGGCCCCTACCCCGATCACTGTGGCAGCCATCTTCACGGTGGACGAGATCAAAGCCCCCATCTGAGAAGTCAAGCACCTGAGCGACTTGGACCCCCGGATATTAGAAGAAGAAATCCGAGCATACCTTGTCGAGGACTTGGTTCCCTATCAACTGGACCCCGAGCACCCGGAGAGGACGGTGATACTCAGCTCAAAGCTCAACCCGAGCAGCCGAGCGAAGCTCGAGCGATTCCTCCGAGAGCATAATGACGTCTTCGCCTGGTCATATGAGGACATGCTCGGATCGACCCAGCTGTGATGTGCCACCAGCTGTGCGTCAATCCGAGGCATAAGCCTGTGATCCAGAAGAGGAGAGCCTTCAACCCGGAGAGGTACGAAGCCATCAACACGGAAGTGAAGAAGCTGCTCGCAGCAGGATTCATCCAGGAGGTAACCTACCCGGAATGGCTGGCCAATGTGGTCTTGGTCAAGAAGTCCACCGGGAAGTGGCGAGTCTGCATAGACTACACCGACCTCAATAAGACGTGTCTAAATGACTGCTTCCCGTTCCCCCGAATAGATTAACTTGTCGATGCAACAGCCGTACACGAGTTACTCAGTTTCATGGACGTGTACTTGGGATACAACCAGATACTCCTGAGCAAATCCGACCAGGCCAAAATGGCAATCACGACCGACCAGAGGCTGTACTGTTACCAAGTCATGCCGTTTGGTCTTTGATCTCAAGAACGCCGGGGTGACCTACCAGCGGTTGATGAACAAGATGTTCACCCCGCTCATCGAGAGGTCCATTGAGGTGTATGTGGACGACATGTTGGTGAAGAACTGACATACGGGCGACCACATCAAGGATCTCCAAGACTGCTTCAACACCTTATGACAGTACAGGATAAAGCTTAACCCCGCCAAGTGTGCGTTCGGGGTGGAATCGGGAAAATTCCTCGAGTTCTTGGTGAATCACCGGGAGATTGAGATTAACTCCATCAAGGCCCAGGCCGTCGTGGACTTACAGCCGTCGTGGATGACCGAGGAAGTCCAAAGACAGACCGAGATGATTGCAACCCTCTCCCGGTTCGTGTCCAGGTCCACTGACAAGTGCTTCCCATTCTTCCAAGCGCTCAAGGGCAAAGGCAAGATTAACTAGGATGACAAATACGGAGAAGCCTTCGAAAGCCTGAAGGAGTACCTGGCAAGCCCACCACTACTGTCGAAACCACTTCCCAGGGAAGTACTATATGTTTACCTTGCCATCTCCGAGAAGACCGTCAGCTCCATCTTGATCCGAGAAGACGACAAGGTGTAGTACCCCGTCTATTATAGCAGCAAGGCGTTCCAAGGAACGGAAGGGAGGTACACCTCTCTAGAAAAGCTGGCCCTGACCCTGGTCTTATCATCCCGCAAGTTGAGGCCTTATTTCCAAGGTCACCCAATCCGTGTCCTAACCAGTTACCCGCTTCGTCAAGTTCTCCAGAACCCCGAGTTGTCCAGACGAATCGTGAAATGGGTGATAGAACTTGGAGAATTCGACATCGAGTATATCCCCTGCACCGCGGTCAAAGCGCAAGCGTTATTTTGTGGCCAAATTCACGGGGGCTCCCGGACCGACTCCAGAGTGCTCGGAGAAGGCTGTTGATGCACCCGGGGAAGACGGTCCGGCAGCTGGCGACCTGTGCAGTGAGAGGTGGAGGCTATTCGTTGAGGGTTCCTCTAACTCGAGGGGCTCTGGAGCAGAGCTTGTCCAGGTAAGCCCAGACCAGTACAAAACCAGCCAGGCCCTACGTTTCAACTTCAAAGTGTCTAATAATAAAGCGGAATACGAAGTTATTATAGCCGGACTCGGTTTAGCCCAGGAACTCAGAGTACAGGACATCGAGGTTTTTAATGACTCGATGCTCATCGTCAATCAGGTAACTGGGGAGTTCCAGGCAAAGGAGGAGCGAATGGCGAAGTACTTGGAGAAGGTGAAAATCCCACTCGGTCAGTTTAGGAGCTAGATTGTGACCCGGATACCTCGTTCCGAGAACATCGAGGCGGACGCCCTTGCTCAACTAGCCTCAGGGAACGACATAGACGGTCTAGTCTCGTTCCCTATAGAGCGGCTCGACCAGCCGAGTATCATGCGGGAAGAGTAGGTCCTCTGTTCCGAGCACGCTACGACCTGGATGGACCTGATTGTTCGTTACCTCACCGAGTCCCAATTGCCCGAGAACCGAGAAGAAGCCCGGAGGATCAAGAACACCTCGACAAGGTACACGCTTATTAACGGGAAGTATCGTCGAGGACATTCTACCCCATACCAATGATGCATTAGTTCGGCTGAAGCCAAGTACTTAATGAAAGAGATACACAGTGGGGTGTGCGGAAATCATTTGGGAGAAAGAGGCCTATCCTTCAAGTGCCTTCGGCAGGGGTACTACTGGCCGATCATGGACAAGGATACGATGGAGTTCACCCAGAAATGCCTAAAATGCCAACAGTTTACCAATGCCATTAAGTCCCATCCCAAGAAGCTTACCTCGGTAGTATGTGTTTGGCCATTCGCCAAGTGGGCCCTCGACCTGATCGGACCACTACCGATGGCCTGGTCCCAACTTTAGTATTGCCTCATAACATAGACTATCTTACGAAGTGGGTCGAAATAGAACCCTTTGCCCAGCAAACTGAGGCAAAGTGTACGAATTTCCTATGGAAGAGTATCATATGCTGATTCGGGCCCCCCACACCGTAGTCACAGACAACGGGAAACAGTTCGACAATCCGAAATTTATCGCGCTTTGTGAGCAGTTTGGGATAAAGAAAGTGTTCTCCTCCCCTGGACACCCTCCGAGCAACAGACAAGTAGAAGCCGCCAATAAAACCATCAAGGAGAACTTAAAAAAGAACCTTGAAAGGCACAAAGGGGCTTGGATTAACGAGCTGTCCCGAGTACTCTGGGCCTACCGGACGACTAAGCGCACTGCAACTGGGAAAACCCCGTTCGCTATGGCATTCAGGGTAGAGGTTGTTATTCCGGTTGAAGTGGGATTGCCAAGTCTCCTAGTAGAGAACTACGAGGAAGAAGATAACATCGAGCAGATGTTACCCGAGCTTGACTTGGTTGAGGAAAAACGGGAGCAAGCTCTGATTCGAACAGTTGTCTGTAACCAGGTCATAGCCAGGTATTATGACAAAAAATTTCGACCACAAGTCTTTAGAGTAGGGGGACTTCGTGCTGAAAAAGGTATTGGTCTAAAAACTCGGACTAAGTTCATTCGGTCCTAAGTGGGATGGGCCATACAGGATCACCGAAGTAGTGCAACTAGGGATGTACCGACTAGCCGACCAAGAGGATAGAATCTTGGGACACCCGTGGAATACCAACCACTTGAAGCACTTCTACCAGTAAATTTATTTGGACGATTTTTGTAAAGATTTGATCAATAAAGGAGAATATTCATTCTGATCTGCTTTATGTGAAGAAGATATTTTTAAAGTCCCATGACCGGGCACTGACGAGAATTAGAGGTGCCCAAGCAAGACTCAGCATCTGCCCATGCAGACACCCAACTCCTGTGGCTCGCAGACCATGGAGTTAGATTCCATGACCGGGCACTGACCAAAATTGGAGGTGCCCGAGTAAGACCCAAATCTTAGATTCACCAGACTAGACTACACTCGCCGACCAGGGTTGGAGTTGGGATCAATTTTAGATTCACCCAAACCAACCAGGGAGGGAGGGAGTACTTTGAACAAAATCATAGTACTCTGAACAGAATTATACATTGAACAAAATAAATAAAGAAAAAGGGGAATAAAAAAGAGTATTCATTGATTGGTTAAAGGAGGGGGGTACAAGTTGGGCACCCCCGAACCCACAAAAAACACAAAAATGAAACAAAAACACGCCCAAAGGAAGAAGAGGACATCAATCCAGCTGGTCTGGAAGGGTGAAGTCACTCGCTGGCATGTCAGGCGCGAGAATGGTCGGCTGCTCGTTAGTCAGCTGCTCGAGGGCGGCGGGCTGCTCCGGATCATCGAGGATAACTACCTCCTCGGATGCACGAGCAGCACCGGATACCTCCCTCTCCTCCAGGGCCCCCTCCGCTGCGGTTTCCTCGGACTCCTCCGGCACGAAGGACCAGTCCACCCCGACCAATGATGGCTTGGCCGCGATGAACCCAGCCTTCATGTCCCGCATGCCTTCTTGATACTCGGCGACCAGGCGGGAGTTGGAGTCCTCAGACTGAAGGAATTCCTCCATAGCCCGTGATCGGGCCTCTTTGAGGGCGGCGGGAACAGTGACCTGGACGTATCGCTCATGCTCTGCTCGAGCAGAGGCGAGATTGTTCTCAGTCTTCCTGAGAGCCTCCTCCATCCCACACCGAGCTATCTCAGCATTCGAGGCGTCCCTCTCAACGTTCCGAGCCTGCTCCTCGACCCGCCTTGCCTTCTCATCGGCATTCTTTTAGGCCTCCCTTGTTGCATCCTTGGCGAACCTTTGCATCCTTTTCGGCAAGCCTCGCTCTCCAGACCTTGGCCTCCGTCGACTTCACCGCGTCTACCATTCGGTTGGCGTAACCCCTCGCAGCCGTGCTCCTAAAGAAGGCAAGACATAAGGCCTGGCAACAAATCGTTTAGATAGGACTGTAAACGGCTACTCTGAGAAGGCAGGACAATTAGAGGCCTGGTAACTTACCTCGATCAGCTTGTCGGCGCAGTCGTCGAAGGCTACTATGGGGTCGGAGTGCTTGGATGACTCGGCTACATCAAGAGTCAGCTTCTCCCCAAACTTGGAGACAAGTGCCTTGTGGACCGACTGCCCAGCTAACTCTGTCCCAGACATTGGAACATCTCGGGGTCTCGGATCCTCCCGGTGACTCCGAAAAACGGGGGTCGCGGCGGTGGGTCGGTCATCCCTCGGGCGGCTCGAGCGAGACTCAGAGCGATCGGATGGTCGGGGAGCCGAAGCAGCAAGAGGCACCGCGACCTGGGTAGCCAGGGGCAGTCAGAGGTTTCTCTCCTCGGCTTGGCGGATCGGCAGCCGAGGTCCCAGCCTTGCCTTTGCACTTGCCCAACCTGGCCATCTTTTGTAGCCGTTCTCTCCCCTCCTCCTCGCTCTAAAGCTTGGTCCCGTGCGATTGGCGATCCATTGGCTCTACAAATAAAAACCAAAGTTGGTTAGTGCTCAGCCATACATACCATATGAAGACTTTGAAAAATGACGACCTTCGATCCGAAACCCCCGGGCAGAGAAGAGTCCCCGGATCACTAGGTCCATATCCTCATCGGCGACCCGCGGACCCCAAGTCTTAGGGGACGGGTCACCGGACTATGGGTCATGGACCGTAGCTGCCGGCACCCCCTGTGGAACTCCGGACCAGTCGGGCATGGTAGCGGTGGTGTTGCTCGTCCAGGAGCGATAGTGGACGGCAGGCTCCGGCATACGTGCGATAGTGACCTCCCCAGGTCGGGAGGTCCTCGGTTGGTCGTCTAGGCGGCCGGACGTCGATGAGGAGCTGAACCAACGGTGCTCTTCTAGGCTCGCCGGAGTTAGCAGCATTTGCTGGCCTCGCACAGGATCAGAAAGTTCCCGGAGCGCTTCTACCTTGGCCAAGGTTAACTCCAATATGTGCGGTGCCCGAGTCCACACATAGCCCCTCCTGAACACTAAGGGAACCCTCTCTGAGGGGAGGACTTCATCGTATGGGAGGTGCCCGTGTAGCCACCGACCACCTGCATAGAACCGTAGGTGCTTGAACTGTTTGTCAGAATCCGGACACCCTGTGACAAACATCCCTGAGAGGACCTGGAAGTAATAGAACTCGGAGGATGATGGAGCCGACTTCATCTGTATAGATTCTGGAAAGCCCTGAACGGCAACTCCTCGGCAAAATATTTGGTCCACAGGACGAAACAGCCGACCAGAATGCGGTAGGCGTTCACGCTCAGCTGAGCCGAGGCTACGTTTAACCTGCTAAGTGCCCGCCTCAAGTAGGGGTAGAAGGGCAGACGAAGTTCGGCTCAGAAGTACTTCGCCGACAACGCGATGTAGCCGGGGGGTAGATAGGAAGGGAGATCATCTTCCCCGGGAACCACCAAGTCTACCTTACCAGGGATGCGAAACTCTTACCGGAGTGCATCGAGGTACCTCGGGGTAACGGCGGACGTAAAGTAGTCCATAGTGTACACGGGTGATCACCGGCCAGGTCCACCATCTCCAGGTCGGACCTACGGCACACCCACTGGTTGTTGATACACATGGCTCGGCTGCGAGGTCGCTGGCGGGCCTGGATGGGCTCCCCTGACGGGGCAGAGCTCTCGGAGCCTTGGGAGTCTTCTCGGCCAGACGTGTTGGCCTGGCTGGCCGTCCTTTCGGATGCGTCCCCTCCCTCAGCTGTGAGGTCAACCACTGGAGCCGACTGCGCCTGAGCAACCCCGCCCAACTCTTCACTGAACCGGCGGTCTGGGCGGTTTTTTAGACCCATTTGTAAAATCTCTTCCAGCCGAGCAGCACCCTCTCTCCCTCGGCTGGTTGGCGTAACTGGCTCGCTCGGAGAAGGGACGTCCGAAATACTCGACAGGTGGTCTGGTGTTCGGTCCCTTGGAGACACTGCTTCTCTGGACGACGAGCTCATGCTTGGGGTAAAACTCGAGCTCCCCGTAACGTCCAGGCTCCCGGACAAGACGTCGTTCTCGGAGTCTGATAGATCACTCATATTGAAAATAACCAAAGAAAATTCTTTACCTTTTCGGATGTTCTCGGTGCTGGTCTTTGAAGCAACTTCACTTGGCAGTCCTCGGCAGTCTTCGGCAGCTCTCGGTAGAAATATAATCTTCTTCGCAAGCGATGAGAAAAATGAGAGGCACCCCCCGCTATTTATAGGCGAAGGTCTAGCGAGAAATCTGGGCACAGGTATCGAGGTGACGATTCGGCTTTCCGCCAATCTCGCCCTGGATTTGAAATTCAAATTTTGAAAATTTGAAGTATCGCTCTGCATTCCCACCAATCATGACACGACACGTGGCAATAGACGATATGTGGCATCCGAACGAACAAACTTCTTCGAGAGCCCGACCATGTCCGAACGACCGACTACAACACCAACGGCGAGAACATATGCCAAATAGTGAACGACCAGATGAGGAGCTCGATCACTTTTGCATCGTGAGTACACGGAGCATCCATGGCCAAATTTGCCTAGAGATGCTAGGGGGCTTATGTTGATGTCGTGATCTGCTCCGACCACAAAGTACCATTTCTGACTACCCTGGGAGCATAAGAGCGAAAATACCCGCCTACCAGACTGGGAACTGTTCCCCGACTCGGATCAATCAGAGTCTTATTCTCGGAGAACATGTCTAGCCGACCAGGCGATGCCACCTCCCCAGGTCAGAACACGTAACCGGGTTAAATAGTGTTCCGAGCACTCTGCCTAGAAGGTTATGTGCAGGACTGACATCGGTCCCCTGGGACCACACTCCTGCTACCCAACATCTGACACGGGTCCTGTCACTGTATTCATCAGCTGCAGGTGCCGCCCACCTATTGCTGCAACCTGTCACATCGTCACCCGCCGCCACCTACTCTGACAGGGACTGCCCCTGCAGGCGCCGGCGACAACCACCTTGCTGTCCCTTATGCTGGGTCAGAGACACGTGGCACCAGTTCATTGGACCAACATCACCTGCAAGCCTAAGGCCTACTCACCCGCTGGGTGGCTTAGGCAGCCGACCCGACTGGGTCGCCCTGAGCGCCCAGGTCCGCGAGAGGCGCCTATAAATAGGGGATGAATCCACAAGTTTAGGTATGGTCATTTCCTTGCCAAAGCTCTGCCTCTCTCTTCGCTCATCAGTTCCCCAACTGACTTAAGCATCGGAGTGCCCACGGCAGACATCACATCGGTGTCCCTATTATTCCGAGGTGCTTTCCTTTTACAGGTGATCGACGGCGGGGCGACTGACCAGCCCCTACCGGACTACTCGACCACATTGGGTGTTGCTGCTGGGGGCGTTCTCGGCATCAACAATATTTAATCCATTTCTAGGTTTATTTATTGATTTAATTAATTTTGTTTAAATTTAATAAATTTACTTAAGTTATTAAATTTTTTTGACTATTTAAGTTTAAAAGTTTTTAATTTTATTTATTATTTCTGATTTTTTAATAACAATATATTATTATATTTTATTCTATTAAAAAAATTCTTACACTTAATATTTTATTTTAATATTTGTTATTATTATATTTTTATTCTTTGACTTCTTTTATTTTTTTCTTCTTTTTTAAAAACAAAATGTTCAATAAGTTTCTTTTATATTTATATCTATAATCTTTATAAATAAATTTTTTAAAATTTCTATTCATTTTACGTTTATTTGTTAATTTAATTGGTTTTTACTTTATTAAATTTACCTTGCAACTTTGTTATTCCTTTGATTTTTCAAACTTTTTTTAATTTTATTTATTGTTTGTACTTTTTTATTTCAAGAAAATTATGCTTATAAATATGAATGTATGTACTTTAATATTATAATAGTAAATACTAAAAAAAATATACTTACTGTAATTATAATCTATATCTTAATTAACTATTTTTATTATTTAATACTCAATTTTTTTCATTTTTGTTTTTTCTTCCTTCCCTATACAACGCACGGGTGTTAAACTCGTGTATAGCTCAATGTTTGGAAAAATTAGGTACGTGGTATTTTTTGTTCACTCCTAAAAAAAAAAACAAACAAAAAGTTCATTAAAAAAACAAAATAGCTAAACTTTTTGCTTTTTTGTTTTTTTAGGTAAATATCGTTTTTAATTTTAATTGGATTTTAAGACAGTCCATTAATGATGGACTTATATGTTATTGCTCATAACAATGAATAAAAAAAACTGAAGAAAATTATAGAAACAACCTCTTAAATAGATATATTTATGTTTTTTGCTCTCATTTAATGTTTCCTTTATTCTTATCTAATTTGAGGTCAAGAAATTGAACCCATTAAAATATTTCACCTTTTGATGCATAAAATATTTTACCTTTTGGCACAAAATTTGTTCAGCTTCTTTGGTTTTCTTTTTGAGAGTTCGCTTTTCTGAACAATGAAAGTGCTCAAAATCATCACATACAAAAGCAGAAGTATAAAACTAACAAAATCTAATAAAGATCTTACGAATCAAAATAGTGTGTCATCTGTAGAGTAATTTTTCATGTGTATCATACTAAATAATTCTCATCATGTTAAAGGTTAGAAACCTTTTGAAGGTTATTCTTCATTAGGGGAATAAATTTGTGTTTCTTATTATTATTATATTTTTTTTTTCTTCTTTTCTTTTTACATCTAACGTACAAAAACATATACTACTATACTAGAAGTGTACCTCTACTACAGAAATCTCGTTTTTTTTAGAGCAAAACGTCCGACGACTTTAAGAAGAAATCTTAGGTATCAACTCAATGTTGATGGGTACGTAGCATTACTCCATTTAATGGAACAACTCCTACTCGGTCAAGAATAGATAAGTCGGGGGTGGTCCCTTCTTGTGCAATGAAAATGCAGTAATGTTTTTTTTCCCCTCTTCTTCTATATAAAAGGCCTAGTTATGGTTAACAGACGACACAATAATCTCCTTCTACTTATCACAGATCAGCCATCCTCTATAAACCACACAAATATGAAGTCCATCATGAAGCGCTTGCTTTCCACAACCCCGCTACTTCATCTGATCATACTAACTCATTTGTTTTCTCATGTGCAGCCACTTTGCCACCCTGATGAGAGCACTGCCTTGTTGGAATTCAAGGATAGCTTTATCATAAGTCGGGATGCTTCTGGTGATCCTTTGGCTTACCCCAAGGTTGCTTCGTGGTCACCAAAAGAGACAGACGATTGTTGCTCGTGGGACGGCGTCGAGTGCGATGAGCACAACTCTCATGTAATAGCTCTTAATCTAAGTAGCAGTTGTCTCTATGGTTCTATCAACTCAAATAGTAGTCTTTTCCGCCTTTCACGCCTTCAGTCCCTTATCCTTGCTGATAATGGTTTCAATCACTCTCTAATCCCTTCTCAGTTGAGCCTCCTTCCAAGTTTGACATATCTCGACCTTTCTGATTCTGGTTTTGCTGGCCAAATCCCTTTAGAAGTCTCACAGCTCTCTAACTTGTCATTCCTTGACCTGTCTTGGAATCAGTTGGAACTAAAACGGCCCGATTTCAGTACGTTTGTTAGGAACTTTAGCAAGATAAAGTATCTTAGCCTTATTTATGTGGACATCTCCTCCCCAGTTCCTAGTTTCTTGGCAAATTTCTCTTCTTTAACATCCCTTAGTCTGCAAGATTGCGGTTTGTACGGTGAATTCCCCATAGATATCTTTCAACTTCCAAACCTCCAATTTCTTGACTTAACAAATAACAAGAACCTCACTGGTTCCTTTCCTGAATTTCACGCCGGTAGTCTTCTTAGAGAATTATCAATCGATTACACCGGTTTCTCTGGTCATTTACCCTCCTCAATTGGAAACCTAAATTTCCTAAATGTATTGGCTGTCGCTGAATGCGGGTTCCATGACCCACTTCCATCTTCACTTGGTAGACTTTCAAATCTACAACTTCTAGAACTCGGCGGGAATGCTTTTACTGGGACGGTGGATTTCAACATGTTTCTTAACTTGAAAAATCTCTACTCTCTTGGACTAGCTGGCAACATGTTGTCGGTGCTTATAAGGGAGAATAGTACTACAATCAGCACGAATGCAACTCTTCCCAAGTTTGAGTTTTTGTTTCTGGGTTCTTGCAATTTAACTACTTTTCCTGGTTTCTTAAGACACCAATATGGGCTAAGGTTATTGGATCTTAGTAATAACAATATACATGGCGAGGTACCCAAGTGGATCTGGAACACAAGCATAGAGGTATTAGTCTTATACGACAACTTTTTCACAGGCAGCATTGATGTCCTCCCTTCAATGAGTCTACGCTTCTTGGATTTTTCAAAAAACAATTTTATGGGAGCACTACCAATTCCTCCTCCTTCTATCATTTTCTTTGCTGGCAAATATAATGAACTGAGGGGAGAGATTTCACCGCTGTTTTACAATTTGAGTTCCCTTCAACATCTTGACTTGTCTCATAACAAATTGAGTGGTGTGCTTCCAGAATGTTTGAGAAATACCAACCACAACCTTTCCAGTGCAGGAGTTACTCAAACGTGTTCATTTGGAGGTCAATTGCAAGTGATGGATTTGAGCTACAATCAATTTCAAGGGCGCTTACCACGATCACTACTGTCTAATTGCTTGGAGCTTAAAGTTCTCAAACTTGAGAACAATAATTTCAGAGACGTCTTCCCTTCTTGGCTGGGGAATTTACGGGGCCTCAAGCTTCTTCTTCTACGATCTAATCACTTCCATGGTGAAATTACAAGCAGTTCTACTTCAGAGGATGACTTTCCCAGTTTACAAATTATGGATCTCTCCCACAACAATTTATCAGGAGTTCTGCCATTTCACTACTTTCAAAAATGGAATGCCATGAAAGATTTCGATGGTAGAAAGTCGTCATACTTGAGCACAGTGATCAATGTTTCTACTCCAACAATAACATTTCAGCCAACTTATCTATGCTCAGTCAACGTAACAAACAAAGGCAGAGACATGGAGTTTGGAAAGATTCTGGAAGTTTTCACGGTCATTGATCTTTCAAGCAACAGATTCCAAGGAGACATTCCGGAATGCTTGGGAAACCTACGCGGACTCCAGGTGCTCAATCTTTCCAACAATATGCTTGATGGTAGCATCCCGTCGTCCTTGTCCAATTTAAGACAACTTGAGTCATTAGATCTTTCCCTAAACAAGCTCTCAGGAGAAATCCCGCAACAACTAGTGCAACTCACCTTCCTAGAATTCTTCAACGTTTCTTTCAACCGTCTCAGCGGACTTGTACCTCAAGGGAGCCAATTCTCTACATTTGACAGCAGCTCATATGAGGGAAATGCGGGATTACGGGGCTTGCCAGGCATCAGTACTCCTACCAGAGCATCACCTTCAGCCTCAGGTTCTGATGAAGAGGACAATCAAGATTCAATGTCTTGGTTCAAGTCCAATTGGATGACAATACTGCCGGGGTTTGTTGGCGGGTTGATATTCGGAGTGGCCATAGAGCAGCTTCTTGCAATTGACGAGCGTATATGGTTCATCAAGTTTTTCAATATCGGGGTTGTGACCAAAACTAAGGGGAGAAAAGGAAGGAAGCTCCGACGTACAACTTGATCAGGTGTCCGCTAGAAATATGTGTTTTCCTTGTGTTGCCAAATAAATGTTTTGTTCTGTTGTCCAATCTCTAGTGGTGGTTGGTTAATTGGAGCGAACTTGATGTAGGCGATGCCTGTTGTTTGCTATAACTAGCTTTAGTGAATGTCATTTCTTGGAATTGTCTTTTTCCTTTGTCGTTTGTTATTCACTACTGTCGTTTTGGTTGTAACAGAGCATAAAACTCTGGTTTGGTTATTCTAGTGGTCAGACTTGAATATTTGCATACTTGAGAAACAATGGTTCAATTTATGGTACTTGAATAGTTAAATTTGAAAAAATAAAATAAAATAAAGTCCAATAAAATAGAGATTGCCAAGAACTAAACTGATCTTACAAAAATATATCATCAATTCTCAATTCATAATCAGATGGACCAATATTTAATTTATCATGTTTTCAGTGAACGTCGTAACCTAATTAATCCAATGATCCCAAGAAGGATTTGTATACACATGTTTAACAAAAAAACAAAAACAGAAACAAAAACGAAACAAAACAAAATCCGGAAACGTGTTTGAAGGCCTCCCAAAAGTAACAAAATAATCCTGCTCCAATCTATAACCATATAAATGTAAAACAAGAGTCAATAATGACTAATATTCGCATGGTTTCAACCAAAACGCACGTCTTGGTTGAAACGTGCATTTTGATCTTTTTATTTTTTATTTTTTTTAGTACCTCTTTAAATTTTCTGTTTTCCTTGTGTAGCCAATGAAGATGTATTTGTTATAGGTTTGTCCTTTGGTTAGATGTTGCCTAAAAATAAAAAATGTTCTGTTTTGTTATAAGTGTTTGCTAAATTGTATTTCAGTTTATGGTACTTGACTAGGTAAATTTGAAAAAAAAAAAAAGGGTCTAATAAAGCTAGTGAATGACGACTTTCTTAGTTTGTCCATGACCTTATGATTTTGCGACAATGACTCAATGTACCCAAGTACGTAGTTCTGGTGGAATCTATATCTATATATGCATGCATAACAATAATGAACTAAAACGCACGTTTTGCTTGGTACGTGCATTTTGGTCATCCTCTTTTTTTTATTTTTTTTATTTATTTTTTATTCTTGTCTTTTTACCTCTTTAACTTCCTTTTTTTTTTTTGGTCCTTCTTTCAATAACTTTTTACTTCTTTAGTCCTCTCTTTCTGTTTTCTTTTAATTTTTCTACTTTTTTTTTCGTCCCTTATATCTTAATACTTTAACTACGATCTCTAAACTTACTCTTTCATTAACTAACGATTACGATTTGCCACCGATTATGATTCTCCATCTCACAAATTAATTAAATAATTCATCTCTCACATAACAATTTTTGAGGTTCGCTACCATCTGACAACTTCAGAACATGGAGTGCCGTGAAAGCTTTTGGATCGATGTCTCAAATTTATTAGTAGGATTGGTACATCTCTCTTTCGTACTCAGTGACAGTAACAAACAAAGGCAAGGATAAGCAATTTGAAAAAGGCCCAAGAAGTTTTCAGAGTTGTTGATCTTTCGAGCAAATAGATTTCAAAGGAAAATTCAAAATTGCATTGGGGAATTAAAAGGACTCCAAGTCCTTAACCTTTCCAACAATATGCTTATCGGTAGCATCCTATCATTAATCTCCAACTTAACTTAACTTGAATCATTGGATCTTACCCGAAACAAGCTCTCGGGGAAAATAGCTCAGCAACTTGCGCAACTCCCATATCTTGCATCCTTAAACTTATCTTTTAACCATCTCAGGGGACTAATACTGCAAGGCCGCCAATTCTCTACATTTGAAGAATAACTCATACATGTAACATGCGAGATTGTGGGACTATCCATTGCAAAGTCTCGATACTCCAAGAGCGCCACCTTTATCTTTGGATTCTGATGATGAAGATCACGGTCAATATTCAAGGTCTTGGTTCAAAGGCTATTTGGATTAAAATTCTGCTGGGATATGTTGGAAGATTGGTATACTTGGAGTAGCTTGTTCTTGCGATTGAAAGGCGTGAATGGTTTACAAATTAAGGAGCCAACAGAACATTGTGTGTGTGTTTTTATTTTTTATTTTTTTCCTTGTGTTTTGAATATGTTTGGTTTTTCCTTTCGGTACGTAATTACATATCTGATTCTGTGGTATTGTGATTTTCGGTTTTTTTTTTTAATTTAATTTTTTGTTTCTTTGGTTGCTTATAAATCTCATTGCCTACTTCCTCTTGTTGTGCACTTTTTGTTTCATTTAATAAATAGCCTGTCTCACTTTGAGAGTTAATTTGTCCCAAATAAAGTATATTAAGTCCTTAATTTATCTTTCATTTCCATTAAGATGTTACTTGGTGTAAAAATATATCCAATAATTATCCATATGTAAATAACAATGTTTTTAAAAAAGTCTATATGGATATCAAGATATATATATTAATCAAACCATATGTTCGCTTTTATGTTCAATGTTTTTTTTTTTTTCCCCAACTGAATATAAAGAATTATTTCAAAAATTGTTTCTGTATATCTTTGGATAATCTATTAGAAGTAGTAGGTCCTTCGCTGAGCTAGTAATAGTCACAGTATCTGACATTAAAACACAGCTTTTTTTAATAGACTTTTAAACTCGTATCAAAGTTTCATTAAGACATAAACTTTATAAATATAACATCTTTTTTAGTACTTATAAGTTATAAAATCATTTTGACCTACTAATTCTTACTTCTTTTCTGCCATTGACAAAAAGCAAAAGCAAAAACTTTTGCCAAGCAAGCACTAAACCTTGTCCCTTTTGTGTTCTACTTTGTCTGCACTTTAATCAACAAATTTACACAGCAGAGCAATGATGTTAAGACAGGCGACAAGAACTTGGATAGAATCCGCGAGATAGAGAAGGAGTTCGTTTGATTGGGAGAAATCAGCCTTCGAAGAGGGACAAGTAGAATGCTCCTAGGTCTCGGGGACTCATTATGACTGAAACAAGGGGTGGGTCTTTACCAACATTAAAATATTCGATTTTTTGAAAGCAAAAAAAACATGAGCATGGCAAGAAACTCAATTCCGCATTGTTGCCGAGTCGTCGGACTTATCCAACAGGGGAGTTTTTGCACTGTAAATTCATACAGAGCAAGAACTAGCCATCTTTTCTTAAAAAGGGGTTTCCACACAATTTCAACTGCTTTTCTTATTCGACGGAAGCTCATACTTTGTCGAATATCATTTTGATATTTTGATAATGTGTTTAGGATCGCATTGGTTGAAATATAAATAGTGCAATCGTGCTGAGTTACGTAAGAGTATCTCTAATAAAATGTTAAATTGATGCGTGATAAATTTTAACATTTGGTAAATGAAAAATAATGGAAAAGAAAAACTCTCTAACAGGATGCTATTTTTATTGTTAAATTTATCATATGCTAAATTAGGTAGTAAATTTCTCATCAATATATTGCAGACGTTAAATTTAGCACATAATTTTCCCAACTTTTTCCCCTAATTATTACAGTACTTTTATCATCTTTAAATTATTTAAATACAAAAACTTTACTTTCATGAATTTAAAGATTAATAACGATAATAAAAGGTAAATACTATATATTTGAGTACAAATTTTAAATATATTATTTTTCACACTCTTTTATAAAACATGCATATAGGATTGACATTAACAAATTCATTGAAGATGGTCTAAGCACCTATACAAACAAGCGAACATTAACGTGTGTGAAATGTTAAATATATTTATCGAGTTCGTTATGGGTCCTAGTCATTGATTAGTTTCTTAGTAGTCGTTTTTTCTTATTTGTTTGAACCAGTTTTTGAATTAAATTTGAATCTTGATTTGCACGGCAGGTTGAGCTTGCAATTGGTGATAGCTAGTGACCATTAATGACAGATTGACTAATTGGCATTGCAAAGTCCTAGTGGGGCATTTTCGGTGGACTTATATTTGGAGTGGCCATATCTCAAGTTCTTGCAGTGGAGAATAGTGAAGGGTTTATTGTTAATTATGCATTACTGATATTGGTTGTTGTTACTTTGAGATAATTTTTTAATTATTTAATTTTAAAGAAACTTTGGATTCCAATAAGGACGAGCTTGTTCTCCTTCCTTTACTGATTCTATTGTTTACAATTTAGCAATAAACAAAACAAGTCTTACGGAAATTTATAAACAATTACAACATAGAGAACACAAAAGTCCTTACACATACGTGTTAAAGGGTTTCTCTCTTTTGGGATGTTTTGGTCTAAATTGGCTTTTGATCACCGTTAATTGCCCACTATATGTCCCTTTATTATGATTTTTCTATGTTAAAGCTACATAGGAAAATGTATATGGAAAGTGTTGTCCCTTGCTACAGGTTCTTATACCAAAACAAATTGTAGATTTAGCAACAAACATAAATTGGTATTTCTTTTTAGGAAACATAAATTCGTATATTTGTAAGTGAACATATTTGTGACAACACAAAACTTAATAGCTAAATGTTTGGAAAAATTAGGTGGGTGATCATTTCTTGGTCACTCCTTAAAAGAATAATTGATTTTTTTTTTTTTGTAGATATATTTTTTTTTTTTTTTTTTTCAGATTTTATGATGGTCCATCATTGATATATTAATGATATATCGTTGATAGACCAGTATATTATTGCTACGTATAGGTTAAAAAATTGAGAAAATTATGGGAACAACCCTTCAAATAGAAATGTTTATGTTTTTTTACCCTCCTTTAATGCTTCTTTGGATGTTTAACCCACCATACTTATCTAACCTCTTATGAAATTTTTTTGAAGAATTGGACTAGTTTCGTAAAGACATCATACATTTTATTTTAATATTTTATTGTTTATAAGAGAAATTAGAAGTTATTTTGACTCGTTAAAGCTCTTTTAAGATATGATTTCAAATACTTATTAAAAATTTGTAGTTTGGGGCAAATTATCTAGAGATATGCTTTTTGAGGGGCAATCCTACAAATCACTCTAATAACTTACTGACCACCAAGTTCAGCAACAATGGACCTCCAAGTCTATCAGTAATGGAGTATCAAGTAGTCCATCGGTGATGTGCCATAAAAAAAAAAAATCATTTTACTAAATTAAAAAAATGGAATTTCTTAAAAAAAATACTTTAAAAAGGGGCGATTTATAAGATCGTATTCTTCAATGGAGTGGTAAAATATTGTTTTGTCAATCGTGAATTTTAGCATTTGGGTGAAATTAATTCTTTTCAACTGAGTGCTAATCTTTGATGCTAAAATTATGAAATGCCAAACTTTATGGTAAATTTCCCACCAAAATGTAATAAAGGTAAAATTTGACATTTGTTATTGATTGGTGTTTGATCAATTTTTAATCTAATCATTATAGTTTTGCTATTTTAAAAATTTTTTAGAGAAAATATCACATATCAAGTCAATGATGAGTACATAGCATCGCTCCATTCAATGGACGAACTCCTTATAAATAAGTATGTGGTCCCTTTTTGTCCAATGAAAATGATGTAAAGTTTTTCTTTTTCTATTTAGAACACCTAATTGTGACTAAACAGATGACACAATTTCCTTTTCCTTATCACAATTTCCTTTTAAAATGAAGTCATACTTGTTGAACTTCATTATGAATATCTTGCATTCCACAACCCTAAGGTTATCCCAAGATTGCATCGTGGATACCGGACGAGGAAGATGATTGTTGCTTGTGGGACGGCATCGAGTGTGATTATAAACACTCATGTAATAGTTTAGCATTTGAAAAAAAAAATCCGATGTGCTAAAGTTGGTTGGAAAATTTCCCGTCAAGCATTAAATTCAGGATTTAATTGCTATTGGTTGATATCGCAACTTTTTATGTCAAAGCTTTAATTTTCCAAAGCTTAATTACGATTATAAAAGATAGATATCATAGTTGGAGTACAAATTTTAAATCAGTTTATTTTTATAAAATATTTTAATTTATTAACATTAACAAATATATTAAAGATAGTCTCAGTACCTATTACAAACAACCAAACATTGACGTGTGTGAAGTGTTAAATGTATTTCTAGAGTTAGGTTATGACTCCTAGTCATTGATTACTTTTTTAGTCATCCTTTATAACTTATTTGTTTGAATCAGTTTTTAATTTAAATATATGAACCTTGAACTACACGGTAGGTTGAGCTTGCAATTTGATGATAGTCAAGTATTTGCAGCTACGCCCAAACACGGAGCAAGTGTAAGTCCCAGTGGAACGTAATAAGCATTTAGCAAAACTTATTAAAAATTGTACTTTTTCTGATTAGTAGGAACACAAAGTCTTAAAACGTGATAAACGGTTTCTTTCAATTTTTAAAACCTGTCTTTATCACTACTTCTCATGAGTGAAATTACTCTTATTATTATTATTGTTATTATTATTATTATTATTATTATTTTCAAAGAGCCCTGAAAGCTCAAGAAATCAATATTTTATTAACTTTTTTTTCCTTGGTCCACTCAGTCATTGGAGCATCAAATATTTTGCCATTTTCTTTGCTCAGCTTCTTTGGTTTTTCATTTATCAAATTTATAAGTGGACGCTTATCCAAAACAACCGAATTTATACTCGATCTCAAATAAATAGACCCAAATAAATCAAAAACAAAATCCACACATTAAAAAATTAAAATAAAAATTATATTTATTTCAATAAATGCTAAATAAAATTAAAAATCCTATTGACACCCCTCTATCTACTTTTCTCATCACCCTCTTTCTTAAATAATCTATTAATTAAATTTTAATTTTCAATTGCTACTTGTTACACCCCTATTAATATTCCAAAACAGTCACTCAAATGAAATTCTAGTTTTGTTATGTTACTTTTTAAACAATCTTTTTTTTTTTTTTCATATCAGTTTGGGCAATGCTTTTCTTCTTCTTCTTCGACGATTTGTTCTTCTTCATTTTTCTTTCTTCAAAAATTCTGTCGAAGGTTCAACAATGTATGTATACTCAACCATTATAATATATATATATATATATACACACACACACACAGACACACACATAAATATATACGTTGACGAAGAAAACAAGGTAAGAAGAAGAAGCAATCAGTTTGAGATTAAAAAACAATTTGCTAAAATTGTTCAAAACGAAGAAGGAAGCAATCAGATTGATAAAATCATTCAGGAAAAAAAAAAACAGATTGACAAAAAAAAATGTTTAAATTAGAGGGTTATTTATTGGTGGTTATCAGATTGATAAAAAAATAATTTAAAAAAAAAGATTGTTAAAAAAAAATGTCTAAAAATAGAGGCTTTTTTATGACAGGTGGGTTAAAAAGGATAAACTAAAACTTAATTTTGGGACATTTTTGGAATATTAAGAGGGGTGTATAGAGTAGTAATTGATATGTAAAATTTAGTTCGTGAGTGGTTAATAAAAGGGGTGGGAAAAGTAAACAGAGGGGTGTCACTAGACACTCTTTTTTTTCCCCTGAATTCCTGTCATTCCTACCCCAAAAGAGAGTTGGTAGCTGCACTATGTTGTTTTTGTATTGTTAATTAATATCGTAATGATTACTTTAGCCTTAAAAAACTTTTATTTGCTTCTGACTTTCTTTCTCGACTATGTTGTTGTTCTTATTATTAATTAGGGTGGGTCTATAGATCCTCGATTTTGCTTTTCCTGCCTGTTTTCTAAAATCATCAACAAATTAATTTTAGAATCAAAACATTATTTATTCCACCCCTTAGTTCTCCAAAAAAGTCCTTATAAGTAAATTATTTGTCTTTTTTCTTTCTACACATACTAATTAATCTAAACCACTGCATGGTTCTTTTTTTTAAACATGTTTTGTTTCTTTTTTATTTTTAATTTTTTTTCTCACGAGATTTCTTTTTTGGAAAATGAATAACCAATCAAATGAATATATCTAATTATATATCCACATCATGCATATGTGTTTTCCATTTGCTTATTATTTCTTAGAAGAAAAAAAAAACTAGTTATAACATGAAACTACAAAAACTATTGAAAAATATGAATAATAACAAACAACATAAAAGAATCTTCTAATAAAAAAATTCTTGTGGAAATGAATTAAAAAATAACAACAAAAGAGAACATTTAAACAAAAAAAAGTAAGGAAAAAAAAAAAAGGTATAGGGATGTAGGTTGTAATGGGAGGAGAAAGAAAAAAGTAAATAATTTATTTATAAGGGTTTTTTGGACAAATTAAGGGGTGGGACAAGTAGTTATTGAATTTTAAAATTATTAAGATAAGTGGTTTTAAAAAGTGGATAGAAAAAATAAAATAGGGGTGTCAATAGACCCACCCTATTAATTATTGTTAATTATGAATTATTCTTGGTTGTTGCTACTTTGATATAAATT
Organism: Ficus hirta; assembly: GCA_038430175.1. Taxonomy (NCBI): domain Eukaryota; kingdom Viridiplantae; phylum Streptophyta; class Magnoliopsida; order Rosales; family Moraceae; genus Ficus; species Ficus hirta. The sequence continues at coordinate 1,340,300 of CM076588.1, forward strand.
TTTATTATTTAATTTTAAAGGAACTTTGGATTCCATTAAGGATGAGCTGTTCTCCTTCCTTTACTTACTCTATTGTATATATTTTAGCAATAAATTAAAAAAGTCTCGCAGAAATTGATAAACAATTACAATAAATAGAACACAAAAGTCCCTATACGTGTTTGGTCTAAATTAGCTTTTGATCACCTTTAATTGCCCACTACATGGTCTTTTATGTGTTTTCTAAGTTAAAAAGAAAAAAAAAAGAAAAAGTACGGGGAAAGTATTGTCCCAGACTACAAGGATCTTATATGATAATTACCAAAACAAATTTCAGATTTAGAAGCAAACATAAATTCGTAAATTTGTAAGTTAACAGTTTTGCGACAAAATAAAACTTATAGCTAATTAACGTTGTAATATTAGTCCCAAATTATATTTAATAGTAATAACTTCGACATGAAGGGTCACACTAGAACTACCATACAAAAATAAAATACAAAGTTTTAGTTATGACTCCTAGTCATTGAATACTTTCTTAGTTGTCTTTTTTTTTTTTTTCCTTAGTATCATGTTTTTTAGATATAGGTAAACAACTAGAAAGTCCTAGTGGGACCTAACGAGCATTCATTTATACAACCATAAGAACACGCAAAGTCTTTGGCTCACCATTTTTTTATTCCAAAAAATTCAATTCAAATATAAGTCAAATCCATTTTTTCACTTCTATATTTTATCCGCACCACATTCTTTTTTTTTTTCCTCCAAAATACCCATTCATTTAATATTATATATTAAAGACGGTATGTATGTCAAATGAGGGCTTAGAACGTGATGAATGGTTTCTCTAATAAGCTTTTAAAGCTCGTCTTTAAATATAATTTAACAAAGAGTATATACATTTATAATTTAAAATATAAATCAAATTAGTAAGAAATCTCGATATCTTCCTGTTAGAGTGTTTTAAAAAAAATAACAAGAAGCATCATAATGTAGCACTATACCCGCTTCAAATAGCGCGCTAGAAGTTTCTAACCTTAAGAACGATCAAGTCATGAGAGAAAAAATGAGACCAACTATTTGGGGATTTATTTTGTTTCCTGAAATGAAAACAGGGGTATATTTTACATCAATGGACATTCAATTTTCTTATTCGTTTAGCTTTTAAATTTTATTTTAGGACATTCTTTTAAGATAAGAACTCTAATTTGACCATCTATATTAGTGATCGTATAAACATTACATATTGTACCATTCAATACATTTAAAAATAAAAGAGAAAACTAAATTAGAAATAAATCTCAATACCCAAACGAAGTCCTATCTTTTATGGAACTCATGCATCTTGAGATTTCATCTTAATCTAAGCAATACTTAATGCTAAGTTAAGTGATTGAAATAGTCGATCATCCTTCTTCCCTACTTCTTATGCATTTTACCATTTAGGAAAATTGTGGTAAATAACAATATTGCGAAAATAATTGAAGCAAATAGAAATGTTTTAAAATATTTGAAGTAAATAATAAATTGAGGAAAATATCTAAATGACACAAATTTAAAGATCATTATATCAATATGACACAAAAATTTGATACTAGACCAATATGACACAAATCATATATTAATAAAAATAAAGCTTGTGTCATTTTGACCAATAAAAGAAAAACAATATAGTTCTTCCGGTAATTTTTTCTAACAAAAATTTACTCGGTAAATAAGAAATTAACTAAGTAAACATCAAATTTACTAGTTAAATAACATATTTATAAGAAGTAAATAAAATTATTTATTTGATAAATTAATTATTTATTGCTGTTTACTTTAAATAATTTAAATCCTGTTATTTACTTTAGTTATTTATGTAAAAAATACTATTTACATCTTTCTATCCCTTTTATTATTCTATTTATTTTAATAATGAGTGGGGTCAATCCTTCTTTTGCATCTAAGGTATTAGTCACACAAAATAAGTTCTACTCTGCTGATAAAAGGTTCTGACACGAACACAAAACGTTGAATACCCTGTTCATGATCCACTTAGCAGAAAACAAAAAAAGAATAATACTTAAATACTAAATCTAAAATCAAAGCATAAAATTTTGAAACTTTCAAAATAATTAACAAACAAGTAAAAATATTTAAACACAAAATATATGTCTACTTGGTATGAAAAAACCAATCTTAGAATAAAGAAAACATAAAAATTTAGATTATCAAACCATAATTAAAAAAAAAAAAAGTGAACAAGAGCTGTTGTATCTCTCATGTTCAAGTGGCTCCGTCACTGTCTACATGTATGTTAGAACTAGCCTTATGGTTTTGATATCAAAAAAAAATTTTTTTTTTTTTGAGAAAAAATCTTAGATATCAACTCAATGTTGATGGGTACGTAGCATTACTCCATTTAATGGACCAATTCCTACTCGGTCAAGAATAGATAAGTCGTGGGTGGTCCCTTCTTGTGCAATGAAAATGCAATAATTTTTTTCCCCCCTCTTCTTCTATATAAAAGGCCTAGTTATGGTTAACAGACGACACAATAATCTCCTTCTACTTATCACATATCAACCATCCTCTATAAACCACACAAATATGAAGTCCATCATGAAGCGCTTGCTTTCCACAACCCCAATATTGTTTCCTCTTATCGTACTAACTAGTCTGTTTTCTCCTTTGCAGCCACTTTGCCACCCTGATGAGAGCACTGCCTTGTTGGAATTCAAGGATAGCTTTATCATAAGTCGGGATGCTTCTGGTGATCCTTTGGCTTACCCCAAGGTTGCTTCGTGGTCACCAAAAGAGAGAGATGATTGTTGCTCGTGGGACGGCATCAAGTGTGACGAGAACAATACTCATGTGATATCTCTTGATCTCAGGAGCAGTTGTCTTTACGGTTCTATCAACTCAAACAGTAGTCTTTTCCGCCTTTCTCATCTTCAATCCCTTAACCTTGCTGTTAATGATTTCAATGGCTCTCTAGTCCCTTCTCAGTTGAGCCTCCTTCCAAGTTTGACGTATCTCAACCTTTCTTTTTCTGGTTTTGCTGGCCAAATCCCATTAGAGATCTCACAGCTCTTCAACTTGTCATTCCTTGACCTGTCTTGGAATCAGTTGGAACTAAAACGGCCCGATTTCAATACATTTGTTAGGAACTTTAGCAAGATAAAATGTCTTGACCTTTCTGCTGTAGACATCTCCTCCCCAGTTCCCAGTTTCTTGGAAAATTTCTCTTATTTAATATCCCTTCGTCTGCAGGATTGCGGTTTGTACGGTGAATTCCCCAAGGATATCTTTCAACTTCCAAACCTCCAATTTCTTACCTTAACATATAACAATAACCTCACTGGTTCCTTTCCTGAATTTCACGCTGGTTGTCCTCTTAGAGAATTATCAATCGCTTACACCGGGTTTCATGGCCCACTTCCATCTTCACTTGGTAGACTTTCAAATCTTCAATTTCTAGAACTCGATGGGAATGCTTTTAGGGGGACGGTGGATTTCAATATGTTTCTTAACATGAAAAATCTCATTATTCTTGGACTATCTGGCAACATGTTGTCGGTGCTTATAAGGGAGAATAGTACTACAATCAGCACGAATGCAACTCATCCCAAGTTTGAGGTTTTGTTTCTGGGTTCTTGCAATTTAACTACTTTTCCTGGTTTCTTAAGACACCAATATGGGCTAAAGTTGTTGGATCTTAGTAGTAACCATATACATGGCAAAGTACCCAAGTGGATCTGGAACACAAGCATAGAGGGATTAGACATAAGCGACAACTTTTTCACAGGCTTTAGCATTGATGTCCTCCCATCAATGAGTCTACGCCTCTTGAATTTTTCAAAAAACAATTTTATGGGAGCAGTGCCAATTCTTCCTCCATCTACTACTCTCGTTGTTGGCTCATATAATGAACTGAGTGGAGAGATTTCACCACTGTTTTTCAATTTGAGTTCCCTTCAACTTCTTAACTTGTCTTATAACAAATTGAGTGGTGCGCTTCCAGAATGTTTGAGAAATACCAACCACAACCTTTCTAGTGCAGGAGTTACTCAAACGTGTTCATTTGGAAGTCAACTGCAAGTGATGGATTTGAGCTACAATCAATTTCAAGGGCACTTACCACGATCACTGCTGTCTAATTGCTTGGAGCTTAAAGTTCTCAAGCTCGAGAACAATCATTTCAGAGACGTCTTCCCTTCTTGGCTGGGGAATCTACGGGAGCTCAAACTTCTTCTTCTACGATCTAATCACTTCCATGGTGAAATTACAAGCAATTCTACTTCAGAGGATGACTTTCCCAGTTTACAAATTATGGATCTCTCCCACAACAATTTATCAGGTGTTCTGCCATCTCACTACTTTCAAACATGCAATGCCATGAAAGATTTTCATGCTAGAAAGTCGTCATATTTGAGCACACTCTTCAATGTTTCTACTTCAAGAAGAACATTTCAGGCAACTTATCAATGCTCAGTCACCATAACAAACAAAGGCAGAGACATGGAGTATGAAATGATTCTTGAAGCTTTCACGGTCATTGATCTTTCGAGCAACAGATTCCAAGGAGACATTCCGGAATGCTTGGGAAACCTACGCGGGCTCCAGGTGCTCAATCTTTCCAACAATATGCTTGATGGTAGCATCCCGTCGTCCTTGTCCAATATAACACAGCTCGAGTCATTAGATCTTTCCCTAAACAAGCTCTCAGGAGAAATCCCGCAACAACTAGTGCAACTCACCTTCCTAGAATTATTCAACGTTTCTTTCAACCGTCTCAGAGGACTTATACCTCAAGGGAACCAATTCTCTACATTTGACAGCAGCTCATATGAGGGAAATGCCGGATTACGGGGCTTGCCAGGCATCAGTACTCCTACCAGAGCATCACCTTCAGCCTCAGGTTCTGATGAAGAGGACGATCAAGATTCAATGTCTTGGTTCAAGTCCAATTGGATGACAATACTGCCGGGGTTTGTTGGCGGGTTGATATTCGGAGTGGCCATAGAGCAGCTTCTTGCAATTGACGAGCGTATATGGTTCATCAAGTTTTTCAATATCGGGGTTGTGACCAAAACTAAGGGGAGAAAAGGAAGGAAACTTCGACGTACAACTTGATCAGGTGTCCGCTAGAAATATGTGTTTTCTTTGTGTTACCAAATAAATGTTTTGTTCTGTTGTCCAATCTCTAGTGGTGGTTGGTTAATTGGAGCTAACTTGATGTAGGCGATGCTTGTTGTTTGCTATAACTAGCTTTAGTGAATGTCATTTCTTAGAATTGTCTTTTTCCTTTGTCGCTTGTTATTCACTACTGTCGTTTTGGTTGTAACAGAGCATAAAACTCTGGTGTGGACGTTATTCTAATGGTCAGACTTGAATATTTGCTTACTTGAGAAACAAAGGTTCAATTTATGGTACTTGAATAGTTAAATTTGAAAATTTAAAATAAAATAAAGTCCAATAAAATAGAGATTGCCAAGAACTAAACTGATGTTACAAAATATATCATCAATTCTCAATTCATAATCAGAATATCCACTATTTAATTTCTCATGTTTTCTGTGAAGGTCGTGACCTAATTAATCCAATAATCCCAAGAAAGATTTGTATACACATGTTTAACAAAAAAATAAAAACAAAAACAAAAAGCAAACAAAACAAAACAAAATCTGGGAACGTGTATGAAGGCCTCCCAAAAGTAACAAAATAATCCAGCTCCAATCTATAACCATATAAATGTAAAACAAGAGTCAATAATGACTAGTATTCACATGGTTTCAACCAAAACGCACGTCCCATTTTGGTCCTTTTTTTTTTTTTTTTTTTAACCTTCTTAAATTTTTTTGGGTCTTTCTTTCATTAACTTTTTGCTTCTTTAGTCCTCTCTTATTGGTTTTTTTTTTTCTACTTTTTTTTGTGTTCATTATATGTTCGCTTTTATATGTTCAATCTTTTATTGTTCCAAACGAATATAAAACAAATTTCTAGCTTTAGCTCCTATAAAAATAGCAATAATAATCACAAAGTCTTATTTAAAAAAAAAAAAAAAACTCTTCTAAATAGATTTTGAACCTTATATTAAACTTTTTTTGAGACATTATAAAGTTTATTATAACATCCTTATTAGGAATTATAATTAATAAAATTATTTTAAACCTAATAAGTTTTTTCAAAAATGTGGTTTCCAAATGTATAGTGAAAAGTCATAATATTTATTTTTCTTTCGCTTATAAACAAAAACAAAAGCAAAACATTTTGCTGAGCGATCAAGCTCTAAACCTGATCTCTTTTGTGTTCTACTTCTGTAATAACCCGAAATTTTGATGACTTGTGATTTCCTTAGATACAAAGAGAATCTAAGTCTGAACCATATATGTAGATATGAAGCTTATGATCAGAGTTGAATATCAGTATAAATTTGAGTTCTCGGTTAATTAGCTACGAGAGTCAGAAATAGTTTGCTTAATCAAGCATGAGGCCTTTTGAGAAAATGGCATAATAGGAATTTATGATTTTTATTTTAGTCAAAGTTTGACCATGTTGACCTTAGGTTTGTCTAAGACGGTATTACAGGATAATCAACAGTATGGAAATTATACTGTGGAAAACCGTCATTACGGATGAAGAAGCAAGAATAAGCTATGAGACCACCCTAGAAAAATCAAGCACACTAAGTTGGATATCAAAGTCCTAATGACTTTCAGAAATAAGAAGAAAATTTTTTTTACAGTCCATTTTTACGCAGATGAACTCTGGACTGCAATTTAGTGAAACAGTACTGTTTTAAGTGAAAACAGTATTTGTAAATCCTTATTAGTATGATTATGGACTGCATTGGTGGAGGAAAATCAAATGGAGCCTTAATTAGGAGGACACCTCATATGGTGATGACCAATTGGATTAATTGAATTTTTGAAATTATGGAAAGTAAGATTTAAGTATGAATTATGGTTGAAAAATTGGCCAACAAATCACATTGAATGGCCGGCCACTCTAAGGACTTAGGGGAGGCAAATATGTTTGCTTGTGAGGACTTAAATGCAAGAAAGAAAAATGTGTGGTAGGTCCACCTTTGGACACATCACCACCTTAGCTCACACACACATGTTCTAGAACAAGCTAGTATGGCCGGTTGTTAGGGCTGCCTTGGAGAGCAAGCTTTTAGCTTGGTGAGGTAAGCAAGGTGATGTAAGCAAGGTGATGCAAGCAAGGTGAGGTAAGCATGTAGTTAGCTTGGTAAGCAAGTAACTTGGTGAACAAGCCATTTCTTGGCTCACACACTTGTATGGCCGGTTGTCAAGAGTGCCTTGGAGAGCAAGCATTTAGCTTGATGATGTAGGCCATGTGATGTAAGCAAGGTGACATAGGCTTGATGAGGTAAGCAAGAAATTTGCTTGGTGAGCAAGCAAATTCTTGGCTCATTCTCACCTTGAATGGCCGGCCACCTAGGGAGGGTTGTGGGGCAAATATTTTGCTCATTAAACCCTTATATGCAATTGTAGAAACTTTAAGTTTCACCTATAAATAGAGGCAAGGGGGGGAGGATTTTAGTGGAAAAATTGGGAAATCTAGCCAAACTATGGCAAAATTTTCCCTCACCCATTTTCTCTCAAAACCGAAACCCAAAGGAAGAAAAGAAAAAAAAAATGGAACAAGGAATTAGCCTAGGTAATGGTCGGATTTTGGTGAGAAACCAACAAGGGTGGCTGAAATTTTGGAACCCATTTGGAGGGCAAAGGCCGGCTGTGATGGCAGCCAAAGGAGAGTGAGGAAAAGTTGGAATCCAAGCTTGAGAACCAACTTCCAAACCCTAGTGGTAAACCCTAAAACCCTAAGTTTTTAATTGAGCTTTAATTTGGAAATTTAAGTGTATTTCCATGTTGATTATGTAAGAGCATAAGCTCACTATTTTATTTGCATACAATAGGTGTAGTTGCATGATTTTATGCTCTAGAATTTCATGCTAAGGGTGTATGCACACTAGGTGTTTGGTATATGTCCCTAGATGTTTGAATGATGCTTGGATGTATGTTTTAAGTTAGAAAGCGCTGCATGACTGATATTAGGCTCCCGCTGCGGGCGGTTGAGGTAGTGTGCGCGTAATAGGACGTAAAACGAACTTAAAACCGAAAACTGCCAGTTCGGGTGCCAACTGGCCAGTTTCGGGAAAAGTGAAATTTGAGGCCTTTAGAGGTCGAATTAGAGGAAACTTAAAACATGAAAGTTGTTCAAAAGGGTTTTTCCTAGGGGACATTGCCGACAATTTTCCAAAATGAGGTCCAATGGCCTCCGTTTTACAGAAAACCGAGACTGGTCTGCCCAGACCTAGTTTACACGACCAGCCAGTTTCAAACAAAAACTGACAAAAATACAAGCAAAACTAGATTTTTTGTAAAACACGAAAGTTTTAGGATTTTTCGAGAGCTACAACTTTCGTGAAGATAACTTTTTCAAATTCCGAGTGGATCTTTAAAACTGACACTGTTTTACGAGGGGTGTGCAGGGAACCGAAAATTCCTGCACATGAATTCTTACAAACGTTTCCGGAAAAAAAAAAACTGTATTTTGTTTAAAACCGCTATTTTAATTATGAAAACTGTTACAAAGATAGTTTTCAACCTTAAATGATTGCTATAAAGATCCATTTCAAAAATATGAATTTTTACAAGAAGATTAAGGAAATTTTGAAGCTAATTTCACAAGATTTCCAAAAAGCAAGAAAATAGAATTTTTGAGATAAAATTTTAAACAAGCCGATTACGGACCGTAACCGGAAATAATACCCGAGTTACTAGGCTTAGCCCAAAGCCCAAGTTTGACCCATAGAGGGGTTGACTTTTGTTGACTAAGTTTGACCTATAAGGGGTTGACTTTTGTTGACTAAGTTTAACCCAATAGAGGGTTGACCATAGTTGACCAAAATGTTGACTTTGGTTGACCAAGTTTGACCAAGGTTATCACACCAAAGGTTACTTATTGTAACCAAATAAGATATTTTATAGGGGACATATAACTAGAATGTTGGAAAGGTTACCAACATTTTATAGGATCCTTATCCTATGTTTTTTTTTTATATAGCAGGAAGTAACCTGCAGTTGCGATCTGAGTTAAAGCAACAAAACCTGGAACATAGCATATCAGGCAAGTATCGAACCTCACCTACAGTATGAAAATAGTAAATACTATTTTCAAGTATGCTATGTTAAGCTATGCTATTTACACTATATGTTTAAGTATACATGCTATGTTGTGTTATGATATGTGATGATATGCTACGACATGATACATGTTATGCCATGTTTTCTAAAATGTCATGGTTTCAAAAATGACATGTTTACAAAAACGTCATGGTTTTAAAAATGCCATGTTTTCAAGAATGCCATGTTATAGCAAGTGTTAAGTTTGATAGGACATAGTGACATCATAAGGCATGTTCACTAATGTTAAATCACATGGTAAGATAAATCAAGTAAGGTGTCGTACCAACCTCCCGTGATCGTGGAGGCTACATGATTCAGTTGTGACATATACCTCTCGTTGATGCGTGAGGGTCAAGTTATAATTCCCAGAACTGTTAGGGCCTTGCAAACTCTAGCTTTGTCTGGAGGCTGCGCGCTTTCGGTACGTACACTATGGGCCCACATGTTGAGACAAGATAATAAATTAAAGATTGAGTCTATAATGAAGCATAAGACATTCAATCAATCATAAATGGTTCATGCATAAGTTACATGATAATTGGCATGTTTCTAAAATGTTTGAAATGTTTTGTGAGATTATGTTTGTACTTGCTGGGCGAAAGCTCATCAGATATTTCATACTGTAGGTAAGATGCTTGCAGCTTTACTTGGTGGGCCATGGAGACGATGGGGCGAGTGAAGGGCGGTATGGGATACCACTACGCAAGATTTTCCGCAAATATTTTAAGTATGAAGTTGTATATGTATGATTAAGAATATGTACCATGTTATGTTTCCAAGGTCCGGTTTAAAAGGTTATGGTGACCTTATAATCGGCATAACAAGTAATGGGTAGGCATGATGAAGTTTACCCATATGGACAAGTTTATTTATTTATGTGATGTTTCAAGTTGTTATGTGAAAAAAAAAAAAAAAAAATTACTCTAGAATTTTCAGTAAGTTAAGTAAGTAAAGTAACGGCCCACGTCTACGTAGTCGACCCTACGTGGGAAGTCAGGGCGTTACAACTTCCTCTGTACTTGCAAGCCACAAGTTGATATAGATGAACAAGGGGTGCGATTTTAGTGAACGCATAAAAAATGAGCACGGCAAGAAACTCAGTTCCACGCTATTAATTGTTGAGTCATCGGAGTACTTAATTATCCATCTTCTTTTTTCAAAAAAGATGGATTTCGCCAATTTCTATTGCTTTTCTAAGTCCGTGGAAGCCCATACTTTGTCGAATATCATTTGGGTATTTTGGCAAAGTATTTTGGAGTGCTTTGGTTGGAATAAATTTTAGCATTTGGATTAAATAAATAAAAAAATAAAAATAAAAAAAAACCTCTTCATTGAAATGTTGTTTTTTATGTCAAATTTGTCATATGTTAAACTTAATGGTAAATTTCTGACAAAGTATAGTGAATACTAACTTTAGCATTTGCTATTAGTTTATGTCTCAATTTTTTTATCTAATTATTTCAATTTTATCATCTTAAAATTATTTAAATATAATAATTTTATTTTTACGAGCTAAAGCTTAATGACAATAACAAAAGGTAGATATTATACATTCGAGTATAAATTTCAAGTATTTTATTTTTCACACCAACACGTATAAAATTGATATTAACAAATACATTACAGATGGTCTATCACACCTATAACACACAGCCAAACATTAACGTGCGTGAAGCATTAAATGTATTTGGTGAGTTGACTATGACTCTTAGTCGTTGATTACTTTCTTATTCTTTTTTTTTTTTCCTTATTTGTTTGAACCAATTATAAATCAATCCGTTAAACTTTAATATAACAGTAAGAACAATAGTTACTATCAATAATATAAAATAAGAAATCTCATAGAAATTCTGAAGAAATAAGATTTTTTTTTTTAAAAAAAAAAACTCAGAATTCCTTCATTTGAATTTTTTTTCCCTTTTTTTTTTGTGGACAACTTTACCTCGTTTTAAACCCATTTGACAAATCTTCAACATTTAAATCTCGAATGTAATAATTTGAGGCAGACAGTGAATTTCAACACGACTCTTCACATGAAAAATCTCACCGAACTTCTATTGACTGTTGATGACTTTCTTAGTCATCTTTTCTTGTCCTTTTTTTTTTTTTTTAATTAGAACCAGTCTTTGGTTTATATATATAGTGGTCCCACTTAACTAAAATAATTAAGGAAATTACTTTTCACTAAAACTTATATCAGTTAACTACTAATAATAGTTAACTCAATTGTATTGGAATTACGTAGCTGAAAACATTAAATTTTCATATCTTCGTAATAATTAACAAATACGTAAAAGTATCTTAAGACAGAACATATGTATACTTAGGATTCGTTTGGTGTTCAGGTTTAATTTAAGATGAGATGAAATTTTTAAATTGAGATTTATTGACTTTTTAAAAATTAGTTATAATTTTTGTTGAATTTTTTTAGAAGAAGATAAAAAATCAACCGTAAAGTACAGCTGAGTTTAAACTCAACTGTATCACTAAACGTGAACTTAATATGTAAAAGTGTCCACGTAAATTATGCCTGAGTCATGCTAAGCGGAGAAAAGGCATGAAGCCACGACATACAAGTTGGTCACATCACTACCATATAATTTGTTTGTGTGTGCGTGTGTTTTTCTTTCTTTTTTTTTTTTTTTGGTTTTTAATAAAGATAATGTTGTTAGGTTTCTTGCTATTGTCAATGGAAAGATTGCATTAATGTGAGAAATTAATGAAAATATTCAACAGAAAATGTTGAATAAATTGATTAACCGATATATTTTAGTAATTTGTTAGATGATCTTTTTAGAACAATCTATCACTTGAGGCCTGCCAGACTAGATAATTTCCCATGTCAATAAAATGACCTAAACTCAATCTTGGTTGTGATTTGTAATAAGATGAAAAGGCCAAAAAATCTAGAAATGTGTTTGAAGAGTTCAACTTCTACTTGTGTAACGATCCATATCTCACTTTAGTATAATATTATTCACTTTGGGCCTTATGTCCAAATGGTTTTACTCTAGGGTTCACTCCAAAATGCCTCATACTATTAGAATGTGCTATATTTCACTTATGTACCATCACATATTACTATTTTTAAGCGATGTGGGACTGTACAGCTTACCTTTTTTCCTTGTACGAATTGATGACTGTCATAATTTGACATCTCATTTTAAACCTCATTTTCCAAAGTTTCTATTTTGTAATGTCTTATCTCTTAAAAATTGGAAATTATTGTTTAAATTATGGATCTGACTCTATATATGAACCGAACGGACCACAATCAGTGACTACTTTCTTAGTCGTCTTTTTCTCTATTTTGTAATGTCTTATCTCTTTAAAATTGGAAATTATTGTTTAAATTATGGATCTGACTCTATATATGAACCGAACGGACCACAATCAGTGACTACTTTCTTAGCCCATCTTTTCTTAATCGTCTTTTTCTTGTTCTTTTCATTTAATACTAGTATTTGATTTAGAATAATAACCTTGAATTGCGGCAAGTTTAACAATATATATATATATATATATATATATATATATAGCTACCCTACTGACCACGGACTAACATGTAATGTGAAAATTCAAGGAAGAGACCTAACAAGTAACAAGTCACCATTGGCAAAGTTCCGCAAAATGTCGAACGGTTTTCTACATATGCCTCCAAAAACGTCTTAATTCGTCGTTTCTTACTAAATTTTGAGTGGGATAATTTTTCGAACATGTACTAAATATATAGCACTGCTCATGAAAAAAAATGGTGATGTCCCACTTAATAAAAAAACTTCAAAACCTATATAGTAAGATATTAACACTAAAAAATTATTTTTTTCGCTTTCTAATTCCCTAACTTATTATGTTACACATTCTCACGTCCTATATATAATTCTTGCTTGTTTTGTTTAAGTTTTGATATTTAATGAATATGTGAGTAGTATAAAAAAGACATAATAGATTACTTATTACAGATAGGCCAAACAAGAAAGTGGACAAAGAAAAAGAAAAAAATACGAAGTCCAATATAAAAATCCAAACGCAACCAATCGATCCGATACAATCCAAAACAATCTTTAATGGATTGGATTGGATTGGATATCAGATTACTAATGGATTGGATTGGATGAGATTTTTAAAAACCGAGTTTTGATTAGATCGGATGTTGTATGACTAAAATAGGATGGATCCTATATCCGATGAATACCCCTAGGTGATTTGCTACCACTGATTTTTTTTTTTTTTTTTTTTTTTAACTTCATTTGGATTGAGTTTTGTAACCACGGTTGAAACCACCAAATCGTCAAATCCTTTTTATGATATCAATATGTTTAACAATTTTTATACTTTAAATACGAAATTAAGTTAAAGATTAAAAATTTTCTTTCATTTTCCTCACTTATTATTTAATCCGGCTATTCTTTCTCCCGTTTACTAAATAAACATAAAAGAAAGTAAAAACACAGATACCCAATTTTATCCTCAACAAAAAAGAAACCCAAATCTTATTACGTTCTCCATTTTTTTAAAACCTCAACTTTCAAACCGTGATCTCAAATCCCACCAAACCTAAGCAGTTAGGTTTCAAACCATTAGTTTTAATAGTTTGATATGGTAAATTTTTCATGTAACGACCCATGCCTCCTTTTGGTATGATATTGTCCACTTTCGGTCTCGTACCACACAGTTTTACTCTTGGACTCACCTAAAAGGCCTCATACTATTAAATTGTGGTTTCTTTATTTATGAGTCATCACATATATCTATTCTCAAATGATATGGGACTGCATAGCTTATTAATCGGAACAGTAGGATTCCATTATCTAAAGGACTTTTATCTACACTTAAAGACTTTGTTATTATCTCTTTTCTCACTTATTCTTCCACGAATCATGTTTTTCGAACTTGAATGTTGGAGTGCCTTCTCCATTCTAGAAGACTTTTACCCATGTTTAGAAACTATATATGCGATTATCTCTTTTCTCCCTTCTTCCACAGCTATTTGCCTAACTTTGGCACTGGGGTGCCGGCACCAACCAAGCAACGAAGAATAGACGATCTTGACCTAAAGCGACAGAAATGGTAGAAGGACATTGATGTGGACAAATCCTCTCTAAAAAAAAGCATTCATTCCACTGAAAAAAAAATAAAGTCTGAAAACGTGTTTGAAAGATTCCGACGTATTTTTTGCGTTGCAACATGGCTTCGAGTCAATGAATATTGCTTTCTTAATAGCCGTGTCTAATTTCTTGTTCTTGTTCGTTAGGATCAGTCTTTGGTTTAGACCATCGACCTTTGGATTGATGGGTTGAGTTGTGTTTTTCTGTAAAGCAAATTCCTCACATAATAACAACTCTTGAAGTAGGAATGTTTTTTTTTTTCTTTCTTTTCTTGCTTTTTTGTTCTTTTCTGTTTTTGTCTACAGCTAACATGTTCTACTCCTCGATTGAAAGTTCCTCAACGTGCTAAACAATTTTTCTATATGTGCTTCCATAAACGTCTTTATCAATATTAATTCTTTCGAGTGGAATATTCACAAAAAAATCGTGCGCATATATCTGTAAAAATACTGGCATTACATGTTCAATAATATATCAAAAAGAAAAAAAAATATCGATGTTGGTTAAGATGTCCAGAAAAAATAATTTTTTAAGGAATTAATTGTGGATAATTTGATATTGACTTTGACATAAAAAGTGTGTTATACAACTTTTTGATGTGGACGCAATGATATGTTAATCAAGTCTTATGTGAAAATTCTAGTGGAATATATATAAGTGATCCTATATACATGACACATAGTACCATTTATACATTTAATAAGGGGGGAAAAAAAAGGAAAAGAAAACAAATTAAGAAAGAAATCTCAGTACCCAAACAAAGTCCATCTTAATTTCCTGAAACTCATATGCATCTTGAGATTTCATTTTAATCTACGCAATACTTAATGCTACAGTTAAGTGATTGAAATAGTGTCCTTCTTTCCTCGTCCTTGTGCATTATACAAGGCTAGCACAACACAACACACAAATTACGATTGACAGGAAAAAATAAAAAAATAAAAAATAAAAAAAGAGAGAGAGAGAATATATATATATAGTGATGTCCCACTTAACTAAAATAATTAAAAAAAAAATACTTTTCCCTAAAACCAATATCAGTTAACTACTAATCATAGTTAATCAATTGCATTGGAATTACGTAGCTAAAAATATTAACTTTTCATATCTTCATAATAATTAACAAATACGTAAAAGTATCTTAATACAGAACATATGTATACTTAACATGTAAAAATGTCCACGTAAATTAGCTAGCTAATTGTTAGATCTTTTTTAGAACGATCTATCACTTTGACCTGCCAGACTAGATAATTTCCCATGTCAATAAAATGACCTAAACTGAATCTTGGTTGTGATTTGTAATAAGATGAAAAGGCCAAAAAATCTATAAATGTATTTGAAGAGTTCAACTTGTATTTGTGTAATGATCCATATCTTCCTTTAGTATGATATTGTTCGTTTTGGGTCTCGTGCCCCAACGGTTTTGCTCTTGGGCCTACTCCAAAAGACCTTATACTATTAGGAGTTGTTCTCTTTTATTTATGAACCCTCGCATATATCTATTTTTAAGTGATATGGGACTGCACAACTTACCCTTGTATAAACTGATGACTGTCATAATTTGGCACCTCGTTTTCCAAAGTTTCTATTTTGTAATTTCTTGTAATACCTAGTTTTTCGACGATTATAATTCCTTGTATAGAAATTCAAATTGAACCATGAAGGTATTTATGAAAAAAAAAAAAGCCCAGTTAAGGGTTTTTATTATGTTTTGTGAGTTTTTACAACTTTATAAGACTCGAAAATGATTGCTTAGTCAAGCAAATGACCTTTTAGGTAAAAAGGAGTAAAATTGCCAAATTTTTTATGTTGGTCAAGTTTGACCAAAAACGTCGACGGTTGATCAAAAAGTCAATTGTTGACCACGGGAGTCAAATCTTGGCAAGAAAGTCAACAGTTGACAAGAAAGTCAATGGTAGACGAGAAAGCCAAAGGTTGACCTCAAAAAGTCAAAGAAAAGACTGTACGGTAAAATAATCCGCAGTATAGAAATTATACTGTATAGAGCCATTTTACAAATAAAATAATATGTTAAGAATTCAAAACCACCATAGAAAATCAAGCACATTAATTAGAATATCTTAGGTCAAGTGGTTTCAAGTTATAAGAAAATTTTTATACAGTTCGTTTTTACACAGATGAATTTTGGACTGTAGTTCAGTAAATCAATACTGTGTATAAGTGAATCCAGTATTGGAAATACCTGTGTTAATTTAAAAATGGATTGTACAATAAGGAAAAGAGCCAAACATACCTAAAGGTGGCTTACCTCACTCACCTTTTTATTAATGACATCATTAAGGAATTAAAGAAAAATTTGGAAAGTATTTGGGAGGATTTTAGCCATGCATGGCCGGCCACATACCCCCCCCCCCCCCAATGTGCAATTCCTTGTTTTCCAAGGGCCAAATTGCAATTTACAAGACTTCATCTTCACCTATAAATAGGTGAACCCATTATTCAAAAAAATTAGAAATCCTAACTAGATTATGCCAAAATTTTTCTCCACCAAAACCGAGAGTGAGAAGGAAGGAAAGAAGGGAAATTTTGCAAAAATCAAGAGTGATTAGAGTATAGGAGTGGTCGGTTTTGTGTTGCAAAGCAAGCAAAAAGAGTTGGAAAATTTTGGATGCCCATTTTGGCCATTAAGGCCGGCTGTAGGAGCAAGGGAAAAAGCAAGAAAAAAAAATTAAACCTAAGGGGGATTTAGGGTTTTGAGTAACCGGATCTTCAATTTGGAACATCAACCAAGTGCCCAAAAAGTTTGGTACCCATTGGAGGCCAAGAGGCCGGTTGAAGAGGGAGGAAGAACAAGGAAGGAAAAGCTAAGTGGTGGCCGGATTCTTGGAGCTTTTGGCCGGATTCTTTGGAGCTGTGGTGACCGGATTTCAAGGCAAGGGAGGCTGAAAATTTTGGACCCTATTAGCCAAGGAAGGCCGGCTGTTGGTGAAGGAAATAGGGGAAGGAAAAAGCCAAGCCAAATCTTGGATCTAAGTGAGGTATAATCCCTTAAACCCCTAAGTTTTCATTTAAATTTCATTTGGGAAATTTAAATGTATTTCAAGCAAAGTTTGTATGAGCATAAGCTCACTTTTAATTTCTGCCCTAGTTAGGAATTTAAGGGTATATGCTTGATTAATTAGGATTTTATGATTGATGGTTATAAGTTGCATGCTAGATGATTATTTTGGTTGCTAGAGTTTTTCTATGTTTGCGACCGTGCCCAGGACCCATGCACGGCCAGGATTGGTTCATCAGGGCATATGACTAGGTAAACTTTCGAACTGGGTTTTACTCAAAACACGAAAGTTGTAGGGTTTTTCGATAGCTAAAACTTTTATGAAGAAAACTTTTCCAAAATCGGTTTAGATTTTTTAATGAAATTGGATTTCAAAAACTGTACAGGAAATAGGAAATTCCTGTACAGGATTTCTAGAAACAATGCAGAAAAAGAGTAATTTTGCACTTGCACTGATAATTGGCGTTGTGAAGCTGTTCCAAAGGCGGTTTCCGACAGTCAATAATTTTATAGATACTATTTTATGATTTCAAATATTTAAAGTTAAAAGATGTAACAAAGAATTTGATATAAGGTTTTATAAAATAAATAAAAATAGGATTTTGAAATCTAAAGTTAAAAACAATCCGATTAAGGTAAATTTAAACCCTAGGGTTACTTAATGTAACCAAGTAGGATAATGTAAAATTAAGTAAGGGCATATAACTAAGGTTATATAAGAATGTTGGTTATACTACCAACATTTCTAACCCTTACTTTTAATTCATCACAGAATATAGTACGCAGCAGTGTCCTGACGGGATTTAACTCGACATCGGACACAGCCAACACAAACAAGGTAAGTACAACTCCGCCTACAGCATAGGCTTTGTTGTGTATACTTGCCTAAGTATGATGAAAATGCTATATATTAGGAAATGCTATGGAAAATGCTATGCTTTATGTTATAGTATGTTAAGTGCTATAATAGGTTATGGAAATGTCATGCTATGTAATATGAAATGCTATGGTTGTATGTTATGATTTAGAAATGTCATGAAATATGTCATGAATTATAAAATGCTATAGATGTATGTCATGAATGTATGTTATGTAGACATGCTATAATAGAAATAAGTCATGACAAGATCATGAATTAATTGTGTGAAACATCACGATGCATGTTCACTAATTATCAAGAATAAGATTAAGTATGAGACAATGAAAGTTACAATGGCAAGCAAATTGCCTGTGTCGTACTGACCCGCGTTAGGTCGGGTTGGACTATGGATTGAGTTGGAAATGGACTGGCCGCCCCAACCAATTCATAGTTGCGCGCCCGGTACGAACACTTACGTTATGGGGCCCATAAGATAAGATAAGTTAAGATAAGAAAGTTATGAATGAATAAGAAAGCATAATGAAGCATAATTGGCTCATGCATATGCTAAGATAAGTTACGACATGTTATGGTTTATGTTAAGTACGATATGCTAGGATGTGTTATCTATAAATGTTATGCTTTGTTGTGTCGCGGTATAGGATAGTTGTACTTGCTGAGCGAAAACTCACTGTCTTACGTCTATGCTGTTGGTAAATAACCTGCAAGCAACTGTTGATACAAGATGGAGGGGCGAGGCCTGCGGACTGTGAAATGTGGGGATCAAGCCGCTACGCGTTTTAAAACTTTATGTAATTATTTTATGTGTTATTTATGTCTATTGGTTACGCTCGAATGACTATATTTAATATCCGATATATCTTACGTACGCCTTCGTGTGTGTGTCGCACCATATAAAAAAAAAAATTTCCGCTATTTACATTAAGTAAGTTCAATACGTATGTATGTATGTATGGTAACGGCATGTGCTAGGCGGGTCGTTACATTTCTTATCTCTTAAAAATTGGAAATCATTATTTAAATTATGGATCTAACTCTATATATGAACCGAACGGACCACAATCAGCGAGTGCTTTCTTATCCCGTCTTTTCTTAACCGTCTTTTTCTTGTTCTTTTCAATTAGGACTAGTATTTGATTTAGAATATCAACCTTGAATTGCGGCAAGTTTAATATCATATATAGCTACCCTACTGACCGTGGACTAATATGTTATTGTAGGGCATTACATATCATAAGAAATGTATATGGAAAGTCTTGTCCCTTTCTACGATTTCTTATAGAAGAATTACTAAAACAAATTGTAGATTTAGCAATAAATATAAATTTTAAATTATAAATTTTGGTCTAAATTGTAAATTTACCAAAACAAATTTGTTTGGATTAGTTTTTCTTTTTTGTTTTTTTTTTTTGTTTTTTTGTTTTTGTTTTTTTACCTTGAACTGCATGGCACTGACCATTATCACGTCTTTGTAACTACTACCAAACAAACAATTGGCAAGCCCTAGTGGGACGTAGTGAGCATCTATTGTTATCCATAGGAACAGAAAGTCTTAGAATGCGATGAACAGTTTCTCTGAGCTTTTAAAACCTAACTTAATTACTTCTTGTCAGTGACATAACTATTATTATTTTTGTTTTCAAAAAGCTCTAAAAGCTAATACAAACATATCAATGTTTTACCTATATTTCTTGATCCACTCAAAATATGCAGGGAGTGATGCAGAAATATTCCAATTACAGATCAGTCTATTGAAAATTTAATCCAACAACAAAGTTGCTATCAGTAATACAAAATAGGAAGTCTCACCATAAAAATTTTCAAAAATAAAATAAAATCAAATCAAATAATAAGGTTAAAAAAACTCAAATTCCTTCATTTGAAGATTTTTACCCCCTTGGTTTGAACCAGTCTTTGTTTGAGCTGGGTTCGGTATTGTAGCCTACCCTACTGACCATTGACTTCTTGACTAATATGTAATTGTAGGGTAGCACGAAGTGACCTAACAAGTAACAAGTCACCATACAATTACTAAAAAAAAATTGTAGATTTAGCAATAAATTTAAATTTGTAATTTATAAATTTTGCTCTAAATTGTAGATTTACTAAAACAAAAAAAAAAAAAAAAAAAAAAAAAAAAAAAAAAAAAACCTTGACCTGCAAGGCAGCTTGAACTTGTAATTGGTGATTGCTACTGACCATTATCACGTCTTTGTAGCTATGACCAAACTAACAATTAGCATCTATTTTTAACCCTCGGAACACAAAGTCTTAGAATACCATGAACTATTTCTCTGAGCTTTTAAAACCTAATCTAATCACTTCTTGTCAGTGACATAACTGTTACTCTTTTTGTTTTCAAAGAGCCCTAAAAGCTAAACATGTCAATATTTTACTTATATTTCTTGATCTACTCAAAATATGTAGGGAGCGACACATGAATATTCTAGTTATAGATCAATCTGTTGAAAATTTAATCCAACAACAAAAGTAATAGTTGCTATTAGTAGTACAAAATAGGAAGTCTCACCGTAGAAATTCTTTAAAAAAAAAAAAACAAAACAAAACAAAACAAAATCAAATAATAAAGTTAAAAAAAAAAAAAAAAAAAAACTCGAATTCCTTATCATGTAAAAGTTGTATATGCATGGTTTGGAGTCAATGATGACTTTCATAGTCATCTTTTCTTGTTCTTTTTTATTAGAGTCAGTCTTTGGTTTAGAATATCAACCGTGAATTGCACGGCGAGCTGGGTTCGGCGCCACCTGCCCTACTGACTACTGACTGCTTGACTAATATGTTATTGTAGGATAACAAGAAGTGACCTAACAAGTAACAAGCTCCACAACATGTTGAATGGTTTTTCCATATGCTTCAAGAAACGTCTTTGTCACCGTTTTGGCATCTCGTTTTAAACTTATTTGTTATATCTTTGATATCTGAAACTCGGATGCAATAATTTGAGGTGGAAAGTGGATTTCGATATGATCTCACCAAACATTAAATATGCTATTTTCACTCTTTTTTGAAATAAATATAACATTAATATTTGAAAAATATATGTTTTTAAGCGGTATAAGCACCTATAACAAACTACTGAATGTTAAAATGTGTGAAGTACTTAATTAATGTATTTCTTGATTTGGTCATGGCTCCTAGCTAGTCATAGATTATAATGTCTTAGTCATCTTTCATAATTCATTTATCAAATGCTTATCAAAAACAACCACGTTTATACTAGATCTTAAATAAATAAACCCAAATTAATCAAAAACAAAATCATCACATAAACATAGAAATACAATAAATGCCTACTGAAAATAGGATTAAAAATCTAGAAAAACAAAAAATTTAATTCCTGTCGTTCCTCCCCATACATTGAAGAGACTTGGTGGCTTGACTACGTTGTTATTATTATTGTTAATTAATACAACCATGATTACGTCATTTGCAATGGCTTTTGCCCAGCAAAAAAATTTATTTGCGCCGAGTTGTTGTTATTATTATTAATTGGCCGATAGTAAAGAATTAGTCTTTGTTTTTTGTTACTCTGAGATAATTTTTTTATTCTTTAGTTGTAAAGAAACTTTGGATTTTGATAAGGGTGAGATTTTTCTCCTTCCTTTAGGATAAAGCTACATCAGAAAAAGGTATATGTAAAGTGTTGTCCCTCGATACAAGTTATTATGTATAAAAATTACTAAAACAAGTTGTAGATTATTTAGCCAAAAAAAAAAATCGTACAAATAAACAGTTTTTTTACAAAATAACACTTATATAGCTAAATGTTTCAAAAAATTAGGTACGTGGTCAATTTTTGTTCACTCCTTAAAAAAAAAGTTCATTAAAAAAACAAAATAGTTAAACTTTTTGCTTTTTTGTTTTCTAGGTAAATATCGTTTTTAATTTCTATTGGATTTTATGACAGTCCATTAATGATGGACTTATATGTTATTGCTCATAACAATGAACAAAAAAAAACTGAAGAAAATTATGTAAAAACAACCTCTTAAATAGATATATTTATGTTTTTTGCTCTCATTTAACGTTCCCTTTATTCTTATCTAATTTGAGGTCAAGAAATCGAACCCATTAAAATATTTCACCTTTTGATGCATTAAATATTTTACCTTTTGCCATAAAATTTTTTTCAGCTTCTTTGGTTTTCTTTTTGAGAGTTCGCTTTTCTGAACAATGAAAGTGATCAAAATCATCACATGCAAAAGCAGAAGTATAAAACTAACAAAATCTAATAAAGATCTTATGAATCAAAATAGTGTGTCATTTGTAGAGTAATTTTTCATGCATACCATACTAAATAATTCTCATCATGTTACAGGTTAGAAACCTTTTGAAAGTTATTCTTCATTAGGGGAATAAATTTGTGTTTTTTATTTTTATTTTTATTTTTTGAGAAGTTTACGATAAAGATATGAACAAATATTGTCCTACAGATAGAGTTATGTTCAGAACCAAATTCCTTTAGTTTTGCATATTTGTTGTCCTTTTTTGTTTTTTGTTTTTTATTTTTTACATCTAACGTACAAAAACATATACTACTATACTGGAAATCTCGTTTTTTTTATTTTTTTACCTCTACCACAGAAATCTCGTTTTTTTTAGAGCAAAAAGTCCGACGACTTTAAGAAGAAATCTTAGATATCAACTCAATGTTGATGGGTACGTAGCATTACTCCATTTAATGGAACAACTCCTACACGGTCAAGAATAGATAAGTCGTGGGTGGTCCCTTCTTGTGCAATGAAAATGCAGTAATGTTTTTTCTTTTTCCCCCTCTTCTTCTATATAAAAGGCCTAGTTATGGTTAACAGACGACACAATAATCTCCTTCTACTTATCACATCAACCATCCTCTATAAACCGCACAAATATGAAGTCCAACATGAAGCGCTTCCTTTCCACAACCCCGCTTCTTCATCTGATCATACTAACTTATTTGTTTTCTCATGTGCAGCCACTTTGCCACCCTGATGAGAGCACTGCCTTGTTGGAATTCAAGGATAGCTTTATCATAAGTCGGGATGCTTCTGGTGATCCTTTGGCTTACCCCAAGGTTGCTTCGTGGTCACCAAAAGAGACAGACAATTGTTGCTCGTGGGACGGCGTCGAGTGCGATGAGCACAACTCTCATGTAATAGCTCTTAATCTAAGTAGCAGTTGTCTCTATGGTTCTATCAACTCAACTAGTAGTCTCTTCCGCCTTTCACACCTTCAGTCCCTTATCCTCGCTGATAATGATTTCAATGGCTCTCTAATCCCTTCTCAGTTGAGCCACCTTTCAAGGTTGATATCTCTCAACCTCATTCGTTCTGGTTTTGCCGGCCAAATCCCATTAGAAATCTCACAGCTCTCCAAGTTGTCATTCCTTGCCCTGTCTCGGAATCAGTTGGAACTAAAACGGCCCGATTTCAGTACGTTTGTTAGGAACTTGAGCAAGATAAAGTATCTTAGCCTTAGTTATGTGGACATCTCCTCCCCAGTTCCTAGTTTCTTGGCAAATTTCTCTTCTTTAACATCCCTTCGTCTGGAACATTGCGGTTTGTACGGTGAATTCCCTATGGATATCTTTCAACTTCCAAACCTCCAATTTCTTGATTTAACATATAACAATAACCTCACTGGCTCCTTTCCTGAATTTCACGCCGGTAGTCCTCTTAGAGAATTATCACTCTCTTTCACCGGTTTCTCTGGTCATTTACCCTCCTCAATTGGAAACCTAAATTTCCTAATTGAATTGGCTGTCGCTGAATGCGGGTTCCATGGCCCACTTCCAACATCACTTAGTAGACTTTCAAATCTTCAATTTCTTGAACTCGGTGAGAATGCTTTTAGTGGGACGGTGGATTTCAACATGTTTCTTAACATGAAAAGTCTCATTTCTCTTGGACTATCTGACAACATGTTGTCAGTGCTTTTAAGAGAGAATAATAGTACAATCAGCACGAATGCAACTCTTCCCAAGTTTGAGGATTTGTTTCTGGCCTCTTGCAATTTAACTGCTTTTCCTGGTTTCTTAAGACACCAATATGGGCTAAAGTGGTTGGATCTTAGTACTAACAATATGCATGGCAAAGTACCCAAGTGGATCTGGAACACAAGCATAGAGACATTAGACATACACGACAACTTTTTCACGGGCTTTAGCATTGATGTCCTCCCTTCAATGAGTCTACGCTTCTTGGTTTTTACAGAGAACAATTTTACGGGAGCACTACCAATTCTTCCTCCATCTACTACTGTCGTTGTTGGCTCATATAATGAATTGAGTGGAGAGACTTCACCACTGTTTTTCAATTTGAGTTCCCTTCAACTTCTTGTCTTGTCTCATAACAAATTGAGTGGTGTGCTTCCAGAATGTTTGAGAAATACCAACCACAACCTTTCTAGTGCGGGAGTTACTCGAACGTGTTCATTTGGACGTCAACTGCAAGTGATGGATTTGAGCTACAATCAATTTCAAGGGCGCTTACCACAATCACTGCTGTCTAATTGCTTGGAGCTTAAAGTTCTCAAGCTCGAGAACAATCATTTCAGAGACGTCTTCCCTTCTTGGCTGGGGAAACTACGGGAGCTCAAACTTCTTCTTCTACGATCTAATCACTTCCACGGTGAAAGTACAAGCAATTCTACTTCAGAGGATGACTTTCCCAGTTTACAAATTATCGATCTCTCCCACAACAATTTCTCAGGTATTCTGCCATCTCGCTATTTTCAAAATTGGAAGGCCATGAAAGATTTTGATGGTACAAAGTCATCATATTTGAGCACCTCGATCAATATTTCTTCTCTAAGATGGAAATTTCAGCCAACTTATCCATACTCAGTTACCATAACAAACAAAGGCAGAGACATGGAGTATCGAAAGATTCTCGAAGTTTTCACGGTCATTGATCTTTCGAGCAACAGATTCCAAGGAGACATTCCGGAATGCTTGGGAAACCTACGCGGACTCCAGGTGCTCAATCTTTCCAACAATATGCTTGATGGTAGCATCCCGTCGTCCTTGTCCAATATAACACAGCTCGAGTCATTAGATCTTTCCCTAAACAAGCTCTCAGGAGAAATCCCGCAACAACTAGTGCAACTTACCTTTCTCGCATTCTTCAACGTTTCTTTCAACCGTCTCAGAGGACTTATACCTCAAGGGAACCAATTCTCTACATTTGACAGCAGCTCATATGAGGGAAATGTGGGATTACGGGCCTTGCCAGGCATCGGTAATCCTCCCAGAGCGTCACCTTCAGCCTCAGGTTCTGATGAAGAGGACAATCAAGATTCAATGTCTTGGTTCAAGTCCAATTGGATGACAATACTACCGGGGTTTGTTGGCGGGTTGATATTCGGAGTGGCCATAGAGCAGCTTCTAGCAATTGACGAGCGTATATGGTTCATCAAGTTTTTCAATATCGGGGTTGTGACCAAAAGTAAGGGGAGAAAAGGAAGGAAGCTCCGACGTACAATTTGATCAGGTGTCCGCTAGAAATATGTGTTTTCCTTGTGTTGCCAAATAAATGTTTTGTTCTGTTGTCCAATCTCTAGTGGTTGTTGGTTAATTGGAGCTAACTTGATGTAGGCGATGCATGTTGTTTGCTATAACTAGCTTTAGTGAATGTCTTTCTCCTTTGTCGTTTGTTATTCACTACTGTCGTTTTGGTTGTAACAGAGCATAAAACTCTGGTTTGGTTATCCTAGTGGTCAGACTTGAATATTTGCATACTTTAGAAACAAAGGTTCAATTTATGGTCCTTGAATAGTTAAATTTGAAAAAAAATAAAATAAAATAAAGTCCAATAAAATAGAGGTTGTCAAGAACTAAACTGATCTTACAAAATATATCATCAATTCTCAATTCATAATCAGATGGACCAATATTTAATTTCTTATGTTTTCTGTGGAGGTCGTGACCTAATTAATCCAATGATTCCAAGAAGGATTTGTATACACATGTTTAACAAAAAAACTAAAACTAAAACTAAAACTAAAACAAAAACGAAACAAAACAAAATCCGGGAACGTGTTTGAAGGCCTCCCAAAAGTAACAAAATAATCCTGCTCCAATCTATAACCATATAAATGTAAAACAAGAGTCAATAATGACTAATACTCACATGGTTTCAACCAAAACGCACGTCTAGGTTGAAACGTGCATTTTGGTCATATATATATATATATATATATATATATTTTACCTTCTTAAATTTTTTTTGCCTTTCTTTCATTAACTTTTTGCTTCTTTAGTCCTCTCTTATTGGTTTTTTTTTTTCTACTTTTTTTTTTTTTGTTTCATTATTGTTCGCTTTTATATGTTCAATCTTTTATTGTTCCTAATGAATATAAAACAAATTTCTAGCTTTCGCTCCTAGAAAAATAGCAATAATAATCACAAGGTCTTATATTAAAAAAAAAAAAAAAAAAACTCTTCTAAATAGATTTTGAACCTGATATCAAAGTTTTATTGAGACATTATAAACTTTATCATAACATCTTTATTAGGAATTATAATTTATAAAATTAAACCTACTAAGTTTTTTAAAAATGTGGTTTCCAAATACATATTAAAAAGTCATAATATTTACTTCTCTTTTGCTACTGAACAAAAACAAAAGCAAAACGTTTTGCTGAGCGATCAAGCTCTAAACCTGATATCTTTTGTGTTCTACTCCCTCTGTACTTATAAGCACAATGTTGTTATAGATGAACAAGGGGTGCGATTTTAGTGAATGCATAAAACATGAGCACGGCTAGAAACTCAGTTCCATACTATTAATTGTTGAGCCATCGGAGTACTTAATTATCCATCTTCTTTTTTTTTAAAAAAAAAGATGGATTTCCTCAATTTCTATTGCTTTTCTAAGTCCGCGGAAGCTCATACTTTGTCGAATATTATTTGGGTATTTTGGTAAAGTATTTTGGAGTGCTTTGGTTGGAATAAATTTGAGCATTTGGATTAAAAAAAAAAAAAAAAACACTCTTCATTGAAATGTTGTTTTTATGCCAAATTTGTCATATGTTAAACTTGATGATAAATTTTTTACTAAGTATAAGGAATGCTAACTTTAGCATTTGCTATTGATTTATGTCTCAACTTTTTTATTTAATTATTCCAAATTTATCATCTTAAAATTATTTAAATACAATAATTTTTTTTATTTTTTATTTTTTACGAATGCTAAAGTTTAATGACAATAACAAAAGGTAGATATTATACATTTGAGTACAAATTTCAAGTATTTTATTTTTCAAACCTTTTTATAACACGTGTAAAATTGATATTAATAAATACATTACAACAGGTGGTCTATCACCTATAATACACAGCCAAACATTAACATGCGTGAAGCATTAAATGTATTTGTTGAGTTGACTTTGACTCTTAGTCATTGATTACTTTCTTAGTCTTTTTTTTTTTTCCCCTTATTTGTTAAGAACAATAGTTCTATCAATATTATAAAATAGAAAGTCTTATAGTAGAAATTCTAAAGAAATAAGATTTAAAAAAAAAAACTTGAATTCCTTCATTTCAATACACCCACCCACCCACCCACCCCCCCCCCCCCCCCCCCCCCCCCCCCTCTTTTTTTTTGATAACTTTTTCTCGTTTTAAACCCATTTGTCAAATCTAAAATATTTAAATCTCTAATGTAATAATTTGAGGCAGACAGTGAATTTCAACATGACTTTTGACATGAAAAATCTCACCGAACTTCTATTGACTGTTGATGACTTTCTTGGTCGTATTTTCTTGTTTTTTTTTTATTTTTTTATTTTTTAAATTAGAACCAGTCTTTGGTTTAGACCACACGGTGAGCCAGGTTCGGCAATGTAGCCTACCCTACTGACTATTGACTCCTCGACTAATAAGAAGTCAACCGATATGAACGTGTGTAAAGCATTAAATGTATTTGTTGAGCTGGTTATGGCTCTCATTGTTTACTTTCTTAGTCATCATTTTTTTTAAATAAACCAATTATAAATTCAATTGTTAAAAATTTTATCCAACAAACCAAATAATAGTTCTTATAAATAATACAAATAAAAAGTCTTAGGGTAGAAATTCTGAAGAAATAAAACAAATCAAAATAAAATAATAAGATTATAAAAAAAAACTTGATTTCCTTTATTCGAAAGTTTCTTTCTTTTTCTCCTTTTTTCGGATAACTATACCTCGTTTTAAATCATTTGTCAAATCTTTGACATCTGAATCTTGATTTTGTTTTTTTATTTTTTTGTTTTGTTTTTTGTTTTTTGTTTTTTTGTTTTTTTTGTTTTTTTTGTTTTTGTTTTTGTTTTGTTTTGTTTTGTGTTTTTTTTTTTTTTTTTTTGTTAGAACCAGTCTTTGGTTTAGAATATCAACTCTGAATTGCATGGAGAGTTGGGTCCGGTGTCATAGCCTACACTACTGACTATTGACTGCTTGACTAATGAGTTAATGTAGGGTAGCGGAGAAGTGAAAGGTTTTTCCACAACATATTGAAAGGTTTTTCCATATGCTTCCAGAAATATCTTTGTCGTATCTTAGCTTTCCATTTTGACACCTCGTTTTTAAACCCATTTGTCAAATCCTTTGATGTCTAAATCTCGAATGGAATAATTTGAGGGGGACAGTAGATTCCGGCATGTCTCTTCACATTAAAAAACTTACGGAACTTCTACTGTCTTTCAACAACTTGTCGGTGATCATAATGGAGAGTAAAACTGCAGGCGAAATTTATAATTTGAAGTTGTCTTTCGCTTCTTGCAATTTAACAAGTTTCCCCGATGTGTTGAGATACCAATAGAGGTTAAAGCTTCTGGATCTTAGTCAAAATCATATAAGAGCAAGCCTAATGAAATACTAAATAGATTAATCAATGATAAACTTTAGTATTTTGGATTTTTTTTTTTTTTTAAAACTCTTCAATATGAAATATTATTTTTAATGTCAAATTATCATATGTTACAACAGGTGATAAATTTCCCTGTTAACGTATAAAAAACGTTGAATTTAGCATTTAATTTGTAAATGCAAACAAGTGCCAAGTTACGACTAGCTAGGAACGGGGCTGGGACCTAGGTCGGTGTCGGGAAAAAATAAATATTTTGAAAAACTAATGTTTTTCCGCCAGATTTTATGAGGTCCTCCTCCATGCTTTGCTTGCATTTTTATTTAAAAAGTTTTCTCTACCACAAAATTAATGTTCCAAACGGGCTACGGGGTCAAAAAGGAAAAGAAAATTACAAATGGGGCAAAGTCCAAACTTTCAATTGCCAGGCCCAAGAATTTGGCAAACGATCAGTCTTCTACTAATTTGGCAAAACGTGATCGTGAAATAGGCATTTAGTTGTCTACTTAATTTAATGATTAAACGAGTTGCTAATTTAAATTTAGCTGAGCTTCAAAAATATAAAATTTAAAATTTAAAATCTTCTGGGGCCAAGTGTTGATTTCACTTGGAGTCGAAGCTAAAGTACTCTATTAGGATGCTACCATGATAGTTTGGGGTGGTTAGCCCACTCGTGTCTCATGGAAGAAATCGTTCGATGCGAGGAATGCTACGGAAGTCATCTATATAAGTCATCCTCGATCTACTGTGAAATTAATCTCTTTTATCCACATTACAAAACAAGAATGATATTAACTATAGTGCAAACCTCCTGCGAAATAGAACGTCCCTACAAATTCTTAACCAACTACCCTTTTATCACAACACAAAACACAAATAGTCAGATATTGCAGAGAAAAGAGTAAAGAGATAAGGAGATACATTGCAAATACATAAGTTTCTTTATCAATTATCATATCTTGGTAAAAGATTGCCATATGTAGCTTGCCGTTCCTTATAGGTTATGGCCCCCTTACCCCGAATATATATTGGCAAAAGTTGGGTAAATAAACATTTTTGGACCTTATTTTAGAAAAATAGTAGATTTTTTTTTTAAAAAAAAAGGAATATGTAATGTGGCAATTAAAATGTTGATTGACCTATCAATTAATTAGTGATTGACTATCCATCAGTACTTAATCACTGACTAATCATTTTTTTAATTTAACAGAACTTAAGACAAATATTAAGAAAATTATTTTAAAAAAGGTTATTTCAATAAAATATATTAACAATGAAGTTCTGTCCTGTTACGACGAATACAAGAAAGGAGCTCAAAGTTCTATATCCGGATATGACCAAATAGAACTTATGTGTTTGGATTTCAAATTTGAAATTTGCTAAGGACCAATAATTTCGAAAGAAGGGCAAACTCTATATTGTAATCTTATCAAGATATTTGGCAGAACAACTTTCAGAAAGATGGGAGCAATTTCTTTATTGCTTGCAAATGAGTGAGCATTATTGATAAGAACCTTCGTATTGTTGACAAAAGTATATCAGCAATATTGGAAGACATTTGAAGCCTCATAATCAATTATATGAAAGCTTTCCAAGGAACTTTCTACAAAGCAGCTAATAAAAGGTTGAAATCATCTAAGATTAAAAAAAAACGGAGATTTATATGATAAAAACTATCATTTTTATACCATATCAGATTGCAGTTTTATTTATTAAATTAAATTTTCAACAGTTTGATCTATAAATTTTTTAACTTGAACATTAGAACTTGTTCCAAAAAAAAAAAAAAAAAAAAAAAAAAAACTTGTTGAAAAACTAGTCCAACGGCTTGGGGCAGTCATTGCACCATATGTGAGCATGTCGCTACTTATGCAACAAGGAATTTTGCAATCTTAGGGCAGTTAGAGTTACTATCACCGTTTACAAGACCTTAAAACTGTAATTTTTGTTAATAGTGAAACAAGGACAGTTCTTACTTTAGAAATTTCAGAAAATATACCATATAAGAAAAGTGACACTGATTTGTACAGTTCAAAGATAAGGTACTTGGTATTATATTAAGTGGGAAACAAAACCGTTTTGTGTTCTCTTAGGATAATTAGGATTTAGTTTATTATGAATTTGTAGAGGGAATAAATGTTGGGATGTGTACCCATAAACAAATGAGATGTATTATTTTGCTGATTTAATTTGAGAAATTTTAAAAATATTATTTTTGCATGCATGATTAGATGCCTTACAAATATCAAAAACCCTAGATTATTTAAATGTGACTTTAAATATTGTATATAAGTGTTATATACAAGAGGATAATATTTAAAGTAAAATAATCTAAATTTATCCGTAATTAAAAATTAAAGTTGGGATCTTTAATTTAAAATTACTAGTGCAGTTCATTAGATTCTAAATGAAATTATCTTATCCGGATTGTTAATAATGAGATTATTGAAATGAAAGCGCTTTATATAATTTGATTATATAGGACTGGAACACGATTAATTATGAATCTCTAATAATTTCCGTTGTCATATAGAGCATTCAAAATTAATCAATGATGGTCATATATGAATCAATCTTAATTCTGAGTAATTAATAGACTCCTATTTATTGTTTTTTTTTTTTTTTGATATATCGAGTAATGACACAAATGAATAGTGTCAAATTCTTGGTATATTGGAAATATAATATAATAAGTAGTCGGGAATATTAATATATAAGATGAAATGCATTCCTTCATAAAGAAGTTAGATGGACGGTTCCCTTAAGTGTTGATTCGGGACTTGAATAATAAGAGTGCTTAATTTTAGATTAGATCATAAATATATTATTTATTAGAGAATCAATGGTACTTAAGGAGAAAGATATAATTAAAGAGGTTGACAGAAAATACCTAGCTTTAATTATGAACCGTTTATGGAGGATTGATTTATATGTAGTAACTATACAATGGGCAATTCAAATCCTTTCAATATAATTAGTTTTATAATTTTAAGAGTGTAATTCCCAATTTTTAATGGAATAATTTGGAATTAATAATTTTGATATTTTAATTAAGGTGTTAATTAATTATCAAAATTATTGGAGCATAAAATTATAAAGTCTATAGTTCTTCTCAACGGCTCCATTGAATCATATGAGCATTATTTTATGTTGGGTTAATTTATTAATTTAGAATTGAGAATTCTATATTAATATTCACATAACAAATTAATTGGATTAATTTGTATTTTAAATAATATGATTATTTAAAATAATTTTAAAATAATTTTGAATTAAAGATTATATAGTGTGGTAAGGACCACACTGTAGTTGTGTATCATAGGGTGGTTCACATTATATCCACAAATTGTATATGGAATTTTGAATTTCGAAATTTGATAAATGTGTAAAAGAAAAGATCGGCTATTTTATTTTGAATAGTTTAAAATGAATTTTTAAAAAAAATTTAACTGATTAGATAATGAAGTTAGTGGGCGTGTGCATGTTGTTCCACAAGGAGAAGTTGAATTAATTGATTAATTAATTTATTTATTTATTTATTTAAAATAAAAAGAAAGGGATGTCAGTTATTTCTATATTAAAAAGGGGGTACATACGATGTATCTAAAATTAGAAAAAAGAATATATTAATTCTTTTTTACAGAGAAAAATAATACATACTTTTCTAGAGAGATTCTTCTCCTCTTCTCCTTCACTTTGTCTCATGATTTAAGAATACAAAGTGAATCAAAATTTAAGTGTGTGATTAAACCCAAACTCAGAAATGGCCACTCGTTTCCTGTTCATTGTAATCTGGAGAACGTTGAGAAAGAATTGTTGGTATTTCCAAATGATTTGGAGTTCTCAAGAAGGTTGGTATTTCCGAAGAGTTTGAAGTTCTCAAGAAGGTTCTTTAAGGAGTTCAAGAATTTTGACCTAATCAGACAACGGTCAGTCTCTAAACTTTCTTCTTAATTTATTTTGTTAAATTAATATAAGTATTGTCGCCGGAAAAATTTTGAAAAAAATTTTTATATGTGCGATTTAATCCGTACCTTTACTTCCGCTAATTTTAAAAACTGGTTTTCGAAACCAACATTAAAAAAGTTTATATGATTGCCGCTTTTACATACATCTATGAATTAATTGTAACGACTCGTCTAGCACAGACCGTTACCATACATACATACATACATACATGCTTGACTTGTTTCATATAACTTACTTACTTAATTAGCGAAAATAGCATAATAATTTTTTTTTTTCTATTATGGGAGTACGAGCGTATATACGAGTACTACTAGAAATGTTCGAATATAATTTAATATACATGAATAGATAAAACGCGTAGCGGCTTATCATTCCCACATTTCACAGCTCGCCCTGCCACGCTCCACCATCTTGCATCGTAAGCTGCCAGTAGGTTGCTTACCTACAGCATAGACGTAAGACGTGAGCTTTCGCTCAGCAAGTACAACTATAACATCCGCAACACAAACAATTATAAACATAGCACAAGCATGTCATAACATAGCATAGTATAACCTAACATGTTCTAATCATGCATGATCCAGTTATGCTTCATTATGCTTAATTTCTTTTTCTTTCTTATCATGCTTCCATGATATACTTTCATGTCTTATCTTGCTTATGGGCCCTTAACCATGAGTGTCCGTACTGGGCGCGCAACTATGGAGTGGTTGGGGCGGCCAAACCATTTCCAACTCAAACCATAGTCCAACTCAACTTGACGCGGGTCGGCACGACACAGGCAAGCTTGCTTGCCATCATGTTTCATATCTTTCTTGACCTTATCCTTATCATTTGTGAACATGCTTCGTGATGTCACATAAATCATAATCATATCATAGTCTTATCCTAACATGCATCACATCACAATCATGTAATCAACTTGACATAACATTCATCATAATATCACATAAGTCTAACATACATCACGGCATATATTTAACATGCTTACGTAAGTAATACAAAAGCCTATGCTATAGACGAAGTTGTACTTATCTCGTCTGCTATGTCCAATAACGTGCTGTTCCAATTTATGGCACAACAGCAGGTTACCTCTTGCTATAATAAAGGACATAGGTAGAGATTAATATGTTGGTAATTTAAACTAACCTTCATGTATAATTTTAGTTATATGTCCCCTCTCATAAACCCATAATGTCTTACTTGGTTACTGTAAGTAACCCTAGGGTTTAAAACTTACCCTGCTTGGGCTAAAACTTATCTTTGGTTTTAAAAACCTATTTTCACTTTCTTTTTGGAAAGACTTAATATTTCAAAGCTTAAAAATCATTTGTTCAACTTATGAAAAATTGTAACTCTTGAGTAATATTTGTAAAAATACTTAAGTGTTGGAAACTGCCTTTGAAACAGCTTCCCTTAGTTAAATTATCAGTGTATGTGCAGAAATGTTCTTTTCCTGCACTGTTTTAGAAAATCCTGTGCAGGAATTTCCTGTTTCCTGTACAGTTTTTGAAATCTGATTTTTATTTAAAAATCTAAATCGAATTTGAAAAAGTTTTCTTCACAAAAGTTGTAGACTCGAAAAATCCTACAACTTTTGTATTTTACACAAAACCTGGTTCGGGCTCTAATCCACTTGTTTTCTCTGTTGAACTCAGCTGGTCGTGCATGAAGTCTGGGCACGGTCAGGCTCTGATTTTTGCATAAACCAAGACTGTTGGAGCCTTATTTTGGAAAACTGCTCACGTATCCCCCTAGGAAAAACCCTTCTCTACAACTTTCATGTTTTAAGTTTTTCCAAATTCGGCATCTAAAGGCCTCAAAATCTATTTTTCCAGAAACTGGTCAGTTTCCACCCGAAAATGGCAGTTTTTGGTTTTAAATTCGTTTTACATCCTATTACGTGCACTCTACCTCAACTGGCCGAACCGACATATTACCAAACAAGTCCATGTAAACCATTATTCATTTAGGTACCAATTAGGGTTTGCATCGTTTTAGGTTGCACAAACCATTCATAAATATTTCTAGCAACCAAACATGCACATACTCATCATACTTAGCATATTTTGGGGGCATACA
Source organism: Ficus hirta (assembly GCA_038430175.1). NCBI lineage: Eukaryota > Viridiplantae > Streptophyta > Magnoliopsida > Rosales > Moraceae > Ficus > Ficus hirta. The sequence goes on from CM076588.1 coordinate 1,375,384, forward strand.
CATCTCAATCATCAAGCAAGCAAACCCTACTAATCATGCAAGCATAAACATTTAATCATGCAAGCTCATAAAATCAAACCACTCTTAATCTAATCAAGCACAAACCCTAAATCTAACCTAGGGCAAGAACTTAAATTGAGCTTATGCTCTTACAAACCCACTTGAAATACATTCAAATTTCTCAATTGAAACTTGAATTGAGAAGCTTAGGGTTTAAAGGGAATTACCTTAATTCAAATCAAGAAATTGGCTTGACTTGGTTTGATTTCCCTTTCCTCCTTGGCTCCACCAAGAACCGGCCTCCCTAGGCTAGTTGATGTCCAAAATTTTTCAATCACCCTTGCACCAAAATCCGGCCACCACAAGCTTCAAAATCCGGCCAAAACTTGAGTTTTCTCTTCCTCCTTTCTTCCTCTCCCATAACCAGCCCCTTGGCCAAAATGGGTCTCCAAAATTTTTTCAAATTTTTGTTGGTGTTCTAGCTAAAAATCCGATCACCCCTACACTTTATTGCTTTTGGTTTTGCTAAATTTTCTTTCTTCCTATCCTTCCTAGAGTTCGGATTTTTGAGAGAAATTGTTGAGAGATTTTGACATAGTTTGGCTAAGCTTTCCAATTTTTTTGAACAATGGCTCACCTATTTATAGGTGAAGTGGAACTTTTTGAAATTGCCAAAAGGTCCTTGAAGAAGCAAGAAATTGCACAAAAAGGCCCTTAGGTGGCCGGCCATGAGGAGTTTAGAACCTCCCAAATTTCTTTCCAATTTTTCTTAATCCCAAAATGATGTCATAATTAAAAAGTTAGGTGATATAATCCTCGTTAGGGTTTGTTTGGCTTTTTCTTTAATATGTAGTCCAATTTTATGCTATACAGATATTTTCAATACTGCTATCTATTAATAACATTATTTTTACACTGAACTGCAGTCCAAAATTTATCTATGTAAAAATTGACTGTTTAAAAATTTTCTTATAACTTGAAGCCATTTGGCCCTTGATATCTTAATTTATGTGCTTGATTTTTCTATGGTGGTTTTAGATCCTAATCTTACTATCTTGTCCGTAAAGATGGTTTTTGCAGTATATTTCCCATACTGCTTGTCATTTCATAGTATCATCATATGTTTGACCTTTTTAGTCAACCTTTTGACTTTTTGGTCAATTTTAACTTTTCATGATCAAACTTTGACCAACATAAAATCATGAAATTTTCTACCCTTTTTATACAAAAGGTCACATGCTAAGCTAAGTAATCATTTTTGAGTATCGTAAAATCATAAGGACTCACAAAATTAACAAAAACTCTAAGCAGGCTTTCTCATGAATATCTTCATGGTACAGCGTAAATTCCTTTACAAGAAATCGTAATTTCATAAAAATTCAGTTATTACATTAATAAATGCCATTTATAATTGCTTTCATTTTAAATTATAAATGAGTGAGACAACCTATATATTATAACGGATCAATTAATTTCAAATATTCATTTTGTTAAGGATTTAAAGAAAATGAGATTTCTAATGCGACTTATAGTTACGAGATGAACATATTATTTAATTATGAAATGGGCACTTTAAAATTATTTATCAAACAATTTGATTTATAATTTTTTTTTCATTTTCCGTCTAAACTTTTTGACATTTAACAACTTGCCACTCGATCTTCTAATTTCGCCAATTTAATCCTCAAACTTTCAAAATTGTTGAGACACACCTCAATTTAGTTTATTTGTTGATGAATCAGTGACGAAATATTCACGTGCAAATCTTACAAATTCGAATTCTCAATTTAACAGAAGTTAACAAAATAAGACACATCATATAGGTATTTCAAGATAAACTGCAAACAAATTTAAAAGTTTGGAGTGGACAAGATATCGAAAGCCAAAAAGTTTAGGACAAGTGCTCTAAAGCCAGCGATCATAAAACACGCTTTAATGGTGATTACTTCAAAAGCAAAAGTGGGGAAAAAAGTTGAATATTACATGGTGTTTGCTTTCCCATTTATTTTTCTTTCCTTTTTGGATTGAAACAAAAACAGTTAGAAACTTTTTGACTTCAAAAGAATGCCTAATTTTCTCTTTAAAGAACAACTACCAACATGCTACAGAGATACGTCCGAGCATATTATAACAGAACAATGGTTATAGAGATGCATACATAGCCTCTAATTTTCTACAAGGCATATTTGAAATATTCAAGGTGCAAATTAAGGCTTGATCCTATGAATATGGCTTTTGACTTTTGTATTCTGAGATTAGCTAGGCTTTATTTATTATTATTATTATTTTTATGAATGCGATTAGGCTTTGTTTGTTAGTTTAGTTTGCCTTCTCGGTTGTTTAATGATTTCATGAATTCAATGTTACACACGTCATTGTAATTATTTTTTCTTTTAATTTAATAAACCAATAGATCGTGAAAATGAAAAGGGTGGAAAGGCGGTGCCAATATCCCTATACATGTTGAAGGATTTCTGTCTTTCTTAAAGCTAACATTAGAAAGGGTATATGGGAAGTGTTGTCCCTTGGTACATTATCTTAATGCTGACAGAGATATTTCGTAGCATTTCACCTCTATAAAAGAACTATGGTTACAGAGATATGCATACATAGCCTCCTTTTAAATTATCACATACACCATTTTGCAGAATTACAAAAACCAATGAAGTCACACTTTTGGAACAAGTCCATCTTCATCATGCGCTTGTTTTCCACAACCCCACTACTTCATCTTATGATAGTAACTTGCTTGTTTTCTCGTGTGCAGCCACTTTGCCACCCTGATGAGAGCGCTGCGTTGTTGGAATTCAAGGATAGCTTAATCAATTAATTTTAATTTTGTCCAAACACCCCCACTCTCCTCCTCCTCTTTCTCTCTCTCCTCCCTCTGCTCGTTTCTTCCATTGACTAACTGGGTTTCATTTTTCTTGGTTTGACATTTCCTCTTCTTCCTTAAATTCCTTTCCACCAATTGGGTTTCATTTTTCTTCTAAGATCTTTTTAAGGTTTTAGTTTTTTAGAAAATTCTTCTCTGCTTTCTTCTCCAACATGGGAAATTGCTTCTGACAACCTGTCAAGTGTGCCATGCTACTTCCATCAAATTTTCTAGTATCAAAATTCTTTTTTTTTTAGGTATATATATGTGTGCGTCAGTGTGTGTAAATTCTTTTTTGTTTACTTTTGGGATTTACTAATTTTATATTGATTTTGTTTTGGTTAATATGTTATTGATTGGGATATAGAGGGTGGGGGATTGAGAGAAGGGTGGGGTTGCATTTTTTGTTTTTTGTTTTTTGTTTATTTTATTAATGGTAAATCATTTATTTACTTATAATCAATCAGTGATTGGTTAAGAAAATTAGTTATTTATATTAGTCAATCACTGATTGACTATAAAATTGATGATGTATTATGGTCAATTATTTACTCGAAGTCAATCAGTGATTTACTCGAAGTCAATCAATGATTTACCCAGAATTAATCAGTGATTGACTTGAAGTTAATCAAATATGGTCAATCAATGATTGATTATTTACAAAATCGACTAACCATTTTAAGAGGAAAAGGCCTTTTAGCTAATTTTTAAAAACTTCGGTCAACTGTTAAAAAACTTGTTTAAAAAATGCTATTTGCCTCTATATCCCAAAGAAGATATAACACTCTCAAAAAAAAAAAAAAAAAGATTGGACATTCAAAACCTAGCAAGAAGTTTTTTTACAAATTTATAATTCATTCTTCATATACTCATGTAATAATAGCTCTTCATCTCAAAACTAGTTATCTTTATGGTTTTATCAACGCTAGTGATAGTCTCACTAATTCCTTCTCAACTTGGCGGCCATCTTCTAAGGTCGACATATCTCAACCTTTCATTTTTCTGGTAATTTGTTGGCCAAATCCCATCGGTCTCACAACTCTCAAATTCGTCATTCCTTGATCTGTCTCATATTGTTTGGTCATGTTTATTAAACTTAAAACACTTGATCTTAAGATTTTTTTTTTTTTTGTTTTTTTTTAACCTGATGAAGCATGAAGAAATAATTAGCACACATATAACCTGCTTGAATGATGGAACTAAAATCCCAAGTCTAATAAATAATTAGTAATTTATATTTACTTAACCATGATCAGGTCTGGGATGTTCCTTGTAAGCCTGCCTTACATAATTGGTTCCATTTTATCAGATTGGTGACGGTTGAGGTCTTTGCAGAAATCGAATATATCATAGAACTGAGGTACGAGGATCAAGATTGAATTTTTTGTAGTTATTTTTTTTTATGTTTATTTACTTTTTTATATCATGTATTTTGCTTTTATTCAAAAAGTAACCATATATTTTGAATTTTTACATTTTTTTTATACATCATCAATTTAAATAATGTATATAAAAACACATTTTTGTTCATATAATTTATTAGATAATTTATGTTTTAAATGTGTAATTTCATAATTTTAATTCATAATATTTTATTTTAAAAATATTTAATATTTTATTTATTTTGATTGATTTTATTTTATTTATTATTATTATTATTTTTGGAGAAAACTGTGGTAGAGCCTCATTGGGAGTCTCTACCATAGAGTCCTTTTTTGAACCATTAATTTTCAATTGTACGGTATAAAATTGAGGGTGCATATGATTAATCGTAGACTCACCCCTATTGTAACAAAATAAGTAAAAAAAAAAAGAAAAAAGAAAAAGAGATGAAGAAGATCGTGAACCCATGGCCACCCACCTCCGGCACCCCCCCACCACCGGCCCCGCCGGCCCCCCACCCTGCCCGGCGGCCCCCCTCCCCGCCTCCCCTTCTCTCTCTTCCCCTCTCTCTCTCTTTCCTCTCTCTCTTCCCGACCCTCGGCCCCCCACCCCCGGCTGCCCGGCGCCACCCCATCCCACCCCCACCCGCGACTCCCCCTCTCTTTCTCTCTCTCTTCTCACGTCAGGGGTGGTGTGGGGGGGCCGGGGCTGGGGTGGGTAGAGAGAGAGAGAGAGAGGGGAAGAGAGGGGGAGGCGGGGGGTGGGGAGGCCGGGGGAGGGGGGCCGCCGGGCAGGGTGGGGTGGCTGGGGGCCGGCAGGGCCGGTGGTGGGGGGATGCCGGAGGTGGGTGGCCGCGGGAGAGGAGAAGAGAGAGAAAGGGGAAGAGAGAGAAGAGAAGAGAGAGAAAGGGGAAGAGAAAGAAGGGGAGGCGGGGGGGTGGGGAGGCCGGGGGAGGGTGGGCCGCCGGGCAGGGTGGGGGGGCCGGGGGGACGGGGCCTGGTGGCCGGCGGGGCTGGTGGTGGGGGGGTGCCGGAGGTGGGTGGCTGCGGGAGAGGAAAAGAGAGAGAAAGGGAAAGAGAGAGAGGAAGAGAGAGAGAAGAGAAGAGAGAGAAAGGGGAACAGAGAGAAAAGGGGTCGCCGGTGGCCGGCCGGGGTTGGGGCCGGTGGTGGGAGGACGGAGCTGGGACGCAGGCGTCGGGGGTGAGTCGCCGACGTCCGTTGCCGGCGGCGGGAAGGTCACCGACGACAGAGAATACTTGAGGTGAGAAAAATTATATAAGATAAGGTATATAATAAATATGATACACCAATAACATTTCAACCGTTCGATTAAATCGTAACGGTTTAAAAAGTGACTCTACCGGTAGAGTCATTTGGGAGAGGCTCTACCACATCCTCTCCCATTTTTTTTTTCCTCCTTTCTTTTCCTTTTTCTCCTTTCTTCCGCAGGCACAGCCACTGTTGTGGCTCAATCCACGTGCGCCAGCTCAGGCCTTGCCTCCCACCAGCTGCGTGATCACAGGCCTATGATCCCAAGCCCGTGAAACCAGCCCACTCACTCTTCTCAGGCGTGATCCAAGCCCGCGTGACTTTCGGGCCCTGCCACCCACCGGCCGGCGTGATTCCAGCCAGAGTTCCTATCTCATGCTTCACAGGCCCTTAATCCCAGCCCGCGAGAATCTAGGGCCGAATCCAAGCCTGCAACTCCAGTCCAAACCGCGTGATCCAAGCCCGTAATTCCCTCCAGCTGCCAGGCCTGCCATCGCAATCCCAGCCCGCGAGAATCTCGGGCCGGATTCTCAGTCATCAAGCACCCAAATCCATCCATTTCTTCCAGCTGGTTTACCGCGAATCTCCACTTGATTAACCAACCTGTGTAGCGGATTTGTGGGCTAAAAATCCTCCCTAGCATATTGGATTCAAGCCTATATAATGAGGGCTCCTCAAGAGGTTGAGGCTGTTGTTTTTCCTTTAGTTTTTGGCTGAATTTATAGTATTATTCCCTTATTCTTGCATTTTTCATCTCATGTTTTCTTGTTAGAATTTTGTGAGATGAATTGCAAGTTAGGCTAGAGTTCTTGGGTGAGACTAGAGATGATCTTATATGTCTAGTGAACTTATTTGGGTTTTGATTCTCCAATGATTTGTAATGTTCATACATTTGAGTAAATAATTTTTCTTCCATTTTATTTATTTCTCATATCTATATATTTTATTGTCAACTTTTATATAAATTTAGTCAAGCTCTTTTTGTGTAATTGTTGCACGATATGGTATATTGATAGTATTATTTTATAAGTAGTCTTTTACTGTAATATTGCTTATGGTATATTGTCGCTTTTGGATTTCTTATAAGATAAGTTTTGCTAGTTCTTCACGTAAGAATTTTATTTACTCATATAAATTTCAATTCACAAGTTTCTCAAATCTTTATTTTCCGATTGATTGTTTGGGATGTGAAACTTTCAATTGAGTTATTTTATAAATTAAAATCCAAATAGGTAAACGAAACATATAGGGGGTTCTCGATGTCTTATCACTTTTGATTATTGAATTTTTCTCCATTTTGAATTACGTTGTTTTTAAAATTGTTTCAAAATCACAAAAATATTTCTTTCTTTTCTTTATTCGATTACTTACTTCTCTGACGCTTTTGTTCCGCTAGTCTTTTCTTGTTTGTTTTTATCACCTCCTTGTGGGATCGACCGTCCTAATTGGGCTGTAATCGACCGCTTGTTTTTGTACACATTTGGGCGTAATCAAATTTTGACACCGTTGCCGGGGAGGTACCAAGAAGCAAGATTGATCAGTAGATATTAAGCCAAAAAGGTAAGTACATTTTTGTTTTTATTATTATTATTATTATTTTTTTTTTTTTTCTCTTCCATAGTTTTAGTCATGTGTTTTTGTTTACAGATTGATTAGTCAAGTTTGATAACTTAGTTTTTGTTAGCGTGTTTTGCATATTTTTATTTATTTATTAATTAATTTATTTTTTATTACATTACTAAACAATTAGCGTTTTATGTATTTTTGTTAGAATTAGTTTCTTTTTGTGAATTATTGATTTAATTTTGTTTTTATGATAAGTTTTATTAGTTTATTTTGTTTTGCCTGTATAGAAATCTTTCTTTTACTTAATTTGTCTTCCGTTCTCTTTAGTTAGTTTTTATAAATTAAAAAAAATTGCTGTCATTGTTTTCATTAGTTTCCTTTTTTATTCTTTTACGTATTAAAAAAAAAAAGAAGAAGAAAACTGTTCATTGTGTGTTCTATTTAATTTCATTTTTTTTTCTTTTTCCTCTTTCGGTTAAGTTTTTTTTTTTTTTTTAAAACGTTAAGAGTTTTAAAATATATATATATATATATATATATATATATATAGTTAGAGTCTTTATTTATTTTTTTTTAACGTTTTGAAAAAATAAATAATAAAAATTACTGTTCATTTTTTTTCTCACTTGTTATTATTATTAATTATAATTAGTTTTGTTATATCTATTTTATTAGGTTGCCAGTTTTTATTTTATTTTATCGGTTTTTGTTTTTATTAATTTTCATTTAATTTCCATTTTATAGCTTGTGTTAATTCTTTGTAATAATTTTAGGTTTTAATTGTTTAGGTTACTAATTTAGTGTTAATAAATTAGGACTCATAATTTGTGTAACCTTAGGTTTTAGTATAGTATTAACTTAGGATTCTAATATCTAACCTCTAGCATTTCATAAAATACGCCATAAAATTTAATAAATTTGTAAGCAATTGTGTGGAAACGTTAGAAAGTACGAACTAAGGGAGTTCTGTCTAGGAGGTTGGTTTTTAAGGAGGCCTCACCCCACCAATCTTTCCTGGGAGCACTCTTAGGGATTGCGATTCGCGGTTTTACATTATTGTTGTTTTTGTAAAAAAAAAAAAAAAAAGTTTTCTTTGTTAAAAAAAAAAGTTTTTTTTTGTTAAAAAAAAAACGCTCAAGGTGAATGAATCGTTATAGAAACGAACTAGGGAGATTTGCAAGGAGACCTGAAGACCCTAGTGAAGTTTCTTCTGCTACGTCTAGCCTTCCTCCATCTCCAAACGCTTTAGCAATTCCAAATCCATTTGCGATGGCTCAACACGAGGATGTCCAGCAAAAGACGTTGAACGACTACCTTCACCCCACGCGTACTGCCACACCGTCATGCATAATGTTCCCGCCCCCCCCCCCCCCCCCCCCCCCAATATGCCGAATTTGGATTTCAAGCCAGGCATGATCCAACTTTTGCCAACCTTTCACGGGTTAGAGAACGAGAATCCGTATGTGCATATTCGGGAGTTTGAAGAGGTGGTGGCCACTTTCCACAACCGAGCTGAGGCTGCAGATTCTGTATGACTAAAGTTTTTCCCCTTCTCTCTGAAGGACAAAGTTAAAAGCTGGTTGTATTCTTTACGACCTAGGTCTATTGGAACTTGGGAAGAGATGACAACTGCGTTTTTCAACAAGTATTTCCCACACCATAAGACTAATGGTCTTAAACGATAGATCTCGACCTTTACTCAGAAGGACAACGAAACTCTTTATCAAGTCTGGGAGCGGTTTAAAGATTTGTTGAATCAATGTCCCCACCATGGTTACGAGAGTTGGCGCTTCGTCAGTTATTTCTACGAAGGACTTACAATCCGAGAGCGTCAATTTGTGGAGATGATGTGCAATGGTGAGTTTCTCCAGAAGGATCCTGAAGAAGCTTTCGAGTATCTCAACGAGCTAGCCGAGAAAGCCCTCACATGGACTGGGCCAAGTGCTACTGACAGCACCAGTCGATCCCGACCTGCTAGAGTCTACCAACTAAGGGAAGAGGATAGCCTCAAGGCCCAAATCGAGTCTTTGACATGACAGATTGAGGCCCTCAAAACCAAGAAAGGTAGAGGAATCCACATGGTCGCAAAGGCAGAGTCACAAGAGCCATGCTTCGTTTGTGGAGGTTTGGAACATTTAGCTAAGGATTGCCTTGTTTATAGTGAAATGAGAGGGAGTTACGAGGAGCAATGTAATGCCTTAGGGGCATACAACAAGCCTTTCTCTAACACGTACAATCCTGGCTTGAGGAACCATCCAAACTTCAGTTGGAGAGATTCCAATCAAACACAACCATCAGGTGGACAATGGAGAACAGAGCAACAGCCACAACCACCAAAGGTGAATTCTGCACCTCAGTATCATACACAACCACCGAGGAGTTCTCTCGAGAATACTTTACAATCTTTTATGGAGGCACAGAGTAGGATGAACCAAAAGTTCGAATCGCTTTTCACGCAAATGGTGGAAGAAAGTAGAGAGATGAAGAGCCAGATCACAAAGCTGACTGGTGCATTGGCTGTTCAAGAACGAGAAAAATTTCCTTCTCAAGCTCAATCCAATCCCACGAGGCAACACATGGCACAAACCTCCAACTCTGAAGGGCGAAACATCAAGGAAGTCAATGCCATCACCACTCGTAGTGGCAAGATTTTGGATGAACCATCAAGAACTACTGTCACTTCAAGTAGTCAAGAAGTCGCCCCCAAGAAAGATGAGCTAACTGAACTTCCAGTAAAGGTGGCTTTCCCCCAAGCTCTGCGACCTACTAGGAAAGTGCTGGATAGTCAAAGTGAGATCCTAGAGCATTTGACTCAAGTGAAGATTAATCTTCCTTTGCTTCATGTGATCAAACAAGTGCCGGCTTATGCCAAAGTCATCAAGGATCTGTGTACCATAAAAAGAAAGCACCACATTAAGAAGACCGCCTTCTTGACGGAACAAGTAAGTGCGGTGATCGAGCAGAAGGCGCCGCCCAAGTACAGAGATCCTGGTTGTCTCACCATCTCGTGCCAAATTGGGACTCAAGAATTCGGCCAAGCTTTGCTCGACCTTGGAGCGAGTGTCAATCTCATGCCTTACTCTATCTACTCGCAACTTGGTCTATGAGAGATTAAGCCCACATCTGTGGTTTTGCAACTGGCCGATCGTTCGATCAAGAAGCCTCGGGGTATAGTTGAGGATGTTTTGGTTCAAGTTGAGAAATTTTATTACCCCGTTGATTTCCTTGTCCTAGATACCCAATCTGTGGTGAGCATGGAATCCAAGATTCCCATCATCCTCGGTAGACCTTTCCTTGCTACAGCCAATGCTTTGATTAACTATAGGAATGGTCTCATGAAGATATCTTTCGGGAACATGACCTTGGAGGTAAATGTTTTCCACATTGCGAAGCAGCCACACGATGATGACGAGTGTCACCAAACATTTCTGATCGACACACTCGTCTCGGAGGAGGTTCAACTGCAAAGCGATTCCGATAATCTTGATGATCTCCTCCACAATTCTGATTCTGAAAGTTCCGGTCCTTGTGAGTTGGCCAACAACGCTACCATCTATAAAGACTCACAAGGCAGAGGAACCAGGTTTTGGCAACCACGTTTTGAAGAGCATCCTCGAGAGAAAGAAAAGCCAAAACCATCCACCGAAGAGATCCCAACACTTAAGCTGGCGTAATTGCCTGAGGGTCTGAAACATGTCTTCCTGGGAGCTGGTGATACCTTTCCTGTTATCATTTCATCTAAACTTGACGCTTCACAAGAGCAGCGATTAGTCGACATGCTGCGAGAGCACACGGCTGCGTTAGGTTGGACGATTGCTGACAATAAGGGTATTAGCCCCTTAATTTGCTCCCATCACATCAAATTGGAAGACGGAGCTGTTCCACGAAGGGATCCCCAAAGGAGACTGAACCCAACGATGAAAGAAGTTGTGAAGAATGAGGTCTTGAAGCTTTTGGATGCAGGTATCATCTATCCAATCGCTGATAGCAAATGGGTCATTCCAACTCAGGTAGTGCCCAAGAAATCGGGGGTGATAGTGGTGGAGAACGAGAAAGGGGCTCTTGTCCCCACAAGGACTATTACGGGTTGGCACATATGTATCGACTACCGAAAACTGAACACTGCCACCCGTAAAGATCATTTTCCGTTTCCGTTCATCGACCAAATCCTAGAATATGTGGCTGGGCATCCTTTCTACTGTTTTCTTGATGGATACTCCGGATATTACCAGATCGAGATTGCATTGGAGGACCAAGATAAGACTACTTTTACCTGTCCTTTTGGTACTTATGCCTTCCGGCGTATGCCATTCGGACTGTGTAATGCACCGGCCACTTTTCAGAGGTGCATGATGAACATTTTCAGCGACATGGTCGAGAAATGTATGGAAGTGTTCATGGATGACTTGACCATCTTCGGCGATTCCTTTGACTCGTGCCTTCTCAACTTGGAAGCTGTTCTTACAAGATGTGAACAGAAAGGTCTTGTGCTCAACTGGGAGAAGTGCCACTTCATGGTACCATCTGGCATAGTCTTGGGGTTTATTGTTTCTGAGAAAGGGATTGAGGTCGATCAGTCTAAGATTGAACTTATCTCTAAATTGCCTACCCCTAACTCAGTAAAAGAAGTTCGGTCATTTCTCGGGCATGCTAGTTTCTATAGGAGGTTCATACAAAACTTTTCTGCGATTTCTCGTCCGTTATGTAATCTCCTAGCCAAAGATACCGTTTTTGAGTGGACACAAGAGTGTGAGGATGCCTTCCGAACGCTTGTGGTAAATTTGACTTCTGCCCCCATCATTCAGTCACCGGATTGGAGCTTACCATTCGAGATTATGTGTGACGCAAGTAACCATATTGTTGGGGTAGTCCTTGGTCAAAGAAGAGAGGGGAAATCCTTTGTAGTGTATTATGCAAGCCGCACTCTGAATAGTGCTTAATTGAAATACTCCACCACTGAGAAAGAGTTGCTCGCTGTTGTGTTTGCACTTGACAAATTTCGTGCATATCTGATTGGTTCACCCATCACCATCTTCACAGATCATGCCGCCCTTAAGTATCTCCTTTCCAAAAAGGATGCCAATGCGCGATTGATTAGGTGGATCCTCTTGCCGCAGGAATTTGACATCATAATCAAGGACAAGAAAGGAGTCGAAAACGTTGTAGCGGACCACCTTTCTCGACTCGAATTTAGTGACCCCGCTGACGGTCCTGCTATCCGAGATGATTTCCCCGATGAACATCTGTTCGCTGTCACTAAGCTACCGTGGTACGCTCACATCGTCAACTACTTGGTGACCGGCGAACTTCCTGCTGATTGGAGTGCTCAAGATAAGCGCAAATTTTTGGTCGAGGTACGTAATTTCTACTGGGATGACCCGTACCTTTACAAATACTGTCCCGACCAGATCATGAGGCGATGCATTCCTGACGATGAAATTCATAGTATTCTAAACTTTTGCCATAACGATGCATGTGGTGGTCATTTTTCTGTGAAGAAGACTGCCGCAAAAATCTTGCAGTGTGGCCTTCATTGGCCCACTTTGTTCAAGGACACTAATGAGTTTTGTCGTTCTTGTCTGAGGTGCCAAAAGTTAGGTACTTTGTCCCGTCATCATATGATGCCCTTGAACCCAATTATTGTAATAGAGATATTCGATTGTTGGGGGATAGATTTTATGGGACCATTTCCATCTTATTTCGGTTATCTTTACATTCTCCTTGCTGTGGATTACGTTTCTAAATGGGTAGAAATCATGCCGTGTCGAACCAATGATAATGCAATAGTTGTGAAGTTCTTGAAAGAGAATGTATTATCTCGGTTTGGTACGCCCCGCGCTATCATCAGTGATCAAGGCACACACTTCTGCAATCGTTCTTTCGAGACCCTGATGCGCAAATACGGTGTGATCCACAAAGTTTCAACTGCTTATCATCCACAAATGAACGGCCAAGCTGAGCTGGCAAACCGAGAGATCAAACAAATCTTGGAGAAGACGGTAAACCCCGACCGCAAAGATTGGTCTTTATGCCTTTTCGATGCACTTTGGGCATATCGCACTGACAAAACCACCCTTGCGATGTCTCCTTATAGGCTTGTCTTTGGAAAAGCCTGTCATTTACCTGTAGAACTTGAACATAAGGCTTATTGGGCTATCAAAGCCCTTAACTTTGATCTCAGTACTGCAGGTATACATCGCAAGCTCCAGCTATCGGAAAGTGAGGAGTTAAGAAATGATGCATATAATAACTCCAAGATTTACAAGGCTAGAATGAAGGTGGCTCATGACAAGCAAATTTTGAGGAAGAACTTTGAGCCAAATCAGAGGGTGCATCTTTATGACTCCCGTCTGCATCTCCACCCAGGTAAGTTGAGGTCGCGGTGGACTGGTCCATTTGTGGTGAAACAAGTCTTTCCCTACGGTGCTGTCGAGATCGAGGACCCAAGCGATGGGAAAATTTTCAGAGTCAATGGTCAGAGACTGAAGCATTACATTGAACGAGTGAGCGAGGCTAAAGAAACCATTCTTGAGGCCCCGGTTTATGAATAGTTTGCTTCCAACCCTTCTTGTATCATATTTTTGTTTTCGTGTGTTTTGTGTGCTTTATTTTCAATTTGTTTTTATGTGATTTCTTTGCGTGTTTTGGAGCATCAGATCAGGCAGCCCATCTATGTTCCCACCTTCATCATCCAGGTGTTCTCTTTCCCTTTTTCCCCACATTTGTACATATTATTAGACATTGAGGACACTGTCTAAATTTTGGTTGGGGTGGTGAGCATATTCATGCGTAAGTTTAATTTTTGTCATTTTGAAATTTGGATCAAAATTTTTACAAAGTTACGTAAGTGTGATCTCAAAATGTTTAGTTTGAGTCAGTTTTTGTTATCTTAACTATTAAGAAATGATTTCTAGAGTTCTTTTTGTGCACATACCAAACCTTGTGGTAAGATGGTTGTCAACACATTTAGTTGAGAAAAATTCTCGAGTTTAAGTGTTTCATTTTTGGTGAGTTGAGAGAGTTGAGAAAACAGCTTTTTGAACTTTTATTGATCTTTCGAGTTAGTACAATCACTATTTGGAATACCACTACTTAACCTGTACTTTTGCTTGAGGGATGATTTTTGATTAGATAGAATTGATCGTTTGTAATAGAGCCTTATTCTTGTGATTCTCCAAAAAAAAAAAAAAAAAAAAAAAAAGCAAGAGCTTTCATTTCATCATCATTATTCATGTAGTTCGGTTTATAATCTCATCTGGTGTTGCATAGCAGTCAATAGAATTCCTTACTATATTTGTTCTATTAAGCATGATGTCTCTTGTTAAAAAAAAAAAATCCAAAATCCAAAAAAAAAAAAAAGAGTGTTGTATATTTATTTGTTTGTATTTTACGGCTCTTTGTTTATGTAATTTTCTATTTGATCCGAATGAAACCCCAAAAGCTGGTTTATGGTGTAAGTGGTTTAATGTTCCGAATATTTGATTCGCCTATCATTTGATCAATGGTTGTTTATTAGCTTGTCCTTAAATTGCCCTCTTTCATTTGAGCGTTGACTGATTCAATTCCAACTCCATGAGTGAAAACCTATGCACTAAAATATTTCCAACACCCGTGAGGTAATGGAGTTGAGACACTTTCTTGATGAATTTTTCGATGCTATTTGTGTTACGGACTGTGGTAAGAAGGATATGGTTTGGTGCACACACACACAACTCTGGAGCAACGATTGAAGTAGTTTTGATAGTATTTTCTGACTTCTTGCTAATATTTTGTTTGAGTGCTTAGATGATTTCGCAAGTTTCGATTTGAATTTTCAGCTTGACTTGATTTTTCTTGCGCTTGAATTGCTAGAGACTAGCAATAAACTGGTTGGGGGTTGTGATAAATGCACAAAAACACATTTTTGTTCATATAATTTATTTGATAATTTATGCTTTAAATGTGTAATTTCATAATTTTAATTCATAATATTTTATTTTAAAAATATTTAATATTTTATTTATTTTGATTGATTTTATTTTATTCATTATTATTATTATTATTATTATTATTATTATTTTCCTCATTTCTTTTCCTTTTTCTCCTTTCTTCCGCAGGCACAGCCACTGTTGTGGCTCAATCCACGTGCGCCAGCTCAGGCCTTGCCTCCCACCAGCCGCGTGATCACAGGCATGTGATCCCAAGCCCGTGAAACCAGCCCACTCACTCTTCTCAGGCGTGATCCAAGCCGGCGTGAATTTCGGGCCCTGCCACCCACCAGCCCGCGTGATTCCAGCCAGTGTTCCCATCTCATGCTTCACAGGCCCTCAATCCCAGCCCGCGAGAATCTCAGGCCGAATCCAAGCCTGCAGCTCCAGTCCAAACCGCGTGATCCAAGCCCGTAATTCCCTCCAGCTGCCAGGCCTGCCATCGCAATCCCAGCCCGTGAGAATCTCGGGCCGGATTCTCAGCCATCAAGCACCCAAATCCATCCATTTCTTCCAGTTGGTTTACCGCTAATCTCCACTTGATTAACCAGCCTGTGTAGCGGATTTGTGGGCTAAAAATCCTCCCTAGCATGTTGGATTCAAGCCTATATAATGAGGGCTCCTCAAGAGGTTGAGGTTGTTGTTTTTCCTTTAGTTTTTGGCTGAATTTATAGTATTATTCCCTTATTCTTGCATTTTTCATCTCATGTTTTCTTGTTAGAATTTTGTGAGATGAATTGCAAGTTAGGCTAGAGTTCTTGGGTGAGACTAGAGATGATCTTATATGTCTAGTGAACTTATTTGGGTTTTGATTTTCCAATGATTTGTAATGTTCATACATTTGAGTAAATAATTTTTCTTCCATTTTATTTATTTCTCATATCAATATATTTTATTGTCAACTTTTATATAAATTTAGTCAAGCTCTTTTTGTGTAATTGTTACACGATATGGTATATTGATAGTATTATTTTATAAGTAGTCTTTTACTGCAATATTGCTTATGGTATATTTTCGCTTTTGGATTTCTTATAAGATAAGTTTTGCTAGTTTTTCACGTAAGAATTTTATTTACTCAAATAAATTTCAATTCACAAGTTTCTCAAATCTTTATTTTCCGATTGATTGTTTGGGATGTGAAACTTTCAATTGAGTTATTTTATAAATTAAAATCCAAATAGATAAACGAAACATATAGGGGGTTCTCGATGTCTTACCACTTTTGATTATTGAATTTTTCTCATTTTGAATTACGTTGTCTTTAAAATTGTTTCAAAATCACAAAAATATTTCTTCCTTTTCTTTATTCGATTACTTACTTCTCTGACGCTTTGTTCCGCTAGTCTTTTCTTGTTTGTTTTTATCATCTCCTCGTGGGATCGACCGTCCTAATTGTGCTGCAATCGACTGCTTGTTTTTGTACACATTTAGGCGTAATCACACTTCTTCTTCTTATTCGTTTTTTTTTTTTTTGGATAAAGAACTCAAACACCTCTTCAGATTGTAATTAGGCAATGTTCTTTTCAATAATTAAGAGATCAAGCCACTTTAATTAATACATTCTAACTAAGTCGACAGTTTACGCAACTTCTTCATATTTTCTGAAATTATGAAAATTTTGGCATTGTTTAATGTGAGGATTTTTTTTTAAGACTTTTTTTTTTTTTTTTTGGGAGCTCCATATGTAATGTTTCTTTACGAAATTAGTTTGTGCAAGACAATTAATAACAGTGCACTAATCAGAGAAATTGAACGAAAAGTTAAAAGTAAAATAACTAGTCAATTTGAGAAAATGTTTAAACAGAAAGGAAAATGTGGAATCAGTTTGATTTAATCACAACCTTTAACTAGGGATAATATATAAAAATCTTAAGGTATTTTATGAAAGAGTTGTGCAAGATACACTAACTATAATCCTAACTTTTGTTGTAATTTTGAGTTATTAATTTTTTATTGATAAATATAATTTCAAGTTATTAATCAATATAGCGATATATATCAATAAAAAAATATTAATCAAAATTAGTACTAAAAGAAAAAAATTGGGTAAAAAAACAATGTATTAAATTAAGAATTTTCATTTTTCAAGATTTTGATATTTTAATTTGAATTCTAAATTGATTCAATCCAGGTAAGTCTATATGATGAAACTAAAAATTGTCTTAATTTTGTACTATTATTTTGACCAACATTCGAAGTGGAGGATATTTTCAAAACGACTGGTAAAATAAGTTATAAATGCAACATTTATAAAAATAGGGGCGGAGCTACGAAAGGTCGAGTGTGTATGAGGTCGTCCCCAATGACTTTCTAAAAAATTAAATTTAAGACCTTAAACATTTATAGCTTCTTTAGTTTTGCATCCATTTGGATTTAATATTTTATATATGTCCCTAGTGAACTTTGTCCTTTTTATTTTTATTTCTATTTACTATATAATTTACTTTACTCTAGACATCGTAGTTTTTTTTTTTTTTCTTTATAATTTCTTACTGATAGGCATATGTTTATAAAAATTATTTACGGCAAGGTAAGGTATATCCCTAATGATAATACACATTTAATATTGAACACAAATATGTTATTTTTATAAATGTTAGATTGAATCAAAATCACATCAAATAAAAAAGATATAAAGCAAATATGTTTATAACGGAAATGACTATTCAATATTGAACTGTACTAGTCTGAAGTTTTCCATATCCATATCTTAGCGTATAATTATCATAATGTACATGATAATTTTTTCAAAAAAAATAAATAAATACTGTAATACATTTTTTTTTCATTTTCCATTATTTTTTTTATTAAAAGAATTAGTATGCGTCCCACTGAAGTCGAAGGCTAACTTAGGCACAGGCTAAAAGCATTTTTCTTTTTTCTAACAAGGATTTATTGCTTTAGGCCTACTCATAAATTCTTTATATTAGAGATGACTTAAAAGTGTGGGAATATTTCCTAATGACGCCGATTAAAAAAATGACACATGTTCTTTAGTCATCATAGATCAAGAAGACGAAACGTGTCATTCATTAATATCAAAATCGAGATCATGGAGGCCTTGACGTAGAGCGATGTAGAAGGTAGAAGGGTATTGATGTCGACAAAACAGCTCCAAACAATAAGCACCATTCATAATATAATAATAATAATAATGATAACAACATATAATAAATAAAACGTGTATGAAGAATTCCGTTGTATTTTTGGAGTTGCATGCATGGTTTGGAGCCAATGAATATTACTACTTTACTTTCTTATAGTCGTCTTTTCTTGTAGTTTTTCGTCGGAATCAGTCTTTGATTTAGAATATCAGACTTGGATCGATAGGTTCAGTTGTGTTTTTATGAGGCAATAATTCCTCACAAATTAACAACTTTTATGGTAGGAATCTTTCTTTCTTTCATTCTTCGCGTTTTTAGTTCTCTTTTGGTTTTCTCTACTCCTCAATTGAACGTCTCATAACACGCTGAATGATTTTTCTATATATGCTTCCAGAAACGTCTTTGTCAATATTGTTTCGTTTGAATGAGAATATTATTCTCTCAAAAATCATGTCCACTCATGGGCATTACATATTCAAGAATTATTAAAAAGAAAAGAAAAGGATATTGACGTTGACAAATCAGCTCCAAACAATTAGCACCATTCATACCAAAAAAATCTTAAAACGCGTTTGAAGGATTCCGTTGTATTTTTTGGAGTTGCATGGATGGTTTGTAGTCAATGAATATTACTTTCTTATAGTGGTCTTTTCTTGTAGTTTTTGGTTGGAATCAGTCTTATCAAACTTAGTTTGACAGGTTGAGTTGTGTTTCTACGTAGCAAATTCCTCACAAAATAACAACTCTTACAGTAGAAATCTTTCTTCCTTTCGCTCTTTGCTTTTTTTGTTCTTTTTGGTTTTTGTCTATAGCTAATATGTTCTATTCCTCAATTGAAAGTTCCACAACATGCTGAACAATTTTCTATATATGCTTGCAGAAACATCTTTATGAATATTGTTTCTTTTGAGTGAGAATATTATTCTCTCAAAAATCATGTCCGTACCACGGTATAAATATATTCTAGAATGTATTAAATAGAAAAAATATATATATATATATATCGATATCGGTCAAGATACCCATAATATATATAGTTAGGAAATTAAAACAAAAAAATTAAGTATGTTGTGAAACTTTATTAATTGGACTCATTTTAAAAATCAATGTTAAAACTTTACGTTAATCAAGTTAAATTATGTGAAAAATATATTGAATTTTTTACAGTTTAAATTTTTCTCTACAGTGTTTCTCGTCTAAAATATTGAATTTGATATTCAAATTATATGTTCCGAAGGCCACTTATAATTTAGTTTTTTATTTTCATCTTTTTAATAATTGGGAATTTAGTTCCTTCTATTTATTAAAAAGAAAAAAGAAATCTCCATATAAGAAGGAAGTTCCATGATGAATTCATCTGGATCTATAATACTATGATAATATATATATTTATATATCATTATAATGATTGTTCTGATATGATAATACTATGAACACGGTGTATATGTTTTTCATATAAGAATATGTTTTACATAATGATAATTTGGTTATTTTGATGACATATATCAATCAGAATGGATCCAAGAGATTTCTCATCATTTATAAATAATTAGAATACCTGGCTCCATTTTGGGGCATCCCCCTTTAATAGGGACCCCTCTTATTTGATCGGAGCATTTTGACTCCATTCTTAAGAGGACATTTACCCACTTTAAGAAACTCTACCATTCTCAATTTTCTCCTTTCTCATTTCTCAGTTGTTTGCATGACTGGAACGTCAGAATGCCTTCTACAGATATACCCACGGAACCTACCAAGCAACGAAAAATAGTGGAACATGACGGAGAGCGACAAAAAAGGCGGAAGGGCGTTGATGACAAAGACGCTCCAAAAAAATACGCGTTCACTCATACCAAAAGAGAAAAAATCTGAAAAAGTTTTCAATATATTTAGGGATTTTATTTTGTTTCCTGAAACGAAAAGAAGGGTACTTTTTTAACATCAATGGACAATCAGTTTTCTTATTGGTTTAATTTTTTAAATATTATTTTAGGACATTTTATAAAATAATAACTCTAATTTACTATCTATGTAAGTGATCCTATATACATTACATATAGTACCATTTATATATTTTTTAATGGAAAAGATAACTAAATTAGAAAGAAATCTCGATACCCAAACGAAGTCCTATCTTTTATGAAACTCATGCATCTTGAGATTTCATCTAAGTAATACTTAGTGCTAAGTTATTTCATCCTGATCTAAGCAAAATTAATGTTAAGTTAAGTGATTGAAATAGTCAATTATCGTGGTTGCAAGCATAATCTAGTGATAATACCATACTTAACTTCACCTAAAAGTGCAGAGTTTGAATCTCCCCACCCTCAAGTTATGGGAAAAAAAAAATAGTTGATCATCCTTCATTCCTACTTCTTATGCATTTTACCATTTAGGAAAATTGTAGTAAATAGTTTTACAAAAATAATTGAAGTAGATAGTAATGTTTTAAAATATCTGAAGTAAATAATAAATTGGGAATAGCACCTGAATGACACAAATTTAAATATTATCATACCAACACGATTCAAAAATTTGACACTAGACCTATATGACACAAATCAGACATGAAAGTTTGTATCATGTTGGTCAAGATGGAGAAATTTGTATCATGTTGATCAATCGTAGAAAAAAAAATATATGGCTATTTGGATATTTTTTTCTAACAAAAATTAACTAGGTAAATGATAAATTTACTAAGTAAACAAAAAAATTTACTAGCTAAATAACATATTTTCAAGAAATAAGTAAATCATATATCTGAACACAAAATATATGTCTACCCGGTTTGCAAAACCCAATCTTAGAATAAAGAAAACATAAAAATTATTACATTTAAACCTTAATTAAAAAAAAAAAAAAGTGAATAGGTGCGATTGTCTCTCTCATGTTCAAGTGGCTCCGTCACTATCTAAAAACTTGTTTGAAGGAGTCAAATGTATTACTAACTTTTGGAGTTGCATGCATAGTTCAAAGTCCATAGTTACTTTCTCTTTTCTTGTTCTTTTATATATGTTAGAAGTCAGAGCTAGTCTCCTGGTTTTTTGATATTAACCTTTGAGTGCTATGTTTTGACTAATATGTTTTGGTAGCAATCACCTAACAAGTGACAAGTAATAGTGGGAAGCCACTAGGGCTAGCCCAGTGATGAAGATGGGGTGGATTAAGGACTTGGGATACTTTACTCTCATATTTGAACCTGGGTAGACGTTTGCAATTATTATTTATGAGGTTAAGGACATATGAGTACAGCTTACGAATAAAAAAAAAAAAGTCATAGTGGGATTTTCTTTAATTCATAACCGTAAGAATATTGGTACTCCGTATTTACAGAATTATATATATATATATCTGATTAATTTCATAAATAGCATCTGTGGGAAAAATAATATTAAATTAATACTATTTTTGTTTCCTTTCAATACTAGTACTGCCACGTCACTTTTTTATCTGATTTGTGGGACTCATAAGCTTGTAAGAGAGGTAAAATTCCAACCTTGCCTCTGTCTTCCATAGCCTAAAAATATGCAGGTTTGTAAAAAATACTAGCATTGCCACGTTAGTTTTGTAAAAATATGCAGTTTTAATTTATTTGTTGAAGAAAAATTTACATTTTTTATTGATGTTTTGAAGGGGAAAAAAAAAAAAGAAAGATTGCATCTTTAAATGATTCTTTGAAAAAAGTTTGCTTTTTGAATGTTTCTTTCAAAAAAGTTTGTGTTTTTAATTGTTTTTTTGAAAAAATTTTGCATTTGTAATTGATTTGATGAAACAAGCTTGCATTTTTTATTGTGTTTTTTAAAAGTTTACATTTTTATTTGATTTTGTGATATAAATTAAAAGTTTAATTTGGGTTTTGTGATATAAATTAAAAGTTTATTTTGGGTTTGGTTTATTTCTGAATGTGATGATGGTTATTAATTTGTAAGTGCATATATTTTACAAAAGGATCATTATAAAGATGACTCATTAGTCAATATAGTAATGACCTATTGCAAAACTACATGTAAACAACAATAAATAGGAATACATGTACTAAATTCAAATCCGATAACAACAATTAAACATAATATAGCTTCGGTCACCACTCAAGCAATATATCGATGCTAATTGGGAATTTGTTAAGCACATGAATATCTTTCTTCTTCGATTGTATGTAGAAATGATGTCAGTGTCAGACTGTATCCTCACAGAAGGCATTTCATGTTCAACGGCATATTTCATGACTATAGTCTTCTTTTGACCCCTTATAGTCTTCTCTTGGCCCCTTAATCTAATAACACTCTACAACAACTCAATAAGACCAACATAAGTTGTAGTAAGATGCATCATTTTTCTCTTCATTTCACCACCAACATATCTCGATGTACCATCCTACTGATCATTATACTTAACGCAAACATAAACCGTAGCTATTTCTAAACGAAACAGTAAGATGTTACTCAATATAATAATTACCTTTTGATCAAAAAATTATTGACCAAGGTCATCCTAATAATGACCTTCCAAAGGGTCATTATATTGTTTACTGTTACTACTATTGAAATTTTTTCAGAATGGGAAATCTTACAGTAAGGTACCAAAAAATACAGGAAATCTATTTTATTACCACAAAAGCTACAAGAGAAAACAAATGTTGCAAGGACTTACTCTTAAAAGTTTAACATAATTATTTTTTAAATTATACTAGAACGAGGCTATTGCAGAGTGAGCTTG
The DNA here is from genome assembly GCA_038430175.1 of Ficus hirta. NCBI lineage: Eukaryota > Viridiplantae > Streptophyta > Magnoliopsida > Rosales > Moraceae > Ficus > Ficus hirta. The sequence continues at coordinate 1,398,264 of CM076588.1, forward strand.
GCTGCAAGTGAACCAGGAGATGAGCTACAACCTTCTTCAACTATGGTGAAGAGAGAGAGAGTAAGGTGAATAGAGAGAACAAGGATGGGGAGAGAGTGTAAGGGTGAGAAGAGACAGCTGAGTTGCAGATCTTTAACTTTGGTGAAGAAAGAGAGAGCATGAGGTGAGGGTGAGAGAAAACGAGGGGTAAAAATGAGAGAGATAGAGAGAGAGACTTATACATGGTGGGAGTTTCGCGCGGGGGGGGGGGGGGGGGGTGTGAACGGGCGGGCCAAATAGGTGTGGGCGGGACAGTGGGGAGATTTTAGGGTTTAGGGTTGGCTAAATATGTGAGGGTATTTTTTACATTTTAAAGCCACCTAAATTATTGAAAATGATGTGACAATACTAGTATTGAAAGGAAATAAAAATAATGCTAATTTTAATAATATTTTTCCAATATCTGTTATTTATAAAATTCACCATTGGTTACGTTGATATATTGCAAATTAAAAAATTGCGGAAACAAAACTAATATCAATTAACAGCTAGTAATTATAGTTAACTCAATGGCATAGGAGCTACGTAACTTAAAAACATTATATTTTCATATGTATTTATAATAATCAACAATTACATAAAAGAAAGAGTTTTCAATGATTACTCTAATATTTATCCATTCATGGTTATCGTTATTTTAACCGCATGATGTTAATCGGGTGGTTGAAATAAATTGAGTTGTTGATCAAAAAAATTTAATGTCAATTAATGAATAAAACTTAGATAACTCATTAAATGTGATTTAGATGGACAACTTGTTGATAACTTGTTGACATGATTTTTTAAATATTTAAATGACCTCTTATTTTTTTCCCTTCTATTTTTAGGAACCAGATATTAATATAGAAGGTCTCTAGTTTGGGTCATTTTTCCTAAATCTGGACAAAACGGTAAAAAAAAATTGATGAATTATGATGCTTTCATGGAGTTGATTTTTTTTTTTTTTTTCCTTTTTTTGCTGGGACAGTCATGGAGTTGATTTAAATTGGATGTTCATTTCTCCATCTTAAGAAAACAAATTAAAGGATGGGGTAATTGGGTCAAATTAGGAATAATTACATTCCTTTCCATTGTATTTGTAAAATTTTAACCAAACATATAAAGAGATGAATAGGTGAAAATTTTTTTTTCTCGTTAATTCTATAAATTCAAAATATATTGTTGTAGTTTCTGAATATAAAAAAATAAACTACAAGAAGTATTTATATAATTAATAATTCATGTAAAAAAATCTATTTAATTATATTTATAAAAAAATTAATAGATTGTTTAACCTGCAATTACAAGTTCAGTAAAATATCACATCATTAAATATAATTAAAAAAATATTTTTTTATAGTTTTGTCTATAACCATCCATGATATCAAACATAATTAAAAAATATATTTCTTTTTACAATTTTATTTATAATCATCCATAATTACAAAAAAAGAATAATCATTAAAATCACATCCTTAAATAAAAATATCTAAAAGCAGAATAAATATCTATTAGATATGTAATAGGGTCCACGTAAATTACACTCAACTCAAGTTTCAACACATAACCAAGATTCAAATCTAGCATGGACGTCAAAAAATCCCAGCAAATACGACTAGGTGGGTTGCACGCGTGTTTTAATTTTGTGTTATGCATGCCAATCCAAATATGACTCAATAAAACGTGGAATCTTTTTTTTTTTATTTTTTTATTTTTTTACTTCTTGTCGTTTTCTAGTCATGCTGAAATCACTGATCCTACCTGAAAGGGTGCAATACTATAGGTCCCAGGCCCTCTGATCACGTGCTAGGCAAAAAACACTATAAATATTGCGCTCAATCAAATTAAGAGACAAAAGATTTTTTTAAACAAAATTAATAAATAAAACTTTGAACGCAGATCTTATTCAAATTTTATGTCAATCGCCAAATTTCAAACTAGTCCTTAGAAAATTCTGGAAAGAAGAAGAAGAAGAAGAAGAAGAAGAAGAAGAAGTAAACACTCATCAAATTTAAATCAATGTTTACCAATATTTATTGATAATTAAGGAAAAAAAAAAAAAGATTGTAAAAATTTATTTACCCTGAAAAGCTCCAAAATCATAGTCCCACCCCACCCCCACAAAAAGTTTCCTACTTGATTTAAACCATCAACGTATAAAGAACCACAAATAAATCTTTTCATCTTTTGGGAAAGGTTAATTGCACAAAATCAAAACAAAATAAAATGAGGAAATAGGAAGAAATTGACATTTCAAAGAAAAGTAAAAATTGTTCTTTTCCGAACAATAAGTTTTAATTTTCTCACAGGAATGATACTTATTGGGATTCTTCTATACACCTGAATCATTCCAAGTGATCTCCAAGTGTCTTTTCGCCAAATAAACTTTGGACCACCAAGTTGCACCACTAAATAGACAACTCCACCTTACTCGATCGAGGCTCGAGTTTCTTGTTCAGTAGTGCAGCTTTTTTTTTTTTTTTTTTTATATAAAATGGCTAAGTTACAGGTGACACAACACCTTCCTTGTAACTGTAACATACACCAAGTCTTTGCATAACCAAAGCCAACGAAGTCAAAATTTTGCAACAAGTCCATCTTCCTGGGCTTGCTTTCCACAACCCCAATGCTTCCTCTAATCTTACTGATTTGCTTGTTTTCTCATGTGCAGCCACTCTGCCACACCGATGAGGGTGATGCGCTGCTGGAATTCAAGGATAGCTTTATCATACGTCGGAATGCTTCTGGTGATCCTTTGGCTTACCCCAAGGTTGCTTCGTGGTCACCAAAAGAGAAAGACGATTGTTGCTTGTGGGACGGCGTCGAGTGCGATGAGCACAACTCTCATGTAATAGCTCTTAATCTAAGTAGCAGTTGTCTGTATGGTTCTATCAACTCAAATAGTTGTCTCTTCCGCCTTTCACACCTTCAGACCATTAACCTTGCTGATAATGATTTCAATGGCTCTCTAGTCCCTTCTCAGTTGAGTCACCTTCCAAGTTTGACATATCTCAACCTTTCTGGTTCTGTTTTTGCTGGCCAAATCCCATTAGAAATCTCACAGCTCTCTAACTTGTCATTCCTTGACCTGTCTTGCAATCAGTTGGAACTGAAACGGCCTGATTTCAATACATTTGTTAGGAACTTTAGCAAGATAAAGTATCTTAGCCTTAGTTCTGTAGACATCACCTCCCCAGTTCCTAGTTTCTTGGCAAATTTCTCTTCTTTAACATCCCTTCGTCTGCAAGATTGCGGTTTGTACGGTGAATTCCCCATAGATATCTTCCAACTTCCAAACCTCCAATTTCTCAACTTAAGACAGAACAATAACCTCACTGGTTCCCTTCCTGAATTTCACGCCGGTAGTCCTCTTAGACAATTATTAATCACTTACACCGGGTTTCATGGCCCACTTCCATCTTCACTTGGTAGACTTTTAAATCTCCAAGTTCTAAGACTCGGTGCGAATGCTTTTAGTGGGACGGTGGATTTCAACATGTTTCTTAACATGAAAAATCTCACCTATCTTGGACTATCTGGCAACATGTTGTCGGTGCTTATAAGGGAGAATAGTACTACAATCAGCACAACTGCAACTCTTCCCAAGTTTGAGGTTTTGCTACTGGGTTATTGCAATTTAACTACTTTTCCTGGTTTCTTAAGACAACAATATGGGCTAAAGTTGTTGGATCTTAGTCATAACCATATACATGGCAAAGTACCCAAGTGGATCTGGAACACAAGCATAGAGGGATTATACATAGTGGACAACTTTTTCACAGGCTTTGGCATCGATGTCCTCCCTTCAAAGAGTCTACGCTTATTGGAGTTTTCAGAAAACAATTTTATGGGAGCCCTACCAATTCCTCCTCCATCTACTACTTACGTTGACGGCTCAAAAAATGAATTGAGTGGAGAGATTTCACCACTGTTTTTCAATTTGAGTTCCCTTCAACTTCTTGACTTGTCCCATAACAAATTGAGCGGTGTGCTTCCAGAATGTTTGAGAAATACCAACCACAACCTTTCTAGTGCAGGAGTTCCCCAAGCTTGTTCATTTGGAAGTCAACTGCAAGTGATGGATTTGAGTTACAATCAATTTCAAGGGCGCTTACCACAATCACTACTGTCTAATTGCTCGCAGCTTAAAGTTCTCAAACTCGAGAACAATCATTTTAGAGACGTGTTCCCTTCTTGGTTGGGGAATCTACGGGAGCTCAAACTTCTTCTTCTACGATCTAATCACTTCCATGGTGAAATTACAAGCAATTCAACTTCAGAGTATGACTCTCCCAGTTTACAAATTATTGATCTCTCCCACAATAATTTTTCCGGTGTGTTGCCATCTCACTACTTTCAAAAATGGAATGCCATGAAAGATTTTGATGGTAGAAAGTCGTCGTACTTGACCACCTCGATCATTGTTTCTTCGCCAACGAAAATTGAGTTTGACTATTCATACTCGGTTACCATAACAAACAAAGGCAGAGACATGGAGTATGGAAAGATTCTCGAAGTTTTCACGGTCATTGATTTTTCAAGCAACAGATTCCAAGGAGACATTCCGGAGTGCATCGGAAACCTACAAGGACTCCAGGTGCTCAACCTTTCCAACAATATGCTTGATGGTAGCATCCCATCATCCTTGTCCAACATAACACAACTCGAGTCACTAGATCTTTCCCTAAACAAGCTCTCAGGAGAAATCCCACAACAACTAGTCCAACTCACCTTCCTTGCATTCTTCAACGTTTCTTTCAACTGTCTCAGAGGACTTATACCACAAGGGAGCCAGTTCTCTACCTTTGGCAGCAGCTCATATGAGGGAAATGCGGGATTACAGGGCTTGCCAGGCATCAGTAATCCTACCAGAGCATCACCTACAGCCTCAGGTTCTGATGAAGAGGAGAATCAAGATTCAATGTCTTGGTTCAAGTCTAATTGGATGACAATACTGCCGGGGTTTGTTGGCGGGTTGATATTCGGAGTGGCCATAGAGCATCTTCTTGCAATTGACAAACGTATATGGTTCATCAAGTTCTGTAATTTTGGGGTTATGACCAAAACGAAGGGGAGATAATGAAGGAAGCTCCGACGTACAACTTGATCAGGTGGCCACCAGAAATTTCTGCTTTCCTTGTGTAGCCTTTAAAAATGTTTTTATTACAGGTTTGTCCTTTGGTCTAATGTTGCCTAATAATAAGTGTTGTGATGTTCTGTTACCTCATGTTAGTTTTTGTCATTACATATTTGTATCAATTGGAGCTAAGTGCTTACTAAATTGTATTTCAGTTTATTATGGTACTTGACTGGTTAAAGTTGAAAAAAAAAAAAAAAAAAGTATATTGAAATAGAGGTTGCCAAGTACTGAATTGATCTTATATATAAAAATGTATCAGTGTTTAATTTCTCATATTTCCTGTAGAGATCATGACCTAATTAATCTAGTGTTTTCAGGAAGGATTTATATCTATGGATCAGTGTGATGTACTTAAAAAAATAAAAATAACAAACTAACTAATACACTAACTAACTAGCAATCTAACAGGAGAAAAGGAAGGAAGTTCCGATGTACAACTTGATCGATCGCCTTAGAACTTTTTGTATTTTTTTTGTATTTTTTTGAATTTTTTTCTTATTATTATTATTATTATTATTATTTGGCTGAAAAGAACGTTTCTATTTCTTGTGGAGTCCGTAAAGATGATGTTACTACAGTGTTTTTTTTTTTTTGGGTAGATGTTGCATAATGAATGTCGTGTTCTGTTATATTGCCTAACTCTAGTAGTTCTGTTAATTTTCATATGTTAAATATCATTGCTGCTAGTCACTTTTAGAGTTACTATATAAAACCTCTCTTTCTTTTTTTTTTTTTGTAGGTTTGGAGATATACCTATTGCATATGCATACATGCGTACATTAATATGTATTCATGCGTTAGGTTTCTTCCGTTGGTTGATGCTCTTTGGTTGTTCTGTATTGAATTATTCTTTCTTTCTTTCATTCTTATTTGCCTATTTATATTGAGATAAGCAATACTATACAAACTAGGTGCTTGCTTTTATAAAACTTATACAAAGATTTCCTACTCTAATATATTAAACCATTGCATTTAGATTAAAATAGATAAAAAAGAAACTTTATATCATTTATTAACAACCCATATACAAATCACATGTCAAAAACTTAACACTACTGTCAACCGAAGTGTTTGCTACACGTTAAATATTCAAGGTGTAAATTATCGAAATTAAAAGTGAAGAAGGCAAATGTGCAATTACACGATAATCTGAGGGGAAAATGTAATTCAGTTTTTTTTTGTGAGGTTGCTCTTGTTCAAAACATTGAATCCGTCGTTTTAACTGCCAATACAAATGGTTCCCCTACTCTTTAAAGACGTATATTATCCAACATGTTAAAACAAAACTTTCAGATACCAAAAGAACATATGGCTTCCATGTAAGTCCGATCGAAGAAACTGAGCCACATACCACCACTCGGATGGAAACAAAGTGATTTTTTCAGAATTTTCATTTCAACTGCTTGACATATAACATCTTGAGATCAAATAAATCAATTATCCATCAATTTCACAACTCGTTCTTCAACGAAATTCCTTGGATGCCTTCAAGATAATCAGACGTTTGAAGTTTTTTCTAAGCTGCTGTCCGATCTCTCCCCATTATAGGAAGAGCAAGATAATTGGTCAGTACCCTTCGAAATGACAACGTACACTAGGGCTCATAGATAAGACAACATAAGAAAATCCATAATCAAGAATAATGGATAATTCACAATCAAGCATAAATGGATCATGTATGTTTTCTGAAATGTTTTTAATTATTTTCGAGGATATGTTTGTACTTGTTGAGTAAAAACTTATCAGAAAATGTTCATATTGTAAGTAAGAAACCGCAGTGTAACAGATGGAGTAGATGTGAAGGACGAGATGAGATATCACTACGCGGAATTTCCGCAAATATTTTGAGTATTAAATTATACTAATCAGTAGTGTTTAAAAACACAAACATGTTTAAGGTACTTATTAGTAAGTAATTATTTAGCAAGGACCAGTGAGTTTGTATGTTAAAATGTTAGACTTGTTTTCTTAATCACAATGTTATGTACATATTAATTATATGTCATGTAAGATATATGTATAAAAAAATATATATATATATATATATATATCCTGTAAATTTCAAGTATTAAAGCTAAATAAGTATAGTAAATAAGTGTAGTAATGATCACGTAAGTAGGATCGTTATATCCCCTTTGAGTAGAAGAATCAAGGAAAGAAAGATTTTTATAGCACTACGTAACTATTTTTTCTTTTTCTTTTTTTTTTTTTTCCTCTCTGCATTTCTTCCCTTTTTTTTTTTTTCCATCATAAATTTAGGTACCAAAAAAGCCTTATATTTCTACACTACTTTCTCAAATCATTTTGCTTGCCTTGTTTTGTTTTAATTGCGTATATGAAACAGGCACTTGCACATGGATGGGAATGATTGAAATGGAGAAGAGTCAACGCTACTAATTATTTTTCAGGTCAATTCTTTTATTAAAAAAAAAAGAGAGAGAGAGAAAAGAAAAGAAAAGAAAAGAAAAAAAACAGAGAGAGAGAGAGAGAGAGAGAGAGATGAGACACTAAAAGAGAAATAGTTCATGAATTTTAAAATTCTTAATTTACAGCTATTGAAGAGGTTCAGACGGCTCACTCGGATTCTAGTAAGGATTATGATGGCAAATGGAGCTATTGTCTATTTCCTTATTCATATTGATGTCACCAAGTAATTATCATCATCTTGCACAAGCCTGTTTGCTACAATGCAAAAAAATAGGTGCCCGTCAATTGTTTGAGGAATTGCCTGACTCACTACTACTACTATCTCAAGCATCAAGAACCGGTAAGGTCATCCATGCTCGCAGCTTGAAACTCGGAGTGGCTTCCAAAGGGTTGCTGGGAAACACCATTGTCGACCTCTATTCCAAGTGTTGCAACATTGGCTTTGCACAGAAAGCATTTGATCAGCTTGAGAAGAAAGATGTATTTGCTTGGAACTCCATTCTCTCTCTGTTCTCGAGGTGGGGATTGTTGGACAAGGTTTGGGGACATTTATTTCGTTGTGGGGTTACAGGGTGGCTTCTCCAAATGGGTTCACGTTTGCTATGGTTCTATCCTCTTGCGCGAGACTGGTGGATGTTGAGTTTGGTAGACAAGTTCATTTTGGTGTTGTTAAGATGGGTTTCGAGTTGGATTCTTATTGTCAAGGTGCACCTGTGGACACGTATGCCAAGTGTAATCACCTGAGTGATGCTCGGAAGGTTGTTGGTGGGAATGGGAAAATGGATATTGTTGCTTGGACGGCTATGATTACTGGGTATGTTCAAGAGGGTCTTCCTGAGGAGGGGATCAAAGTATTTGAGGAGATGAAGAATGTTTGCCTTGTTCCGGATCAAGCCGCTTACATGACCGTCATTAACACCTGTGTCGGTATGGGAAAGTTAGATTATGCCTGTGAATTGTTCGCTGAGATGCCAAGCCCAAATGTTGTGGCTTGGAATGTGATAATTTCTGGTCATGCCAAGGCAGGTTATGAGGAAAGAGGCTATTGTCTTTTTCGTAAGAATGATGAAAAGTGGTGTACAACCTACAAGATCCACACTAGGAAGTATCTTAAGTGCAGTTGCTAGTTTTGGAGCTTTTGACTACGGGTCATGAATTCATGCTCACGCGGTTAAGCAGGGCTTGGATTCAAATTTTTATTTGGGCAGTTCTTTGACAATTATGTATGCCAAGTGCCAGAAAATGGATTCTTCGAAGAAAGTATTTGATGCTGTAGATATTAAAAATGTTGCCGTGTGGAATGCAATGCTCGGCAGTTTTATGCAGAACAGGTTTGCATTTGAGGTTGTAGAATTGTTCGCCGATATGAAAGGATGTGTTGTTCAGCTCGACGAGTTTACCTACACTAGTGTTTTGAGTTTGTGTGCTTGCTTGACATTTCTGGATCTTGGTCGCCAGCTGCACTTGGTTATTATCAAGAACAAAGTAGCGTTGAATTTGTTTGTTGGGAATGCATTGACGATATGTTCGCTAAATCAGGGGCTCTGAAGGATGCAAGGAAGCAATTTGAGTGCATAAGGAATGGAGATAAGGTCTCCTGGAATGCAATCATCGTTGGGTATTAGGAAGATGGTTGTTGTGCTTTCTTTGGGTGTTTTTTTTTTTTTTTTTTTTTTTTCAAGCTTTCTGTGTATTTTTGTGATATATATACGTAGATATATATATATATATATATAGATACATAAAATATGTATCTATTTGAAGTATGTAGTGATATATAGCTACTTGGAACCATTTTTTTGTTAAAATGTCTACAAAATTGATCTAGTGATATATATTAACTAACTGTCAAATCTCCTTTTTTTTTTTTTTTTTTGGGAAGGATCTGTCACTTTGGGCCCACTGATTAATTTCTATTAGTTAGGGATGACCTAAACTCAACCTTATGGTAACAAGGGCATTGTTTTCGCCTATTAGGATTTGTGTTTTCTTTTGTTGCATTTTCTTGGAGTCCCCAACAACGGAGATGATTTCCCCATCCTCCGAATTTATTATTTGTCTACCAGATTTAATGCTTGGCGAATTGTGTGATTTCGTTCAACAAGATTTGTTTTTATACGCATTAGTGGTGGTCTTTGTGCTACAGGATACTAGTTTTCAATCGATCGAAAGATTTCATCAATAATAGAGGTTTCGTCAAAAAAAAGCATATGTGTGTGATTATTTATGTGCTGAGGTACTTTTCTATTATCGAGTCTCTAATTGACATTATTCTCCCTTCACTAGATTATATTGATAGAACCAGTTTCCGAGGGTTTTGTTTTGTGTATTATGAGGTCATGTGAATCGCTGTTAGTACTTGTATGTCTTTGTTCAATTTGAATATAATTTCCCCTAAAAACAGTGTGTTTAAGGATTAATAGATGTATTCTTGGAGTTGCATGAATGCTTTAATGTTTGGTTCGTAATTTGAATCACAATTCAAAACCTTGTTATAATCTTTTGTTTTAAATTTGCCAGGAAATTGAAATTTATGAGCATTTATAACAAACAATCCAAACGTGATTGAAGGGTTTCCATGAAAATGAATTTGTGGATTTGGTCGATTTTTCCAAGCCAATGAATCAATGACCTTTAATATTTTGTCGCATTGCTATCTAGGAAGTCAGTCCAAGTAGGTAGAAGAAACTAAATGAGGTTTTGTTCATCTCCACGTAAAAGAAAGGTATACTCCCGAACGTATGGACAAATGTCAGTCTCTCTGAGGGGAATTTCTTTTATATGATATGATGTAAAACTTTAGACAATATTGGAGATTATTGATACTGGTGAAGAATTAAGGTTATTTCCATTCAAAAAAATAATAATAATAATGTAATTCAGGATATAATTGAAATAGAAAAAGTAAGATAAACATGTTAAATTTGTCATATGCTAAATTTGATAGTAAATTTCTCATAAAAGTATAGCAAACATTAAATTTAGCATTTAATTATATTCAACTTTTTCACTTAATTATTACAGTTTTATCATTTTTAAATTATTTAGAGTAAATTATAGGCTGGTCATTAAATTTTTATGTTTGTGCAATTTTGGTTTTTGCTGCTGGAATGACTCTAAATTATTAAAACTGTTACTACAATAGTCATTTCGTTAATTTTTGGACGGAATCCGTTAATTAACATCATTTTTTGACCAAATCACTAATAGATATCATTCAAAAATTATCGAAAATGAATATTAAAATAATATTTTAATAGTTTATGGACATTATAACTGCAAAAAAATAATAATAATATTAACAATAATAAAATTTAGGTGAAGATTGAGGCCATCACCGGATTATTGCGTGTCTCAACTCTCAAGTATTAACCTCTTCAATAGCAATCGTGGAGAAAAAAAAAATGTTGAAGGTATCTTGGCTGGAAACAGAGAACTACTGATGGAAGATAAGCAATAAAAGTGATAGTGGGGTCCACAAAAATAAGGTTTTAACCACCAAAAAAAATTTAATAATGAGATTAATTATAAATGTTGAGTTTATCAGAGATCGTGCGGAGTACGACACGGGCCAAATTACAGCTCTCGATAGGATTAAAATTTGAACCTTGATTTGCACGGCAAGTTGAGCTTGCAATTGGTGATGATAGCTAGCGACCATTAATGACAGATTGACTAATTGGCTATTGCAAGTAGGATTTAAATTTGAACCTTGATTTGCACTGAGCATGCAATTGGTGATGATAGCTAGCGACCATTAATGACTTATTGACTAATTGGCTATTGCAAGTCCTAATGGGACGTAATTAATCAGCATTTATTCATACCATAGAAACACGATGTCTTAGCACGTGGTGGACGGTTTCTCTAAGCTTTTAAAGCACGTCTTTATCATTACTTGTAGTGAGTGAAACTACTATTATTATTAATTGACAAGCACTTTGCATATAAAGAATAGATAAATTAAGTAAAAAAAAAAAAGTGGCGATTTATATAATACTCATAATTTTTACGGACTCATATATGTAAAGAAATTTAAGTCCGTACTATGTGTTCTGTAATGTTTTATGAAAATTATGAATATCAATGGAAAATTCATAATTTTATTATCAGTATATGTTTGAGTTGTCATTTAATTAGTTATGAGACTCAATAATAGATTATTATGTTAAGTATGAGGTCTTTTGATGAAAGAGGCAGACTAAGGATTTATGACTTTATTCCGGTCAAAGTTTGACCAGGATGATTTAAGATATGATTAAGACGGTACTGCAATAGAGTAAGTAGTATGAAAATTATACTGTGATAAACCGTCATTACAGATGAAGAAGCAAGAATAGGGATTGAGATCATTATAGAAAAATCAAGAATAATATTTGGAGTAATAAAAACTAAGTAGCTTTATGTCCTAAGAAAATCCTATATGCGGTCCAGTTAAGTACAGATGAATTCTGGACTGTAGTATAGCAAGCAGTAAGAAAATTATACTGTGAAAAACCGTCATCACAGATGAGATAGTAAGAATAAGGTTCAAGACCACTCTAGAAAAATCAAGCATATTATTTAGGACAATAAGGGCTTAGTAGCTCTAAGCCATAAGAAAAATCTATACGCAATCCAATTATACACAGATGAATTCTAGACTGCAGTCCAGTATGACAGTACTGTTGATAGTTAAAACAGTATTGGTACTATCTGGATTATTAAAAAATGGACTGTGTATTAGGAGTGAATGCCAAACATGGCATTACTTAGAGGCCAAGTAAGTAAGGATAATTATATGAATTTTGGGATTTTTGGAAATTAAAAGGAAATGTGTGGAAGGTTTTGATTGGATGATTTAGTGGATAACTTTGAAGAGAATTTGGCCCCAAAATTCAGCCACATGGCCGGCCACCTAAGAGGTCATTTTAGCAAATATTTTATTTTTAAGGTTAGTTGTGCAAATTTAAGAATAAAAATAATTCTAGAAAAGAAATTAATTTTCACCTATAAATAGGTGATGATGAGGAGGATGTTGGACCATTTTTATTTAGTTTCACCCCAAAACTCTGGCTCATTTCCAACTCTCTCTCCCTCCCCTAGGAACCGAAACAAAAGAAAAAAAAAAGTGAGGGTCGGATTTGTGGAGAGTGAAGCAAGAAGGAAAATTTTAGATCCAAAGTTTAGATCCAACTTCAAGGTGTTAAGGAATAGAACCAGTTAATGTACCTTGTTGGAATATTAGGTCAAGAGCGTAGGACATTAGATAAGTACAAACCTCACCTACAGTATAGAAAATAGTAAACTATTTTCAAGCATGATTTGTTTACATGTATACCATGATGTGCCATATTTATATACATGTCATGTATTACGATGATGCCATGTTTTAAGATAATGTCACGTATAATGATAAAGCCATGCTTTATTAATATGTCACAAGTCATTCTATGTTAGTGATCTTTATGTCATACTATATCATATCTATGCATCACATGCATCATGACTAATAAGATCACAAGTAAAGAATCTTAGTCTTAGAAAAGTAACAAGACTAAGACTAAACCAAGACAAGTAAAGTGTCGTACCAACCTCCCGCCAGATCATAGAAGATTATACATGTTTCAAGTTCAAGATACTAAGACATTCTGCCAGATCGTGAAGGCTTACATGATTCTCAGAATTGTTAGGGACCTTGCAAACCCTAACTTTCTATGGATTACACTCATTTGGTACGTACATAAGGGGCCCACATGTTAAACCAAATAATAAGTTCATAATAAGTTCATAATGGAGCATAAGACATTCATAATCGATCATAAATGGATCATGCATAAGTTATATGATGCTTGACATGTTTTATGAGATTACATTTATACTTGCTGAGCGTAAGCTCATCAGTATATTTCATACTGTAGATAAAGAACCTGCAGCTTAATTGATGGGCCATGTGGACGATGCGGCAAGTAAAGGGCGGTGTGGGATACCACTACGCAAGTTTTTCCGCAAGCTCTTTTGAACCAAATATATATGTACATATATTTAAATGAATTGTGATATACTAAATATATGATGTTTGAAGACTCGAGTTAAATTTAAGGATTATGTATGATTTTATATTCCGATAAACAAGTAAAGTGCATGCATGGAAAGTTTATCTATATAGACTAGACTATTCATATGGTGTTTAGAGAGAAAAGAAAAAAAATTTATTCTCTAATTTTCAGTAAGCTTAAGTATTTAAGACCTTAAGTAAACATGGTAACGGCCTTACGTAGGTGGGGGCGTTACAATTTAAGACCTGCCACGTAACAGACGACGTGACTACCATAGACCAAGGATGAAAAGTGGAGATTTATATATATGTATGAAGAGTTCCGTTGTATTTTTGGAGTTGCATTCATGATTCGGAGTCAATGAGTATTACTACTTTACTTTCTTATAGTCGTCTTTTCTTGTAGTTTTTCGTTGTAATCAATATTTAGTTTAGAATATCAAACTTGGATTGATAGGTTCAGTTGTGTTTTTATGTAGCAATAATTCCTCACAAATTAACAACTCTTATGGTAGGAATCTTTCTTTCTTTCATTCTTCACTTTTTTTTGTTCTTTTTTGTTTTTGTCTACTCCTCAATTGAACGTTCTATGACACGCTGAACAATTTTTCTACATATGCTTCAAGAAACGTCTTTGTCAATATTGTTTCGTTTGAGTGAGAATATTATTCTCTCAAAAATCATGTCCATTCATGGGCATTACATATTCAAGAATTATTAAAGAGAAGAAAAGGATATTGATGTTGACAAATCAGCTCCAAACAATTAGCACCATTCATAACCCCAAAAAAAAAAAAAAAAAAAAATCTAAAAACGTGTTTGAAGGATTCCGTTGTATTTTTTTGGAGTTGCATGCATGGTTTGTAGTCAATGAATACTTTCGTATAGTGGTCTTTTCTTGTATTTTTCGTTGGAATCAGTCTTTGGTTTACAATATCAAACTTGGATTAATTGATAGGTTCAGTCGTGTTTTTATGTAGCAATAATTCCTCACAAATTAACAACTCTTATGGTAGGAATCTTTCTTTCTTTTATTCTTCGCTTTTTTTTTTTTTTGTTCTTTTTTGTTTTTGTCTACTCCTCAATTGAACGTTCCATAACACGCTGAACAATTTTTCTATATGTGCTAACAGAAACATCTTTGTCAATATTATTTCTTTTGAGTGAGAATATTATTCTCTCAAAAATCATGTTCATACATGGGATTACATATTCAAGAATTATTAAAAAGAAAAGAAAAGGATATTGATGTTAACAAATCAGCTCCAAACAATTAGCACCATTCATACCAAAAAAAAAAAAAAAACTTAAAACGTGTTCGAAGGATTCCGTTGTATTTTTTGGAGTTGCATGCATGGTTTGTAGTCAATGAATATTACTTTCTTATAGTGGTCTTTTCTTGTAGTTTTTCGTTGGAATCAGTCTTTGGTTTACAATATCAAACTTGGATTGAAAGGTTGAGTTGTGTTTCTATGTAGCAAATTCCTCACAAAATAACAACTCTTACAGTAGGAATCTTTCTTCCTTTTGCTCTTAGGTTTTTTTGTTCTTTTTGGTTTTTGTCTATAGCTAATATGTTCTATTCCTCAATTGAAAGTTCCACAACATGATGAACGATTTTTCTATATATATATGCTTGCAGAAAGGTCTTTATCAATATTGTTTCTTTTGAGTGAGAATATTATTCTCTCAAAAATCATGCTCGTACAATGGTATTAATATATTCAAGAATATATTAAATAGAAAAAAAAAATATATATATATATATATATATCGATATCGGTCAAGATGCCCATAATATTTATATTTAGGAAATTAAAACAAAAAATTAAGTATATTGTAAAACTTTATTATTTGGACTCATTTTAAAAATCATTGTTAAATCTTTAAGTTAATCAAGTTAAATTATGTGTAAAATATATTGAATTTTTCACAGGTTAATTTTTTCTCCACAGTGTTTCTCGTCCAAAATTTTGAATTTAATATTCAAATTATATCTTCCGAAGGCCACTTATAATTTAGTTTGTTTATTTTCATCTTGTTCAGAATTTTCCTACCTGAAACGGAGCAATACTATAGGTCCCAGGCCCTCTAATCACTTACTAGGCAACAAACACTTTAAATATTGCGCTCAATTAAATTAAGAGACATGAGATTTTTATTAACAAAATTAATAAATAAAACTTTGAACTCAGATCTTATTCAAATTTTATGCATTCGCCAAATTTTAAAATACCAGTTCTAAGAAAATACCAAAAAAAGAAGAACTAAACTCATCCAATCAATGTTTACCAATATTTATTGATAATTAAAAAAAATAAAAGAGATTGTAGAAATTTATTTACCCTGAAAAGCTCCAAAATCGTAGTCCCCACCCCCGCAAAAACTTTCCTACTTGATTTAGACTATCAATGTATAAATCTTTCAATCTATTGGGAAAGGTTAATTGCACAAAATCAAAACAAAATAAAAAGAGAAAATCGGAAGAAAATGACATTTCATAGAAAAGTAAAAGTTGTTCTTTTCCGAACAGTATGTTTTAATTTTCTCGCAGGAAGGATACTTATTGGGATACTTCCATAAACCTGACCCTTTTCAATTAGGATTTGTCTCATATATCCCCTAATTCTTGTCTCTTTGTATATCTAATTATAATTATACCACATAAATTAAAATATATCAATTTTCATATGTTTTTCTATGATATCTTATTTCAATTACTACAACACTTTAAATTAACATGACATGATAATGCTGAGAGGACATAAAAGAAGACAGACAAGGAGATACGAGAGTTGAATCATTCTAACTGGTCTCTGAGTGTCTTGTGGCCATATAAACTTTGGACCACCAAGTTGCTGTGCTAAATAGACAAGTCCACCTTTTGATGCATCAAATATTTTACCATTTGCCTTAAAATTAGTTCAGCTTCTTTGGTTTTCCTTTTGTTTTAGCTACGTCAGAGTGTTTTATGGTAGGATATTTTATACAGTGAGAGTTCACTTTTCTGAACAATGAAAGTGATTAAGATCATCATATACAAAAGCAGAAGTATAAAACTAACAAATTCTAATGAAGATCTTGCGAATCAAAATAATGCGTCATCCGTGCAGTAATTTTTCATGCATACCATACTAAATAATTATTATCGTGTTCTAGGTTAGAAACCTTTTGAAGGTTATTCTTCATTAGGGGAATAAATTTGTGTTTTTTATTTTTATTTTTTTGAGAAGTTTACGATAAAGATATGAACAAATATTGTCCTACAGATAGAGTTATGCTTAGAACCAAATTCCTTTAGTTTTGCATATTTGTTGTCCTTTTTTGTTTTTTATTTTTTATTTTTTATTTTTTACATCTAACGTACAAAAACATATACTACTATACTAGAAGTGTACCTCTACTACAGAAATCTCGGTTTTTTTAGAGCAAAAAGTCCGACGACTTTAAGAAGAAATCTTAGATATCAACTCAATGCTGATGGGTACGTAGCATTACTCCATTTAATGGAACAACTCCTACTCGGTCAAGAATAGATAAGTCGAGGGTGGTCCCTTCTTGTGCAATGAAAATGCAGTAATGTCTTTTTTTTCCCTCTTCTTCTATATAAAAGGCCTAGTTATGGTTAACAGACGACACAATAATCTCCTTCTACTTATCACATATCAACCATCCTCTATAAACCACACAAATATGAAGTCCATCATGAAGCGCTTGCTTTCCACAACCCCGCTACTTCATCTGATCATACTAACTTACTTGTTTTCTCATGTGCAGCCACTTTGCCACCCTGATGAGAGCACTGCCTTGTTGGAATTCAAGGATAGCTTTATCATACGTCGGAATGCTTCTGATCATCCTTTGGCTTACCCCAAGGTTGCTTCGTGGTCACCAAAAGAGAGAGACGATTGTTGCTCGTGGGACGGCGTCGAGTGCGATGAGCACAACTCTCATGTAATAGCTCTTAATCTAAGTAGCAGTTGTCTGTATGGTTCTATCAACTCAAATAGTAGTCTCTTCCGCCTTTCACACCTTCAGACCATTAACCTTGCTGATAATGATTTCAATGGCTCTCTAGTCCCTTCTCAGTTGAGTCACCTTCCAAGTTTGACATATCTCGACCTTTCTGGTTCTATTTTTGCTGGCCAAATCCCATTAGAAATCTCACAGCTCTTTAACTTGTCATTCCTTGACCTGTCTCTGAATCAGTTGGAACTTAAACGGCCCGATTTCAGTACGTTTGTTAGGAACTTGAGCAAGATAATGTATCTTAGCCTTAGTAATGTAGACATCTCCTCCCCAGTTCCTAGTTTCTTGGCAAATTTCTCTTCTTTAACATCCCTATATCTGGAAGATTGTGGTTTGTACGGTGAATTCCCCATAGATATCTTTCAACTTCCAAACCTCAAATTTCTTTGTTTAACAGATAACACGAACCTCACTGGTTCCTTTCCTGAATTTCACGCCGGTAGTCCTCTTAGACAATTATCAATCGGTGACACCGGTTTCTCTGGTCATGTACCCTCCTCAATTGGAAACCTCAATTCCCTAAATGAGTTGGGTGTCGGACATTGCGGGTTTCATGGCCCACTTCCATCTTCACTTGGTAGACTTTCAAATCTTCAATTTCTAGAACTCGGTGTGAATGCTTTTAGTGGGACGGTGGATTTCAACATGTTTCTTAACATGAAAAATCTCACCATTCTTGGACTATCTGGCAACATGTTGTCGGTGCTCATAAGGGAGAATAGTACTACAATCAGCACAAATGCAACTCTTCCCAAGTTTGAGGTTTTGTCTCTGGCTTCTTGCAATTTAACTACTTTTCCTGGTTTCTTAAGGCACCAATATGGGCTAAAGTGCTTGCAACTTAGTCGTAACCATATACATGGCAAAGTACCCAAGTGGATCTGGAACACAAGCATAGAGATCTTAGACATAAGCGACAACTTTTTCACGGGCTTTGGCATCGATGTCCTCCCTTCAATGAGTCTACGCATCTTGAATTTTTCAGCAAACAATTTTATGGGAGCACTACCAATTCTTCCTCCATCTACTATTGTTGTTGTTGGCTCAAAAAATGAACTGAGTGGAGAGATTTCACCACTGTTTTTTAATTTGAGTTCCCTTCGACTTCTTGCCTTGTCTCAGAACAAATTGAGTGGTGTGCTTCCAGAATGTTTGAGAAATACCAATCACAATCTTTCTAGTGCAGGAGTTCCACAAACGTGTTCATTTGGACGTCAACTGCAAGTGATGGATTTGAGCTACAATCAATTTCAAGGGCGCTTACCACAATCACTGCTGTCTAATTGCTTGGAGCTTGAAGTTCTCAAGCTCGAGAACAATCATTTCAGAGACGTCTTCCCTTCTTGGCTGGGGAATCTACGGGAGCTCAAATTTCTTCTTCTACGATCTAATCACTTCCATGGTGAAATTACAAGCAATTCTACTTCAGAGGATGACTTTCCCAGCTTACAAATTATGGATCTCTCCCACAACAATTTGTCAGGTGTTCTGCCATCTCACTACTTTCAAAAATGGAATGCCATGACATATTTTGATGGTAGAAAGTTATCATATTTGAGCACCTCGATCAATATTTCTACTCCAACAACAACGGTTCAGTTTCCTTATCTATACTCAGTCACCGTAACAAACAAAGGCAGAGACATGGAGTACAGACAGATTCTCGAAGTTTTCACGGTCATTGATCTTTCGAGCAACAGATTCCAAGGAGACATTCCGGAATGCTTGGGAAACCTACGCGGACTCCAGGTGCTCAATCTTTCCAACAATATGCTTGATGGTAGCATCCCGTCGTCCTTGTCCAATATAACACAGCTCGAGTCATTAGATCTTTCCCTAAACAAGCTCTCAGGAGAAATCCCGCAACAACTAGTGAGACTCACCTTCCTCGAATTCTTCAACGTTTCTTTCAACCGTCTCAGTGGACTTGTTCCACAAGGGAACCAATTCTCTACATTTGACAGCAGCTCATATGAGGGAAATGCGGGATTACGGGGCTTGCCAGGCATCAGTACTCCTACCAGAGCACCACCTTCAGCCTCGGGTTCTGAAGAAGAAGACAATCAAGATTCGAGATCTTGGTTCGAGTCTAATTGGATGACAATATTGCCGGGGTTTGTTGGTGGGTTGATGTTCGGAGTGGCCATAGAGCATCTCCTTGCCATTGACAAACGTGTATGGTTCATCAAGTTTTTCGATTTCGGGGTTGTGACCAAAACTAAGGGGAGAAAAGGAAGGAAGCTCCGACGTACAACTTGATCAGATGGCCACCAGAAATTTCTGCTTTTCTTGTGTAGCCTGTAAAGATGTTTTTATTATAGGTTTGTCCTTCGGTCAGATGTTGCCTAATAATAAGTGTTGTGTTGTTCTGTTACCTCATGTTAGTCTTTCTCATTTTATACTTGTATCAATTGGAGCTTAGTGATTACTAAATTGTATTTCAGTTTATTATGGTACTTGACTGGTTAAAGTTGAAAAAAAAAAACAAAACAAAACAAAAAGTCTAATAAAATAGAGGTTGCCAAGTACTAAATTGATCTTATATATAATAAAGGATCAGTGTTTAATTTCTCATGTTTTCTATAGAGATCATGACATAATTAATCCAGTGATTCCAGGAAGGATTTATATCCATGTATCAATATGATGTACTTGGAAAAAAAAAATGAAATAGGGACTTCCGATGTACAACTTGATTGGTCGCCTACCTTTTGTATTCTCTTTTTTTTTTTTTTTTTTTTTTTTTTGGGTGCCTGAAAAAAACTTTTTGAATTTCTTGTAGTCTCTGTAAAGATGTTGTTACTACCGTTTTTTTTTTTTTTTTTTTCCTTTGGGTAGATATTGCCTACAGAGTGTGTTATTCTGTTATATTGCCTTAGTGTAGTCTTTCTGTTAATTTTCATGTATTAAATCTCATTGCTGCTGGTCACTTTTAGAGTCACTATATAAAACCTCTTTCTTTTTGTAGGTGTAGAGATACACCTATTGTATATGCATACAAGCGTACATTAGTATGTATTCAAGCGTATATAAAGCCCCACTTTTTTCCCCAAATGAATAAAAGCATATTATAAAAAAAAAAAAAAAAAAAAAAAAAAAAAACCTCTTACTGATTTCCTTTCCCTCGGATTATGGGGCTAACCTTTGCAAAGCTTCCCTCGGATTATGAAGATGGTCGAGATTCAAGGTCTTGGTTTGAGCTTTATTGGATTACAATTCTTCCGGGATTTGTTGGTGGATTGATCTTTGGAGTGGCTTTGGAGCAAGTTCTTGCAATGGATAAGAGTGACCGGTTTGTAAAGGCTTCGGATTTTTTGGTTGTGATCAAGGCTTACGGGGGGAAAAGCTCGGAAAAACCTGCACCGGAGAACTTGAGGTTGCCGACCACGACTTGCATTTTTCTTTGTATTCTTAACCAGGATTTCGTTGTTAGGCTTCTTCCTTTGGTGATGCTCATTGGTTGTTCTGTATTAAATTATTCAATCTTTCCTTCCTTCTTTCTTGCCTATTTATATAGAGATATGTAAGCTCTACTATACAAACCAGGGACTTGCTTTTATAAAACTTAAATAAATATTTCCTGCACTTAAATATTGCACCAGTATATTTATATTAAAATATATAAAAATGACTGTTAATATCATCAATTAACAACTCATATACAAGTCACATGTCAAAAATTAACACCACTGTCGACTGAAGTGTTTGCTGCACGTTTAATATTCAAGGTGTAAACTATCAAAATTAAAAGTTTAAAAGGCTAATTGCAATTAAGCGTTAATCTGAGGGGTAAAATGCAATTCAGCTTTTTTGTAAGGTTGATCTTAATCAAAACATTGAATATGTCGCCCTGACTGCCAACACAAATGGTTGCTCTACTCTTCAAAGACGCATATTATCCAACATGTTAAAAGAAAACTTTCAAATACCTAAAGAACATTTATGGCTTACATGTAAGTCCGATCAAAGAAGCTGAGCCGCATAACACCACTCGGGACGGAAAGAAAGTGATTTTTTTCAGAATTTTCATTTCAACTAACTGACATGTAACATCTTGAGATCAAAGAAATCGGTTTATTGATCAATTTCACAACTCGTAGTTCAACAAAATCCCTTAACACAATTCCGTGGTTGCCTTCAAGATAATCAGACGTTTGAAGTTTTTCCTAAGTTGCTGTCTGATCCCTCCCCGTCATAGGAAGAGCAAGAGAATTGGTCAGTACCCTCTGAAATAACTACGTATTAGAAGCTTACTTCGCGCCTTTCTGCAAAAAACTTCCCTGTTATTGCTTGGTCCGGAAGCAAGGCAAGCCATACTCCAGTATCAGCCCCTTCTTCAACTGGAATGTTTCCGGCATAACCAGTCATCGCAGTCTTAACCCAACCAGGGCAGTAACAGTTTATGTAAATCTTCCGGCCTTCTGGCCTTTCAGATAGAATCCTCGCCATTAACCTTGTGTAAGCATTGACTGCAAGTTTTGATATGGAGTAGTCGGTAAATGATTGAGGCCACCCGCCCAATTCCCAAGTGCCTTCTTCTACTTGTTGCAGAAACCTGGATATGGTACGGTCGATCAACTCTTCCGAGAGCGAATCCACGTTGCCTAGTTGTTCTCTCAAGGTCACATCTGCAATCCTCTGCCAGTTTGACAATTAGATTAATTTAACATTGATCAGCAATCCCTTCAAAACTTCAAAGGAAATAACGAGGCCTTTCAACGTGACCATCGCACACAACATCAAAGATGTGCTTAATCGTCTACTTCATTTTCTGATACACAAGTTAACTAACTAAAATTTTGCAGGTTCAAACAGCAAGTGATCAACAAGGGAAGGTAAAGAGAATGTTCATTTTCGCTCGAAGAGAAACTAACTCTCATAGAACGTATGCAAAATCGTTAGTAGTGGAGAAACGTAAAGAGATAAGGAGATAAACAGAATGTATGTATACAATAAGAGATGCACATAAGAAAGAAACATGAGAGTTACCACTTACGTTTCGTCTGCCATTTAGTCTACCTAGTCGTGTGCTCACATTAACAATCCTTGCGCCAACAGCAGAGGGTTTCATCAAGGGTATCATAGCTTCAATCACATTCTTCGTTCCGAAATAATTGGTTCCTACAACCATCCGGGCTTGCTCAACAGAATTCTCACTCCCAATATTGAAGTTAACACCGGCATTATTTACCTGAAAAAGTTACACATGAAATTTATAACATTACCAATAATATAACAACGATTTCCAACAAAAGATGTTGAAGTAGAATCAGATTCTAAGATTCAAATAGCGCGAGTATAAGAAGATATCGATAAAGGGATAATCGGCTGCCCACCAGGATATCCAAACCACCATAGTTTTGGTGTAGCCAGTCGGCGAAGTTCTTTATGGATAAAGGGTCTAAAATATCAAGTTGATGGAAGGTCACATTAAGACCACCCTCTTGTAACACCTTGGCAGCTTCAAGGCCGACATTACTGTCCCTGGATGTCAGTATAACCGTCAACCCATGTGCGGCGAGCTGTCTCGAAATCTCGAATCCGATTCCCCTGTTACCTCCGGTTACCACTGCAATGGTTTCTGCAGACCACCACCTACGATAAGGAAAAATAACCCAAAAACCAAGAAAATAAGAATTTCCTTCTAAACAGGCACAACCGTTCAAATTGTAATCCGGGTATTGTAGACAGTTACTCATTTCCAACCCATAGGTTTTTTTCCCCCCTTTTTACGTTATAAAAAATAAAAAATAAAAAAAAAAGATAAAAAATCCCAGTTCGATGACAAATTTCTATAGCAATGCGAAAATTTAACATTTTGGAAACTACATCATTTTACAATGCAATTGTTAAACTTGATATCAATTTTAGAATTCATACTATACTTGATGCCAAATTTTGACATTGACTTTTTCATTTAACAATCACAACATTGTCAATTTCAGTAATTTACATTTGTAAGTTCAAATCATAAAATTGAAATCTAGAACAAAAAGCTAGTTATAAAACTCAAAGTAACATCATGCATTCTCGTCCCAAAAAGAAAAATATTTATACATATATATATTGCTATATTTACTTTTTTTTTTTTTTTTTGTTATCCTAGAATTCCCTTCCCCCCTCAAAAAAAAAAAAAAATTCCCTTCCAAAATCCCATTCTGAAACTTACTTGCCAAAAAAAATATATACATATATAAATATTCTTGTAATGCAAAGAAAAATGAATTTTGGGGGGAAAAAAAAAAGAAAAAGAAATAGAAAGGGAGAGAGAGAGGAAACCTTTGGTGATCGGAATAGGGAATGGTTCGGAGGAGGGAAATCTCTTGGCGTCTCTGTTCTCTTCGCTCTTTTGCCTTCTCGTTTGCGTTTTTGCCCATCTTTCTTTTTCTTTTCTTTTTTTTTTTTTTTCTCCCTTCTGGTTTCTCAAGCTTTCTCTCTCTAAGTTTTCTGTTTTCTGAGAGAGGAGAGAGAGAAGGGGTCGGAATTTTAGAGAGAAAAAATGGTGGAAGCAAATTTACGGAGGGAACCGTAGCAAATGCCACAGACACCAGCTGTGCTGGTCGCACGCCTACTCCTTTGTTTTCGGTCCATCAATTTTTTCCTATCATTTGTTTTTTTTTTATATGTCAGGGTTAAAAAAATAAGAAAATACTGCGGTGGAGACCATTTTACATACCTTATGAGTATAGATCCATCTAAGATCATTTTAAATTAATCAAATGGACAAGAAGTTAGGGATGCACTACAATTAAAATACACGCTGATTCACAGGATTGCACTCAAAAAAAATTTTAAAGTACTCTGACTGTGAGGGACACCGGTAGATGGTCGTCGGAGGGAGCCCGGGGTGGATGATTCGTCGTTGCAGGTCAGGTCGGGGTGGGCAATTCGTCAGGGGCCAATGGAAGGCCATCGCAAGTTGGGTTCGCGATGGGGGGTGGATTCGCTGTCGAGGAACGTTGGGAGGGGGGGTTTTGCAAGGGTTTTTTTGTTGTGGGGGAGAATCGTCGTCGCCTGAACGGGGGGCTTCACAAGTCAGGTTTTTGGGGTGGGTGGGGGGTGACTCGCCATTACCGGACCCGGGGGGGGGGGGGACGGGGGCCTCAAAGGTCGGGTTATTGTGGGGGGGGGGGGCGGGGGGGATTCACTGTCGCCGGATTGGGGGGGGGGAGCTTCATAGGTAGGGTTGGGGGGGACCTTTTCGCCACTCCAGTTTTTTTTTTTTTTTTTTGGGAGGGGGGGGGTAGGGGGTGGGCATCTGTAGAAGGTCGCCAGAGTAGGGAGCGCCAATCGTCAGTAGGGATGGTGGTTGGGTTTTTTTAATTTCTTTTTTTTTCTTTGAATTTTTTTTTAATTTCTTAGATTAATATACTGTGAGTTAATGTACATAATAAGTATCATATATAAGTAACATCTTAATCGTTAAAATATATCAAACGGTTATAAAATGAGCTTTATTGATATGGTATATAAAATGAACTTTATTGTCTAAAAAAGTTTAACTCTAACTAAACTGTATTTTTTTTTTTGCTGAATATAGAAAGTCAATAAAAATTATAACTAATTTTTAAAAAGTCAACTACCTTTAACTAGCGATCCAAACTAAAATGAGTTGAGTTTCACAAATGTGAATTTTCATTCTCATTTTTTTTAAGAATTAAAAAAAAAAACTGTTTGAAATTTAGTAATGGAGCTAGACATATGTTTCAATGGGGGCGTATAATAAATCTTAAAAAAAAAAACAAAACAAAACAAAAGTATAAGATGAAATAGTAAATTTAGTGGGGACTATTAGAAACTTTTAATTTTTAGGGAGATAAAATTGAAAAATCATAAAACTTTTAGGTTAAAATTAATTTTGTAGAGTTATGCGAGAATTTTTAATTTTTAGTAGGAGTTAAATTTGAAAAAAAAAATGGAATTTTGGGATTAAAAAAGATAAAAATTTCATTGAAATTAGAAAGTATAGAAATTTAAAATATATTCGAAAAAAATAACAATATGGTCCTAAACAGACTGTTTCAACACTGTTAAGGTAGGTGTGCAACTACGAATTTTAATTTAAATTTTGGTCTAATTTAATTTTGTAAATAATTTTGGTCTAATTTAAATGAGCCATTTTAAACTTTTTTTTATTTTGTATAATGTAGTTTGGATGTCACAAAATAAAAAGTTTTTTTATTTAAATATAAATTTTTATAAATTTTAATAAATGGGGTTCTTTTGATTAAGATAATAAATGTAGTTATAACCTGACCCACATACCTTAAAAAAATTAAAATTAAAATTAAACAAAACTTTAAAAAATAATTTTTAAAAAAAACCAAAAATACAAGTGCGAGACCGGAAAATCAAGAGTTTGGAAAGAGGGATACAAGTGAAAAGAGTTAAAACATTTGGGGACCTAAAACGCAAATTTCAAAACAAAGTGAGGTAAAGTGAATCGAAGCGAAAGAAACCCCGAGTATCCGCCGCCACCCAGCCCTAACCCAAACCACAAGCGCAGCTCTCGAAAGTCTCAGGCGAGAAAGTCACCGGCCATATCTTTCAGGTAATTTTACAGTCTTTCCGTTTATAAGATATTTAAACTGCGAAATTTGATAAATATTTTATGATCTTTTGATGAATTCCTCTGGTGGGAGTGGTGGGGGATTTATTAATTGTCGTTCTGAGATTTCTCCGACTCAAACACCTGGTGGGCAAGCTAAGAAACGCAAAAGAAAACTGCCTGGAACTTTGATTTGGAAGGGAGTGAGATAAAGATTTGATAATTATCTTCTTCTATTTCTAAATAGAGAAAAGGGTGTGTTTGATTTTTGCAGAATTTTTCTGGGTTGATGAAACTGCCCAGAACTTTGATTTCGAAGGGAGAGAGAGAGAGATTTGATAATTGTCTTCTTCCATTTGTAAGATAGAGAAAGCGTGTGTTTGATTTTTGCAGAATTTTTCTGGGTTTGGCAAAACTGCCCAGAACTTTAATTTTGAAGGGGAGTGAGAGAGAGAAATGATAATTATGTAAGATACAGAGAAGGGTGTGTTTGAATTTTGCAGAATTTTTCTTGGTTGACAAGAAAGTTCTCAAATTTTGTTGGTGGTGAATGTAAATCAGGGAACTTGTGTGTGTCCGTTTGGAAAATTTAAGAAAATTGAATAAGGTTGTTTGTTTGATGTTTGGGTCATGTTCAGATTTGGGGTTGTTTAGGTTACATTCTCTATTTTTCCCGTCTTCCTTTTTTTTTTTTCCTCTCGTCTTGCATTAGCATATTCTAAAAATTGGCGTTTGAATCATTTCTGAAAAGTGAATATTTGGCTGAAAAAGATTTATTGAACCTTTAAGCTCTGACGATGAAATCGAAGTTAAAAAGGGATTTTGGGAGGATGATATGGATTGTGAAACTGAGAAAAAGAAAAGATGGGCACAAGAAGAAACCACTGTGCTAAAATCCGATAGTTGGGAACATTTAACTAGGATTAAGGGTGGTGACACAAATTATCCTAGACCCTCATGAAATTATGGTGGGAGAGATATACTGGTCATCCTGAAAGAAGCGGGACTAGGTGGAGGCTGTGATGAGCTGATGACCGAAGATTTTTGCAGCTGCAAGGCTTTCCATCTAACACTATTCTTCTCTCTCCATATCCGTCCCTGTATTTTCTATTCATATACCACTTGAAGTTCCCTTTATGTTCTTTTAGCCTTTTCCTACATTTGCGGGAAATGGTTACTGCTTACACCAATAAACCATTTCAAAAAACTCTTCCATGTGCTGAATGAAGAACTAGACCCGCTTTTTTTTCATTCCTTATCCTGTTTTACTCGTCTAAGCTTGAAAATTTTGAATCTTTATGAAGGATGCTTGATGTTGTCATGAAGTGTGTGGTTTGCAGAAGTGGTCATTAATATTTTGGTGTTGAGAACAGTGGTACTAATTGTTATCAGATGGGCTGTCTGTTGAAAAGTTTGCATTCTCTGTCGGGTGTGATGTTTTCTGTTATGAAGGGAAAGTAAGGGGTTTGGTTTACTCATGGATGTGATCTTGGGTGTGTTGTTGTAATGTCGTTGTAGTTGTGATTTGGACAGGGAGGAGATTGTTGCGGTGCAGGTGGTGGTGGTGGTGGTGTTTTTGCAGATCAGTTGTGGTTGGTGTTAACTGTTAATAAGGGTAAATTTTTACCATGGGTTCGGACAGTAGAAGCCGAAGCAGGAGCAGGAGTCCCATGGATCGTAAGATCCGTTCTGATCGCTTTTCCTATCGTAATGCACCTTACCGAAGAGAGTCACGTCGGGGTTTCAGGTTTTCTGACCTTTGGCCATTTATTTTCGCTATTGTTTGTTTTTTTACTGCAGGTTATCAATGAGGAAATATATAGATTTGCTCTTACAGTTATCAAACCCGACTTGTTTATAATTCTTAGTTTGGATTACCTCAATCTACTAACTTCTAACATTTTTTTCCCTCCTTCAGCCGAGACAATCTTTGCAAGAACTGCAAACGGCCAGGCCATTATGCTAGGGAATGCCCTAATGTGGCAGTTTGCCACAATTGTGATCTTCCCGGGTAAGTAAAATTGCTTGTTTATTATCATGATTGTTTTGCTTGTGTTTGAAACATATTACATCTTTAATACTTAAGTTTAAGATATGAATGATTCATATGATTGTACCGGTAATGCGACATGCTCTTCTTGAAATTGGTCTTTCAAACCTGGTACAACTTGTCTTGAACTTGGAAAGAACCTGAAATTGCTAAAGTTAGAAGTCGTTTGACGTGCCTGTTGCTTGAAGATTATATGGTATTTGCTATTTGTTACTACTGATCAGTATATTGATGCTGATGTAATAATAACGTGAAAAAAAACCAAAAAAAATAACGTGAAAAAAAACCAAATTCTAGATTTTTTTTTCTCTTACAGTTTGTTTACTTTGTTTGGCTTACATTAAACCAATGATGCTATTGAGTTCAATTCCTTTACTTGATCAAAAGCGATTTGTTTTTTTGGACTGCTGTCGTACTGCCCTTTACCTTAAGTTTTCATGCTTGTTTTTCCATCCAAAATATATAAGAGCACTGCTAAACATTCCAACCCCACCCCCGGATTGGGTGGCGATGTTAAGCATATTCCTTTTTTTTTTTGTAAAGAAGTCTTCATGTTGTCCTGTTTATCAATTACGCTACAATTTTGTGCATTTGAAACCAAACGCTTTGCTTCCCCTGCCTTCACCTTGACTATGTTTGGAGCAATGTTGATATGATTCAGTCTGTCACCTAGTGTATGATGTAAACCGCACATGACCATGTCAACACTCACACCATTCTTTCGTCGACAAATAAACCACAATTCCATTTAGCAAAAAAAATAAAATAAAATAAAAATAACAATAAAAAACACCACAGTTCCTCTCCTTGGTTCTGTTAATTTTAAAAGAAATTACTGGTATCCCATTGATCAGAACCAGTGCTTTTGCTTTGTCCTTCGAGTCTCTGACCAACTAGTTCATAATCAGTTTCTTAGTTGCTTTTTAAAAAAATTTCTGAAAAGTAAAATCAACAAGGTAAAATATTTAAATATCAAAACAGAGAGACAACTTATAAAACCTTATTTATCTGCTCGCATCAATAGCTTTGGTTGTTTCACTTTCATGTCTAATTTTTTGTCACCGCCTTAATAATTTTAGGAAAATTAGGCTGGGTAACCTTTTTTAGTCACCTAATCTAATAGATGGCCCAACTTTCTTTTATTTAGGAAAATGGCCGTTTGTTATTTTTCAGATTTGGTCAATCAATGATTGACTAACGGTCAATCAGTAATTGACTATGAAATTTGGTGATTGACTAGGAAATTTGGTAATTTACGTTTTGATTAAATAGTGATTGACTGTAAGTCAATCATTGATTAACTATTATGTGGTCAATCACTGATTGACCATTTAAGACAATTGATTAACCATTTTAGGAAAAAAGGACCTTTTAACTAATTTTTAAAACTTTAGCCATTTATTAAAAAACTTCTTAAAAAAAAGGCTATCTAGCTATAAATCCCATAATTTTATGCCACCACCCTTCTATGAACAACTCCATCTTTCTATTAACACTCCATCTTGGTTGACCACATTATCTCTTCTCTTTCGTCAGCACTAATCTAGTTCTAACACTTTTGTGTCCACTTTAAGTCAGTTTGCTCGGCGGTCAAGCCTCTTTCCTTCTTGCACCCCATACATGTCAACTTACTAAACTGTTCTTACTCCTTTGCCCACTTTTTTCTCATTACAACATTTTTCTTGTTTTGTTATTAATTCTACATTAGCCAATAAGAAGGAAAGACGTGTAACAATAAGCTTCAGTATCAAGTGTTTGGGTACACTGTAGGCCTACTTTGTCTTTCTCACTTGGGTCCCACTCAAACTTTGATCAGCATTTGTATGATATATAGCGAAGAGTTTTAAGAAGGCACTGTAAAATTTTCCAAGTCTGACTTCTTAGGAGTGCATAAGTGAACTTATAGTCTCACACCTTAAAAGTAGATAACTTGTACCTTGTGGGAATTGTGGCCTGGCAACTGGCAAGTATGTCACTAGATGCCCTTCCCTGATGATGATTATGTGGTTGCGTTTTGATATTGAATGACAGTCCATTTGATCAGAAGATTTGCATCCGTAATGTTGCTTCCTCACTCATTTAGTGGAGCTTTATGTGTTACGTGTTTCGTACTAATTATGTTATAAAAAATTTGACCAGGCACATTGCTTCTGAATGCACTACCAAGTCACTGTGCTGGAACTGCCGGGAAGCTGGCCACATGGCTAGCAACTGCCCAAACGAGGGCATCTGCCACACGTGTGGTAAGGCTGGGCATCGCGCTAGAGAGTGTACGGCACCAACAATGCCACCGGGGGACATGAGATTGTGCAACAACTGCTATAAGCAGGGTCATTTTGCTGCCGACTGTACAAACGAGAAGGCTTGTAACAATTGTAGGAAAACAGGTCACCTGGCACGTGATTGTCCAAACGATCCCATATGCAACACGTGCAATGTGTCCGGGCACGTTGCTAGACAGTGTCCCAAAGCCAACACTGTTGGAGAGCGGGGAGGCGGCGGGGGTCGCAGCAGCGGTCATAGTTATAGAGATATTGTTTGTAGGAACTGCCATCAGCTGGGGCATATGAGCCGGGATTGCATGGGCCCCTTGATGATCTGTCACAACTGCGGGGGACGGGGTCACTTGGCATACGAGTGCCCTTCCGGCAGGTTTATGGATCGCTATCCCAGGAGGTATTGATGAGTGCCGCGTTATGCGGCTGCAGTATTTTATTGTTGTGATTTTACTTTGAACTTTAGCGTATTTGTTTTCTAGATTGATCGAAAAGTCGAAACTTGACCGACTATGAGGAGCCAAAAGTCGAAACTTGACCGACTATGAGGAGCCAAACTGAGACCCCATTCGGCATACATGAGCATATGTGGATTTCTAGTGATAATTGAATTTTATTGGGCTTGTTTTTGGATTGAGAGTTTAGCTACTGGAAAAGAACTGCTACAGTTAAATTACCTAATTATATGTTTTCTATAATTTCTATTTTGTTTTTTTACTTGTGTTGGTCTTCCATGTATGTGTTTTATTCTTTTGAGAAAGCTATATGGCGTTTAATTTGGTGGTTGGTTTTTCTCATTATTTTTGTGGAACAAACGACTTTATAAATACCGCCGGTGGCGGTGGCGGTGGCGGTGGCGGTGGCGTGGTAGTTGTGGAAAGTGCACCTGAGGTCTTTTATGCTTCTAATTTCGGTTCCAAGTGTTTATTCTATTTAGTATCATTTCAAATGTGGTTCCAATAGATTATTTATGTGGCGCTTATTGAGGCTTAAGGACACGAACGATTTCCTTTTTGTTAAGCAAAATGAAATATTGGTTAAAATGAAATATATGTTTTGATCATTCTTCTGTTTTAGTTATGGTGCCAATAAATTCTGTTGATGTTGTTTCCGGATGAAAGATCTCTCTCTTTTTTTTTCTCAGCCAAAAAAAGATATCTTTCCTATTTTCTAATAATTAAATTAAAGATGGGATTGTAAACTTTGCATTTTTTTATAATTCACCTTTTATTGCTTTCTTCAATTAGATTAAGATTAGATATCTAACAATTTTCTATTGATCAAAAGTCAACTACGTAGGTTGCTTGATCTTTCCTTTTTTTTTTTTTTTTTTTTCTTTTCTTTTTTTTTTTTGTAAGCGTTTTTGTTTTGATAAACACGTGTATCATAAAAAATAAAATAAAATAAAATAAAATAAAAAACAAGCATTTCTTGGAGAAAATTGTCCACCCAGCCTGCTCCAATATTTTATTTTGTGTATCAAAAAGAAGCAAAGAGACTAACGTGTCAGTGTAGAAGCATTTTTTAATATTTTTAACGGAATAGTTTACACTTTTCTACTTCTTCAAAACGATTGTCCAAATTTATAGTTTTGCCGTTGAAAATGAAAGAGAGATAATTTAAAGTACATATATATATAGATATATTTTTCTCTTCGTAATCAATCTGATAGTTTTAATTTTTTTATTGAATGACTTGGAATAATTAATTGATTTATTTATAATTTTATGTAAGATAATGTATTAATATAGTATAAAATTATGTGCAATATAGTGTTGTATATTTACCCTATTACTGAACATGAAAAACAAGTATCATTGAAAAATTTTTACAATAAAATCAACTAGTTGTTACAGATATTTAAAATTTGAACCCATCGTCATCCTAAAGTCCATAATGGGTTAAAAGATTCGATCCGTTTACTTATGGATTCCTTACCAGATTTAATCTTCCTTTTTTAAATTTTAGTAGAGCCATTCAATATTGCTGCCGAACTCAGAAAGAATAAAATAAAGCGGGATAAGATTATGAACCATGATATTGGGACAGGAAATACCTTACCGACATATTATTAGCAACTTTTATTGAAAACGTTATTTATTGACAGTTGGTGATTGCATACCATGTAAGTTTAATTATCTTATCTTAATCTTAATCTTAATCCTATTTTATTTTAACATATATAAAAGATATATATAAGAGTGAATATTCACTCGTTATATGACTAATATGTATACATAAATGTGGTTCCTTCCTTCTTCTTTTTATTTTTTATTTTTACTTTTTACCTTCTCTCACTTTTGTCCTTTTCCCTCTTTTTTTTTTCCCCCTTCTTTTCCTCTTCTTTTGTATCATGTTTATCTTCTTACAATTTTACCCTTTTAAATATTCTCCTTAAACTTTAATATATTTTATGTTAAAATATTGAATTAGGTAATTTTCTAAAACGATTTTTTGTTTTGTTTCCTGTTATTGATAATTAGATAATTTCTATTATTTGTTAATTTACTTTCTTTTTCTTGATATTTTATCCCCTATAAATAAGGTTAAGTCTTTTTTGTAATGAGTGAGACAAAATAAAATGAAAAAATCATTCTCTCCAATTTTCAAGTTGGTATTAGAGAGGGTTTGAATCCTGTCTTTATATCAAATAATAATAATAATAATAATAAGTCTATGTTTCTTGAATCCATTCCCATTGAAGGCACCGCGGAAGATTGCCACTGAAATGCCAAATACCTGTTATTCTCGTTGAAGCCAGCCAAATCTCCAATTTTCAATTGGAAGACTAAAAAAAAAAATTAAATCCAAGAATTATGAAGCTCATGTAAACTTGAGCATGATACTTGAGTCTTGAATATTTGAAGCCGAATTGCTATAAAGCTCATGTGAACTTGAGCATAGTATGTGAAGCCTCTGCAAATTTAGTTACCTTGTTTTCAAGTTGATGACCAACTTGAGGGCGGGTATTAAAATATTAAATTGGGTAATTTCCCATAACTATTTTTAGTTTGTTTCCTATTATTGATAATTAGGTGGTTTCTATTATTTGTTAGTTTTTTTTCCTTTTCTTGGAATTTATTCCCTGTAAATAGGGTTAAATATTCTTTGTAACGTATGAGATAGAATTAAATGAAAATGTTATTCTCTCCAAATTTTAAGTTTTTATTTTAATTTGTTTATCTTCTTATATTTTTCCCCTATAATCTTTTTCTTAAACTATCATACATTTTATTTTAAATGTATAACATCAAATACTTTGTCCATACTATATTGTACTCTCTACGTAATAATATTTCTGCCCAAATAAATCTTCATTTATATATTTTCCTTACATCATTTGAAACACTATTTTATCCAATGTTACTTTTATTACTACTTTTTGTTTCCCCTTTTTTCTTATAAATTTATTTCTTTACAAACTTGCCCCTACTTCAAAAATCCTTAATTTGTTATTTAAATATTTTGTTAACTTATTTTGATCATTTTTTACCTTTTTTTCTTGAACCTTACCCTTCTTTCTTTTATTTTATATCTTCATAAAATCTTTTTTTCAAAATATATCTTCATATTTATCCTTCTAATTTATATTATTTAGTTTATTTTCTTTAAATCTTATTTTAGTTGTCTTATTGAAATCTTTATTTTAGATTTTTGGATGTCAAAATATTTTTTTCCTTAAATATTTTAGCAAACTGTTACGTTGATGTGCTCATTTTAACTATATAATTCAACAATACAGTAATAGAATTTAACTAGACAGGATTGAATCTCGATACCTTAAAAAATAATATGACTCATCTGATGAGATGAATAATCTGGATTTCTCCCGACAAGTTTGAATCTTTTTTTTTTTTTTTTTCCAACAACATAGTTAGGCAGTAGACACTTGTCTTTGAACACTTGCATGTTATTGGTGGAAGTAGTTATAGTCAGCAATACCATTTACGTGTTCTGATTTTCTTTGTGACTAAATAAATTAGAGAAAGGGAGAAGAGATAGAACATTCATGTGAATCATGTTGGCATAATGTGGAGCTTTTTAATCATAACTAAGAAGGAAGGTTTGATAATGCCAATTATTTTAGCATGCGTTTGAAATACGAGTTTAAAATAAAATTTTTAGATTGAAATTAGTTATTTTTTAAAAATGAGTTATAATTTTTATTGATTTAAAAAAAAAAAAAAAGATAAAAATGAACCTAAAAATTTAGGTCCTGAACCTATAAACTAAACAGACCCTTATTTATAGACTTATTTTTTGGTTAGAAAACAAAAAGATAAATTTTAAGACCTTACTATAGCTACTATAGAAGTCGAAAAAAGCTTTTCTTGTCTACAATGTTAAAAGAGTGATGTTACTTATTTCATGATTTTGCATCAAGAAAATTAGGTGGATATGTAACAACTTCTATGTGTTTTTATATTTATAGAACAACTTATTCATGATTTAGATTTATGTCTTATTAATCACAGAAATTTTAAGTTTTATAAATCTATAGCTGAAATTTTAAAGTGAGATTTTAATAAAATAAGAAATTATAAGTCTGTCGTTCTTCGACACTTGTTTTAGAGAATGACCTTTTTTTTTTTTTTTTGACCGATGGTCATGAAAATGCTAACTCATTATGCAATATGAAAAAAAAAAAATGTATATTAATATTTCTTAATTGATAACTGACCATCAATCAATTCATCAATAGGTAAATTTGTAAAAACAATTATTTTTCTAATTTAACAAAAACTTGATATATTTTTTATTTTAAAAAAACATATACTCAAAATAAAAAGCAATTGTCTCACGCATTCTTTATTAAATTCCTGAAAATTTCGTTATCAAATCCTTAGTAAAGACAATGCGACCGTCACAATTTTGGTCTAAAAAAATGGTGATGAGAGATTTCTTTAACGTGACACAATGAAGTATGATTTTTTTTTTTTTTTTGAGCCATCTTTTTTTTTTTTTTCAACCTTTATTTTTCAGGAAAAATACCAAAAAAAAAATTTTTAATTTTTTTTTCTTTCTAATTTTTATGCACGAAACTACACGGCACATACTCCAAGGAAATATGTTCAACCTTTCCCTCGTGGGAAAGGCTTGTCGTTTTCTCCCATCACATAAACGCTTGTCGTTTTCACAACAAAGATGGCCGCTGGCATTGTTTATTGAATTTACACGTTGAAAGAGTAGTATATGTCAATTTATCAGCCAATGCTTTGAGCAGAAAGGAGGGAAAATGCCAAATTTGCCAAGAGGGAAAATAGACAGCCTCAACTCAAAAAAATAAAAAAAATCCCATGAATCCTTTGCGTCATGGCTGAGGTCATACATTTACTCCCAATTGACACTTCAGTGTGAAGATTTCAAAGTATCTCCTTTATTTTCTATTATTATTAAAATAACAAGAGAAAACAAATCTTCTATTCTTGGAATAAGCACCTCCCCCATTACTTTAGGGTTCAGAAAAAATTAATTCAACGATAAGATATGAAAATAACTTTACCAAATTTTTTTTTTGGGAGTTTTGCATTTTTTTCATTAAAACAAATCTTCTATTCTTGGAATAACACCTCCCTCATTACTTTAGGGTTAAGAAAAAATTAATTCAACGATAAGATATGAAAATAACTTCATCAATTTTTTTTTTGGGAGTTTTGCATTTTTTTCATTTACTTTTTTATTTTAATATGACTTTAACCAGATTTTAGAAAAGGAGAAAGGAAAGTGAGGGGGAAAAAACCGTCTACTGTGGTAACCATAGTTTTGGAAAACCTACAAAATTATTGATAAAACACTCCTATGTTCTGTAAAGTTTAAGTTGTTTTTTCAGTCATAATATGATTATAATAAGACAAGATGTGATCGTCCAAAATTTTACAAAGTTGAGTACGGTTATTGGAAAGCTTTTTTTTTTTTTTTTTTTTTAAGGTGGAAAGCCTTTTTTTTTTTTTTTTTTAAGGTGGAAAGCTATTTACTGCATTAAAGATCTTTCTTGAAAAAGAAGAAGAAGAAGAAGAAGAAGAAGAAGAAGAAGAAATTATTGCATTAAAGATCTAGTAGTCTGATATAGAAAACAAAGTGCAGTATTCTTTCCCAATTTTTACGAGTAGTTGACCTCTGTCGAGCATGCTATGAGATCCGTTAATTATGTTGCTCATTTGCTTTTTCAAGTTTAATGTATAAAAACGGTGATTAATCAGTAATTGATCATATATAATATATAAAAATAAGAATTAATATTAGTCAGTTACTGATTGATTTTTTTTAACGGTCATTTTTTTTAATTTTGTAAAATTTCGATCATTTATTTAAAAAAGTAATTGGAATAAATGGTTTATAAACTCTTTAAGAGATGATACTTAGATTTTTTTTTTTTTCACCATGATGATCCTGAACTCTCTAAAAGGATGACGGTTTGGTCCTTTCCGTCTAATTCCGTTAAAAAACTCATGGATGATCACGTAAGAAGTACGTTCTGTGCTTTTTGAAGGCAAATACCCCTAAAATAACGAAAATATCCTTATTCATATAATAACATTAAAAAAAAAAAAAGAAAAAAGAAGAAAGAAAAAAGAGAGAGAGCTGAACTCAAAGCTCCCCTACCCCCCTCTCTCTCTCCCCTCCCTTCCTTCCCTCTCCCACTGCCCCCCCCCCCCCCCCCCCCCCCCCCATATATCCGACGCTAGAGCTGGACCTGGAGGCCATCTCTCTCCCTCCCTCCCTCCCTCCCTTGCAGACAACTGGCGATCTAGGCTCACCACCATTCCCCTGCACGATCTAAGTTTGCCCCCCCCCCTCCCATAACGCTGCTGGGATCTAGGTTTTAAGCCCCCGGCCCCCCCCCCCCCCCCAACTGTGGCCACGATTTGGGTTCGTCCCCGATGCACGATCTGGTTTTGGCCCATTTCCCACTCCAAAATCTTGATTTAGGTTCCCCCACCCCCACGGGACCAGATCGCCCCACCCTCTCCCCGTCGTCCAGATTGCCCCTCAGCCCCCTTGGTCACCCAGATGAATTTTAGAGAAAGAGAGAGATGAATTTTAATTTTTTTAAATTATTATTATTAAATTATTAAAATGGCTTTTTAAATTAGATCACATGTAATGCTCATGACTCATTCCATTAGAAATTTAACGGAATTAGACGGAAAGGACCAAACCGTCACCTTTTTAGAGAGTTCAGCAGGGCAAAAAAAACAAAAACAAAAACAAAAACAAAAAAAAAAACCCAAAGTATCACCTCTTAAAAAGTTCATAGACTATTTAGGCCAATTAATCTATTTAAAAACATCTTTAAAAAAAAATCAATTAACCACATATCTCATGTTTTAATGCCAACATGCGCCCTCCCTAGCTAGTTAGTTTGAAAAGGACAGAAGGATCCTTTAAAAAAAAATGGAATTAGGGATGTTAACAAGATGGGTTCAAAGCAAGGTGGTCTCTTATTAATTCGCTCCTTAAAAAAAAAAAATTATCCTCATCCTATAACCCGTTTAAGTTGGTGGGAATGGAGCAAGTTTCCTTATCACAGATTTGGGATATGTGTGAATTTAAATTTTCAAATTAGTACTTGCAGATATCTAAACCAATCCTATTTACAACAGATTAAAAATTTAATCCGTATATAACCCTAAATAGAAAATCTATTTCGATCAAGTTTTCCCTATCCTAAGATGGGTAATTACTATGGGTATCAGGGGAATTATCTTACCAACATATTACTTTAAACGAATTCTACCAAAAATAATAATAATAATAATAAATGAAAAATGTTATTCACAGTAGGTGCTTGCATACTGTGTAAATGTAATTATTTGTAAATACATTAAAATTGTTTTTTTTAATAATAAATTTTAGCATTTGAGTAAAAAAAACAAAAAATTACTCTCCAAGTCGGAACTAACTTTAATGTCAAATTTGTCATGTACTAAATTTGATGGTAAATTTACTCCCTAGTTTTACTAATGTCAAATGCAACATTTAATTCTAATTGATTAATATTTTCATTTTTTCATATAGTTATTAATTCTTTCTTATTTTTAAATTCAATATTAAAAGCCTTTTTAAAATAATAATTTCACACCAAACTCCATCATAATATATAAAATTCGAATTCTTTCAATCCCTAAAAATTTAATTTTGCAAGTTTTAAAACATAATTATGAAAACAATAATAAAAATATCATTATATATTCGAACAAAAAAGTATGATAAATTTATTTTTCATTCTTTTTTATGGTAAATATACCAATGGTATTGATACTTGCATTAGAGATGCTATATAGCAAGCTATCAACAATTGCTTTTTAGCACGACTGTAACTTTGATTGATGTGCTTTATGTCAATTGTTTTTTGATGGTACAATCAGAGTATTGTCAATTGCTTTTTTTTTTTCCCAACAATATGATACTTATCTTCAAACAGTTGCATATAATTGGTGCAAAGTCATTTTAGTTTCTCTGATTTTCAAACAAATGGATAGGAAGACGTCTCCTTTCTTTGAGAATATTATTCGTCATTCATGATCTATGTGACAGAAAAATTAGAGAAAGAAAGAGGAGAGAGAACATTCACGTGAATCATGTCAAGCATATGTTTAGCCCTTTGATCGTAATCACGAAAGAGGGCATGATAATACTGATCATTCTTTTGATAAACTTTTCTTTAGTTGAAAAAGGGGGAAATTAAAAAAAAAAAAAAAAAAAAGATCGTTTTTAGCACCTCTCAAAGAGTATTCACGTTCATAACTTTATAAGAGCAATGCTATTAACTTCATGATTTCACATCAAGAAAATTAAGTGGACATACAGCAACTTTAATATGTCTTTAGATTATAAATCAACTTATTTGTGATTCAAATTATTTTTATTAATCAAGCCTATTTATATGACAAAAATCTTAAGTTTTTTTTTAATCTAAAAGTGTGATCTTATTATTGCATGAGAAATTAGATTAGCCAGAAGTTTTTGGATGCTTGTTTAAAAAAAAAGGTCAAACTTTTTAATTTAAGAAAATGACTGATGGTAATTCAAATGTTGATTGACAATAATCAATCAAATTGATTAATCAGTAAATATATATTGATATCAATTAATCAGTAATTGATCATCTATCAAATGATCAATCACGATAATTTTTTAAACTATAATTATTTTGTAATTTAACAACAAAATTAAGACTTTTACTATTAAAAAAAAATCTTATAAAAGACCACCTTTCCCACATATCCTTTTATTAAACTCATGAAAATATCTCTATCATATTCTAAGGGGGTGTTTGGTGAATGAGTTGAGTTTGAGTTGAGTTGAAATTTTTAAATTTGAATAGTATTAACTTTTAAAAAAGTAGTTATGAATTTTGTTAACTTTTCAAAAAAGATAAAAATTAATATAAAAAAATATAATTTAATTAGAGTGGAACTTGTATTCCAAACAAACCCTAAGTAAAGAGAACAAGACAAAACACAATTATGAACTAAAAAAAGAAAACGGTAACAGCCAAAAGGAGACTTCTTTTTCTTTTTTTCTTTTTTTTTTTAATGTAAAAAGGAAACTTCTTTTAGTAAGTCTTAGAAAAAAATAAAAATAACAATAAAAATAAAAAACCGTCCATCAACGTGACACAATTATGAAGTATGACCCTCTATTTTTTATACAATTCAAGGGGGGAAAAAAAAGCTTTCAAATTTTTGTACTCTATCCCCTCCTCACATAAAACTCCAAATTAGTAATATTCAACCTGTCCCACACGGACCACAACAAGAGGTGATAATTATCTTCCGTCCAAAGGCTTGTCGTTTTAATTCAACCCATTAAAAAATAAAAATTTTAAAAAAATATTAAAAAACCAATGAATCCTTATGCGTCATGGCTGAGGACATACATTTTTGTCTTTCACTTTCAATTCACAATTCAGCCTAAAGATTTCAAAGTATTGGATGTCCCATTCAACTGGTATTGTATTTCAATGAAACGAATATATTTTAAAATGCATTTAAATATCTCCTTTAATTATTGTATTTAAATAAAATACGTATTTAGATTATGCATTGTTTCGAAACGGTTATTAATGAGAGAGGGAAGAAAGTTTGTGATACAATTAGTAAAAATGGATATAATAGGGAATAAATGAATAATAAAATATGCAGGTGTATTGTTTAATGGAAGTGACTTATTCAGATACAATATATTGAGAAATCGAATAAGTATTATATTGTATTTAAGTTGAATAGATGAAGCACAAAATATTTTAAAATAAAAAAAAATCTTCCACTCATGGGATAAGCACTGCCCTTATTTTGCTACTTTCTTTCTTAAAAAGAAAAACTTATACAGTTAGGCGTGAAAAATAATTTATTTTATTTATTTGAGGTTTACATATTTTCTTTTTATATCTATATTATTTTGGTTTGATATAAAACATTAAAAAAGAAAAGAAAAAAACTCTACTAAGTTATTGATAACACAATCATATTCTAGGGAATAGTTTTGAATCGTAGGACCTCAAAATCATATAAGTACATAGTTTTGAAAAACGTACTAAGATAATGATTAAAGACTCCAATTTTCTATTAAGTTTGCATCTTTTTCAATAGAAAACTAACTATTACATAAAAGGGAAGAGTACATTACATAATTTGGTTTAAATAATTAAATCTGAATTTTTTAAATGTTTGATTTGATTAGACTCGCTTATAGTCTTTCATCAAAGTGAGTAAAATTACCGCTAAATCGTAAAAATTATCCAAACCACACTATTTGCAATTTGAATTTTCTCAAATCGTAATTAACCAAACCATCTGCATAT
Organism: Ficus hirta; assembly: GCA_038430175.1. Classification (NCBI taxonomy): domain Eukaryota; kingdom Viridiplantae; phylum Streptophyta; class Magnoliopsida; order Rosales; family Moraceae; genus Ficus; species Ficus hirta. The sequence goes on from CM076588.1 coordinate 1,439,596, forward strand.
TTTCGTAACTTATGTTTTTTATTAAAAAAAATATATATCATAAATTTTGTTGTCATTTTACATATAATTACTCTAATTTTTGGTTGTTAGTTTTAACAACTTGTTTTATACTTTACTTTACATATATTATTAAAAAGAAAAAAAAAGTTAAATATCTTAGAAAAAGGGAACTTTATTATTTTTTTCAACCAAAGAACCAAATTATTTGAGTTGTCAAAATTTCTCAATGTTTACGTCCTAAACCGCACGATCACATCGCACCTCATATCGTAAAATTGATAGTTTGGTGTGGTCATTTAGTTAAATTTTCGACTGTGGTTAACAAAATATATTTAATTGTACTTGTGTTTTGTTTTGTTTTGTTTTGTTTTTTCAATTTTTTTTTTTTTTTGAAAGAAAGACTGCAGATCTTATTGATTAAAATTGGAATAATCCAAACTTAAAGCAGCAGAGACAAGTGAAGGAGTCTCATCCATCCAATACTTGTGTTTTGGCCAATACATTTTTACCCCAAATTTCTCAATACGACAATATAGTGGACTAACAACAAGATCATAAGTAATTTATTGGTAATTTGATTGGCATTGATTAATTATTTATTTATATTGATTAATCAATAATTTATTAAGTGACGTTTGTCTAATTAATTTATTAATTATTAATTAATTATTTAATTAATTATTGATCAATTTATAAATGACGTTTGTCTAATTAAAGAAAATTTAAGCAATTTAAGACATTAAAATTTTATCTAGAATATTCCTTAGATAGAATCTTTAATTTAAACAAAACAATTTTGCATTGAAAAAGTCCTGTCACGTATAAAAACTTATTTCTATAAAACAAAAAACTAAATTAAAGAAGGCAGTGTAACAGAGAAAAACTTTTCTTAAATTTTTTTTTTCAAAGAACAACTAGAATTTATATAGAGAATGCCGTATAGCACTTAAATACTCATATGGAATAGGAAAAAAAAAATTACGAAGCAACAGTAGTGTAACATTGAAATACATATTTTCTATTGAAAATATAACAAGATATGACATAGCAAATGTCGAATAACATTGAAATAATCATTTGTACTGAAAACCCCAAAATTTACATAGAACAAGTCGTGTGACATTGTTGAAAATGACGGAGATTTTATGGTAAATATGAAGAAAAAAAGATTGTATCAAAATGTTATTTTAAATTTTATTTGTATCAGATAACAGATTTTGTCGACTATATGTAGAGTCATGATTTTGACTAATTTGTTATCAGAAACTAGTGCTACTTTTGAAAACGAGATTTTTTTTTTTTTTTTTTTGAGTAAATCGTATTACAAAGTTGCAGTATGGTTCGCAATTTTTTTCTGTGTGATTAAAAATATCCCAAATTCTTTAAAAAGTACAATTTGATCGGATGAAATTAATATATCATGGATATAATATATGTAAGTTAAAATATGTAAATTTTTTTCATAACTATCCTTAAATAATAAATCGCGTGTGATTAATGTGACATTTTCTATTAAGTTTTTAGTGTCTTTAACCAAAAAAAAAAAGTATTATTTTATCCTTTTTTTTTTTTAAGAATTTAAAGATCTTTTAAAACAGAAAAAAGATTAAATCACAATTTAATAAAAAGATTAAGTACCAAATGAGTAATTTTTTTTTTTAAATATAGCCCTTGGTCCATTTTTCTTCTTACAAGTGAAACGGCCACAACTCTACTGACACTCTTATTTCATATAGGTGTATGTGCGTCTATAAATATATATGCACACACAAGTATAATGGTATGAAGACTCATTCCCTGGCCTCAAAGAGTCAGCATAAAACTCAAAACCCAAAAAACTGTTCTCGTGGGGGCTCACCGGATCTCTTCTCTTTTAGGTACTTTTCTCTCATCACTTTCCATCTCTTATTTCTTCTGTATCTCTTTTTCTTTTTAATCCGAGTCTTGTTATATTGTTTTTACTCTCTTGTTGACTTTCTTCTTCTTTTTGGCTGGTTTTTTTTTTCCTCGTGTCTGGCATGGTAGGACATGATATTTTCTGAAATTCCTTTCTTGTTGTTTCTTTATTTTCTTTGTTTTTTTTTTTTTAATAAATTCTCCACGTTTGGTGCTTTTGTTTATTTGTTTTGTTTTTGCGAGGTTGACTACAATTGTTTTTCTGCAACCTTCTCATCAGCATCTCTTATTGTTTTTTATTTCGATTTTTTGTCTTTTTGGAATTTTTCTTCTTCTTTTTCTTGGATTTTTGTTTTCTTTCTTATTTTTGTAAACTACCCATCTGTCTGTTTATCAAGTTCTCGAAACTAAAATATGAAATTTCCAATTTACCTTTAAAGACAGAAGTCAATTTTCATCTCAAAACTCAGAAGTTTGAAAGTTCAATTTTTGTCTATTATTTTTGGAGAATTCTGTGATAGCTGGTAGGATATGAAAAAAATACCAGAAGGTATATGACACAATTTTTAACTGTCAGATCAAATTAGGTACAGTGTTTGATGTTCAATAGACGGATCAAATCAGTGATCAAGAAAAATATAACAATTTAAGGGAACATGATGGCAGCTAAAAATGTGTTCCAGTGATGTAGTATTTTTTTTATACTCTATAAAAGAACTCTCTTTGATTTAGGAAAGGGTGGACAGAAAAACTACAATCTTGTGTAGTTTTTGAATGTTCGATTTTGATCATTCTTGTTATTTATTTATTTACTTGTTTATGATATGGTTCTGATATAATCTGGTAGTCTAGAACGTTCTATTAGAGTTAGAATCGTAGAACTTGCCAGTTTATCTGAGAGAAACCTTTAGTTTAACTGAATGGTTGAACATTGACAGAACAAAATGGCACACGGTTTTGGAGGTTGGTTGCTATCTTTTTCGATTCTAGTATTGGCATTCAGCATCCCATGTTCACTTTCTCTGAGGATGAAGAGCGGAATCAAGACTAGGACTGCGGTTTTCTTGTCCCCCGGGTTCGAGTTGGGACCAGGATCTGTGGAGGACAGGAATTACTATAACATCGACTTCCCAAGAGGTCACATTGCCATCAAGAGATTCGATGCCGAAGTAGTCGATGAAGCAGGGCGTCCTGTCCCTCTTCACGAAACTTATCTCCACCATTGGGTTCTCCTGAGATATTATGTTCGCAAAGATGTCCCAAACGTAGAGTACGATGCGTCTTTGAAAAAAAACCAGTCAAACTTTGTGTATGTTAGGAACAATGGAGTGTGTCAAAATTTAGGGCAGTACTATGGCATTGGCTCAGAGACACGAAAAACGCCCACGCATGTTCCTGACCCTTATGGGATTGAGGTGGGCAACCCTGCACAGGTTCCTGATGGTTTCGAGGAGAGATGGATGCTCAACGTGCACGCTATTGACACACGGGGTGCGGTGGATAAGCTGGGATGCACCGAGTGCAGGTGCGATCTGTATAACATCACCAAGGACGAGTATGGACGGCCTTTGACATCGGATTACAGAGGAGGTCTGTTGTGTTGCTATGATCACACGCAATGCAAAGTGACGGAGGGCTTTCAGAGCGCCAGGAGAAGCCTCTACCTCAAATACACTGTGGAATGGGCTGATTGGTCTGATTCTATCTTGCCTGTTCAGATCTATATTTTCGATATCACAGATACATGGTCGGGTTTGGACTCCGATGAACATCATTGCAAAGTAAGGGAAAAAAACACCTTCTCCCTAACATATTGTTTGTGTAACTGTACTGGGTTTTATTTTTCTTTTCATGACATGTTCATTCGTATACCTGCACGATTATCAGCATGATTGCTAAAAATCTGGCGTTTTTTTCATCCATGTATGTATTAATTCTTGTCAAATGAGAGAATAAGGCATAAATTATCTTGCTGATTGAGTCGGCTAAATTTTTTTTTGTAACAGGTAGAGTATGAAGTTGCAGAAGCTTGCAAGGCCACTAGTGTGACCGGAAACGAGTGCGTTGACAACAGAAGGAACAGGGTCAGGATTCCAACCGAAGGATATGTCATCTACGGCGTTGCTCACCAGCATACCGGTGGAATCGGTGCAGCCCTATACAGAGAGGTGATGTTGTTTCTGCAACTCTACATCTTTACACTTGTGTCGAAATCCCATCTGAAACTTCCGTGCATTACTAGTACAAAGCACGAGCAGGGTTTGGTTGCGTGCGGCTAATAAATTTGGTTGCACAAGACTTGATATTCTTTTGGATTTAGTCGGTAATTTTTGAATGGCGACTTGTGGGAGAGTTCGTGTAAACTACGCTCCCTCTTTTATACGTTGTTTATACATAGATATAGATATAGAATGAGGAGTTATTTGATCATTGATGTGATGCTTTGGCATGAGATTTCAGGACGGAAGGCTGATATGCTCGTCGATACCGATCTATGGAAAAGGAGAAGAAGCGGGAGACGAGGCCGGCTACATTGTGGGGATGACCACCTGCTATCCTCAACCCGGCTCGGTCAAGATACTTGATGGGGAGACTCTGGTTCACGAGTCTAACTACAGTAGCACCCAAACTCACACTGGGATTATGGGGCTTTTCTACATTTTGGTTGCAGACAAATTGCCAAATCCAACTCTCTCTATGCACTCCCCTCTTTGAACGAGTCACCTCCAAAAAAAAATAAAAAAAAGGCACTGCTTTTTATAGGATTGGGACTTGGCTCTATGAGGATGGAGTTTATATAATGCATCTATATATATATATATACATATATATTATAAGGGAATCTAGATATGAGCAACATAAATAATGTATAGAGTAATGTATCTCCAATGTAAACTAGTTTAATTATTTATGATATGTAGTGGAAGTGGCATATTGGTAAATCATATAATTGCAATTTTGGACCGTCAAATTTTTATTAAGTTCTATTAATACATTCTGATACGCGCAGAAGGTCTAGACATCGGTATATATGTTCATTATATCAGCGCGTCACTCACCGTTGAGGATACTGTTTCACTCTTCACGGTGATCATTCACTTATAGCATTGCCTTCTTAATCTAATACAAGTTGAAGACCTTATAGATAGGAATGGGAAAACTTGTCCATTTGTATACCTTATAGTTTGGATTGAGAAATTAGGTGCTAATAAAGAGCTGCTCTAGCAATTTTTATTTTTGTGCCTACTTATGTTGGACTTTGATGATTAATGCTGAGGCCGATCATTAAACAGAAAAGGTATGACCTTTCTACTCGAAACATTGGTTCAATTTTTCTTGTCCTATAATGAATCCAATGTAGCACAAGCCCCCATGAGTATTAAACAAATACACATCCCAAAAGAAGAAAAAAAAGACATCTTAATCGTTACACCAATCTTATTAATGGTATCTATTAGTGTGGCCTTCAATGCATGATTGATCTTAGCAAACCAAAAAAAAAAAAAAAATGTAAAAGAGATAATGACTCGTAATATTGAGAGAGAGAATATAATACCAACAAGTCACTAACAACTTCAATGGAAAAAAAATGTTGTTTTTCACCATTAGTGGTTGCATCACCACATAGGTGCACATAGGTAAGTGTAAAAACTGAAGACATAAATAAATAAATATATATTTTTTATGTTATATAGTTTTTATTTTTTATTGAGACACGCTTTATCGATTATAAATAATTACGTTAGACTTTTAATATTATGATTAGAAAACATACACTTGCTATACTTAATAGATGCAAATTGTGAAGTTCATGACTGCTTGTTCCGATTTTGAAATTAAGGGCCAAGGAGACGTCGCATGTGTGTATTTGTATGACACACATAACTTATTGTGACTAAAAGAAATTAAAATAAAAGTAAATAAAAGAAGAGGATTCATTAATTGATAGAGTAAAATATATTTTTATGAACATTCATATGGTGAGATATTATCTGTGATGGTAAATAACATTGGTAGACTTTTAATTGTTCAATTCAATATTGTGATTTACACTTGTCTTACTTTAATACATGCAAATTGTGATGTTCATCTTCAACCCAAAAAAAAAAATTTGTGATGTTTATCATTACTTGTGCTGGTTTTTCAAATTAATGGATAGATAGGGAGACGTTGATTCATAATTTATTTTGACTAAAAGAAATAAACATAAAATTATGCATTAATTGATAGAGTAAAATATATTTTCTGAGTTATAAATTTTAATAAAATTTACTGATATTCAATTATATGACACCCTGTCACGGAAATAAGAAATTTGTTTATACGAAAAAAAATAAAACAAATACAAAAGTATTAGAACATATGTTTTTTAGTAAGGTTAAAAAACACTATCGATCCACCATAATTTAAATCGTTAAATTTTCATTATGATTTACTAAAATTTATTATTTTAATCAAAATCAAATATTTGTGTAAAAAAAAAAAAAGGACTTTGTTACAATGCTAATCTTAAAAAGTGCAATTAATGAATATATCTATTCTATTTTTAACCTTAGGCGTACGAATTTATAAAAGTTCATGTAAAATACAAATTCAACAATCTATTAATGAAATTTTGTTAACAGATTCAGAGGAAAAGTAAACGATGCCCAATTAAATATCCTTTTTCTTTTCCTTGTCAAAGAAGGAATGAAATATATATATACATATATTTTTTCTTGTCAAAGAAGGAATGAAAAATCTTTTTTGGTGTCCTATTAAATAACCCTCCAAATGCAAATATTCAACATTTGTCACTAATAAATTTCCGTCCAAACGTTTGTCGTTTTCACACTACTTTCGTTGAAATTTCAACTGAAATTAGGGAAGTTCAAAACATCCGACTGAAATCCCAGAAGTCATGGCTGAGGGCATAGATGTCATCTTCACTCCCAATAAATTCACAATTTTGTGCGGACATTAAACTACAGTTTTATTATTATTTTTTAATAGACATTTTTGAAATGTGAAATTTATCCTATCCAACGTTTACTTCGCATGAAAGGGAAAGAAAAAAATATAAAATGTTCATTCTCTTTTATCATTTAATTATGTATTTATTTATAAAATAAAAAATAATAATTTAGTGGGCACCATATACAATACAGAAAATAAAATTAAAAAAAGAAAATCAATGATTCTTCTTCTAATTGTTTTACTTTTCTTTTCAATCTCGTTACTTTTTTCATTATATTTATTTACGATTTGGTAATAACGTTCTAAGAAAAATAATAAATTTAAAACTATGTTCTGTTAATAAATATCTTTGCTTATATTTGACAGGGTTCATTTCTGTTATACCAAATTTGTTATCATATACGTTGTCTTCCTATTAATATTTTAACAACTCATCCAAATTTAAAAATTAAACGACACAAAAACTACTAATTAAATACTACAAATGTTCAGTAATCATTGTAAGACAACTAATGAGACACAAAAATAGACAACGAATCTCGCTTATTTGACACAGACGCTGGAAAAAAAAATGTTTAAAAGATTTTAATCAAACTAAAATTGTCATTGTTTTCAAAATTCATATCATGCTCATTTTTCTCTCTCATAAATATCAATACATAATAAATTCTAAAAATTATATACCATACATTCTACTACAAAATTCTCCTCATTAATGTTCAATGAAACATTACTACTCTAATAAATTTGAGTCAAACTTGATTAAGATGAATACGAGTAGTTGTGTGTGTACACATATATCACACGTCACATCTCTCATATAATGTTTTTTTTATCATATTTGTCAGAGTCCGACAGTTTCATGTCTTTATTCCAAAATTATTTCGAAAATGGCCAGAAACTACAAAATGATTTCTTTATGACTTTTATTAAAAAATTCTATTATAAATATATAAATGCAATCGATGAGGCTTACATACGAGATCTGATCTTGAAAAACAAAAGTTTTATTGACTCTTCCTAGATTACGAAGGGCAGTTTTTGTTTTATTTTTAGATATTTATTTACGTTGAAAAGTCACAGAAGAAGGCGTGAAACATTGAAATATACTTTGCATGGACAGAAGTGTGACACACAAATATTTTAATGAAAATGATATCACAAACATTCATAGGCTGCTTCTTCTTCTTTTCTTCGTTTCTTCTTGTCTTTTTCTTTTTATTTTAAAAAACACTCGTAGGGAGATGTAAATATTCAATAATATGAATGAGCATTAGTCAAATACGAAGATACATATACCACAACCGCCATAATGATCGTGAATGTCTTTTTTAAATTAGATCATAATACTGTTTTATATGTAATTTTATTAGATTTCTAAATAAGAAGTGAACAAAATAATATGAGGGCATCAAAATCTCTTTTTTTTTTTTTTCTAACAAAGAAAATATGCATTTTAATACAACCCTTATATGTAATTTTTAACTAATTGTTTCATTGAGATAATTTTTCTTAAATGTGTCCAAACTAATTTTTAAAATGTTATAGTCATTGATCTTATGTTCAAAACTTAAAATGAGCCTTGGATTATTTAAATTTTAGAGGATAAGTATTGAAGCATTTTAGGCAACTTCCTTTCATATAAGAAGCTTACAATGACGACTGAATCATGATTCATGACTCCCTTTTTATCTATTTCTTTTTAAATATTGTGATGATATTTCAGAATCTCTATCCTCTATAATTATATGTATCTATATACCATATTTAAAAAAGATGTATCTGTTTCTTCATCCTTTATTTGTTCAACCATTAATTGTATATAGAATAAATTTGTTGATTTTTGTTTAAGGTGCGTTATGCATATGTATTTTTTTTTTTTAATGTTATATGTATTTTATATATACAAAGAAAATGTCTCATATGCAATATCATATACTATGCGGTACTTGTATTTTTTATATTTAAAAACTTATTACAACTAGTTGATTTACATATGACTTCCTATTTTTTTTTCATTGAGGAAAAAAAAACCATATGATTTCTTATTTAGAATCATGTTACATGGTTTTTATTTAGATATTCGTGTAAAAGATAAATATCAATGAAAAATATTATATTAGAATTTATAACGTATGGGAGAGATATACATATATATGTCCACATTTTAATCTCTATATTTGAAGATGTTTATACTTATAGTATGTGTCATCAGAGATTTTTTTAAAAAAAATTTGAGAAATAATAATTTTTATTAAAAGATAATAGTGTTATTTTATATAAAGTCGTTAATGGGGTCAGATGACTTGCTTGAGGCACGTCCCTCGTTCTAATATATATGAATGAGAGAAGAAACATTCCCTCATGTGCTAAAAGCCGGAAGTCTCTACATAAAGCAAATACTCAACTCTCTGCCATTCAAACCCAATCTCTTTTTTATGTTTTTCTTCATTTTGGACTTTTTCTTTTCTTTTCTTTAGGATATGACTTTTTCTCTGTCATTCAAACCCAAAGCCAAAACTGTCCTTGTGGCGGCTCACGAGTATCATTATCACAACCAAAACCCAGCTGGTATTTCTTCTTAACCAATCTCTTTTTTATGTTTTTCTTCCTTTTGGACTTTTTCTTTTTCTTTTTCTTTTCTTTTCTTTAGGATATGATTTTTTTTTTTAAATGAAATTCCTTTTCTTTCTGAAGTTTGTTTGTTTTATTTAGTCTTGTTCTTCTTTTTTTCATTTTATTTTATTTTTTTATTTAGGAGTACTACTTATACATTCATTTGTTCATTATATATAAGCCAGGGGTTGATTATAAGTAATGTCTTGTTGATTGCTTCTCTGTAATTAACCTCCTCATCTGGTGAAGTGACAATCTGCTGCTGCTTCTTTTTGTCACTTCTTCCATTTGTGGGATTGGTTTCGGAATGAGATTTGTCTTACGACGAAAACTAGATGCAATTTTGTATTGGGCATTAGAAATTCTTAATATGAATGATTATAAATCAGAGTATTGAAAAATTAATCTAATAATAATAAATAAATAAATAAATAACAGTTCCCACTACATAAACTCACTATTTTGAGGACTAGCCCTCTTTATACTAAGTAAAAGTTCTTGAAACTTCAACATTAAAAATCTTGTAAATATAGAGTTCTTCCTCTACTGAACACATTTAGAACACGTGAGCTTTAATTAAGAATAAAGTAATAAATAAATGTTTAAGAGAGAGATTGTACCTCCATAATATCTCTGATAACGTTATCTATTCTTGATAAAAATACAATTTACTTTTAAATTTACTTGGATGGAGGTATAATTTCCCTTTAAAAAAAGTATTTAATTACAACTTTACTTATAAATATATCTCATGTGATCAGAATTTAATATTCAATTTTTGTCTAAGTGTGACGCGTAAAGTCAAAAGTCAGGACCATGTGACATGTGTATAGTTTGTGGATCATTTATAAAATAACCTTTTTTTTCTAACTTATTTTTTTTTTTTTGTCAAATATACCCCTATTTATACTTTTTTCGTGCAATCCTTTAAATTATTATCATTTTAATATGACCCTTGTATGTATTTTTTTAACTAATTGTTCCATTGAAATAATTTTTCCCAAATGTGTCCAAAGTAATTTTTAAAATGTTATAGTTACTGATCCTATAAATGTTCAAAACTTAGAATGAGTCTTGCATTATTTAATTTTAGTGGATTAAGTATTGAAGCATTTTAGGCAACTTCCTTTCATACAATTAAGAAGCTTACAATGACGACTGAATCATGGTTCGTGCCTCCTTTTTTATCTTTTTTTTTTAATAAATATTTTTCAGATATTTCAGAATTTCTATACTCGTTAATATGTATCTATGCTACATATGAAAAAAGAATATGTCTTTGTTTCTTCATCCTTTATTTGTTCAACCGTTAATTGTATACAAAATAAATTTGTTGATTTTTGGTTAAGATAGGTTATATTTATGTATAGATATATAAAGGAAATAGCTTCTATATAATACCATAGACCATGTGGTACTTATATAATTTTTTTTATTTAAAAAACTATAACAACTAGTTGATTATGACTTTCTATTTTTTATTAAGGAGAAAATAAAATATATTACTTTTTATATAGAATCTTATCACATGATGGATCATGTTTAAATATTAATATGAAGGATAAATATCATTAAAAAATATTATGTTTGAATATTTTAATTGTTACAATTTACCGTAAAACAAAATACAAATAACGTATAGGAGAGAGATGCATATATATTTAAACACCATTAGGAAATAAAAATTTTAATTAAAAGATAATAATGATATTTCATATATAGTCGTTAAAGGTCAGATGACTTGCTTGGGGCACGTCCCTCGTACTAGTATATCTATAAATATATGTTAGAAAGCACAACGTGCTTTATTGTGCAAAATCATTTTTATCCGAAACGGTTCATTTTAGACGAAAATTTTTTGTATTTACTTTTTAGCCCATTCAATTTTCTTTTTTTATTTTAGCCTGTATTTTTTTTTTTTTACAATTTAATTCTTTTTTTTTTTTTTTGTGTATTGGTTAATTTTTTTCATTTTAGATCTTTTATCTTTTTTTTTTGGTCATGCCTCTCTTTTTTTATTTTTTAGGTCCTTTGTTATTTTCTCTTTTCTTTTTAATTTTTTAACCATTTTGGATGAAAATATTTTGTATTTACTTTTTAGCCTTTCAATTTTCTTTTTTTTTTATTTTGGCCAAATTTTTTTATTTTTACAATTTAATCATTTTTTGTATTGGTCAATTTTTTCATTTTAGTCCTTTTATCTTTTTTTTAATTTCTTTCATGTCTGTCTTTTTTATTTTTTGGGTTCTTTGTTTCTTTCTTTTTAAAAATTTTTTAACTTATTATTTTGAATTTTCTACATGTAAATAAAATATTTCAGATACGTGCATAGCACATAATTTTAGACTAGTATATTATATATATATATATAGATAGATAAAAGAGAGGAAACATTATTCCCTCACGCGCTGACCAGAAGTCTCTATATAAAGCAAATCCTGATCAACTCTCTGGCATCCAAACCCAAACCCAAACCCAAAACTGTCCTCGTGGCTGCTCACGAGTATCATTTCTACAACCAAAACCAATCTGGTATTTCTTCTTAACCAATTTCTCTTTTTTATGTTCTTCCTTTTGGAGTTTTTCTTTTTCTTTAGTTTTCTTTTCTTAAGATATGATTCTTTCTTTTCTCTAAATGAAATTCCTTTCTTTCTGAAGTTTGCTTTATTTATTTATTTTTTTTAATTTTGTTTTTGTTTATATAGGAGTACTACTTAAAAATACATTCGTTTGTTCATTATATATAAACCAGGGGTTGATTATAAGTAATGTCTTGTTGATTGCTTCTCTGTAATTAACCTCCTCATCCGGTGAAGTGACAATCAGCTGCTTCTTCTTTTTGTCACTTCTTCCATTTGTGAGATTGGTTTTGTTCTTAGCAAGATGTTTTGGAATGATATTTGTCTTATGATTAGAAATAGAAGCAGTAGTTTTGTAATATTGGGCATTTCAAATTCTTAATATAAATGGTTATAAATCAGATCGTTATAATGTTTAATCTATTTGAAAAAAAAAATATCCCGACAGCAGAAACTCCCTATTTTGATAACCTAGCCTTCTTTATACTCAGCAAAAGTTTTCGAAACTTCAATATTAAAGATCTTGTAAATATGGAGTTCTTCCTCTACCGAACTGTCACTGTCGTTGGTTTTTTTTTTTTTTTTTTTTCAATTGAGATAATACATGTCCGCTTTCAAACCTTTGACTGGTCTTTTTTGACTACTAAAAAGGTTCTTGCAAAAACGTGTCATGTTTTTCTACTTTTAAGTCCTTTTTAAGTCTTTAATAGTGTTGTGCAAACAAAATAGTCCTATTCATAATAGTTTTTTTTTTTTTTTTTTTAAATTTTAGACCAAATCCATTACCTATCATCAGTAGTCGAAACTTTTAGTATCATGTATCTTTATCATCGTAGGATACTATTTGGACAAAATACCCAAGGCATCTTATATGTTTAGTCAAAATTTCACTTTTACCCCTCTTATCACCCAAATGTCTAAAACACTCAATGTGTTTTTAAAATCAATCATAGGATCCGTTTGGCATCCAGATTTAACTCTAACTAAACTGTATTTTTTCATCTCAATTTTTATCTTTTTCTGAAAAGTCAACAAAGTTTATAACTACTTTTTAAAAAGTCAACTCAACTCAAACTTAAAAATTTCAACTCAACTCAAACTCAACTCATTCACCAAACACCCTCATAGAAATATCAAATTGGTCGGTCAGATCCATCCTAACTCATTTATTTTAAGCATATTAGTGCTTTGAGCCATGTCTGAACCGGCTCTTTTAATAAATATGTCGTGTCGTATCGTGTCGTGTCGTGTCCATTTTTAATTTGTACTGTCAAGTTCAACCCAATCCGTTTATACATGTGTCATGCTCTTAATGTACCATGTCTTAATCACGCTCAGTGTCAAAAACTTAAAAGAAAAAAAAAAGTTTTGAACACAATAGAAAACATTGATTTTTAACAATAGAAATCGGTTTCCTACCTATCTCTTTTTTAGATTGGGTAAAATGCTATGTTAGTCATTGAACTATCAAGTTTATAATCTAATGGTTTGGAGATCAACGGAACAATTTATCCTTTGGATATCTGGTATTTATAGCCAACCATAAAAGTTTAACAGTGTGGTTCAAACTTTGGCAGTACAAGATGGCACATGGGAATGGAGTTTGGTTCATATCACTTTCTATTCTAGTATTGGCGTTGAGCATGCCACGTTCACATTCTCTGAGGATTACCAAAAACAAAATCAAGACCAAATCTGCTGTTTTCTTGTCCCCCAAGTTTGAGTTGGGACCAGGACTAGTTAATAACAAAAATTACTACAACATTGGCTTCCCCAAAGGTCACATTGCCCTCAAGAGATTCGACGCCGAGGTAGTCGACGAAGCGGGGAATTCCATCCCCCTTTACGAAACTTATCTCCACCATTGGATCATTTTGCGATACTACATTCGCAAAGGTGTAGATATCGCCAACGCCACTCAGGCAGACTTTAGGTATGTGAGGAACAGTGGAGTATGCCAAGGGGATACTCTCGGGCAGTACTATGGCCTTGGCTCGGAGACACGAAAAACCCCCACACACGTCCCCGACCCTTACGGGATTGAGATCGGCAACCCCAGACAACTTCCCAAGGGCTTCGAGGAGGGATGGATGGTCAATGTGCACGCGATTGACACGCGGGGCACGGTGGATGCACTTGGATGCCTCGAATGTAGGTGCGATTTGTATAACGTCACCAAGGATGTGGATGGCCAGCCTTTGCCAAAGGGTTACTTAGGAGGTTTGGATTGTTGCTATGATCAAACACAATGCCAATTGAAGAAAGGCTTTTATGGTGCCAAGAGAGGCCTCTACCTCAAATATACTGTCGAATGGGCTGATTGGTCTGATTTTATCTTGCCCGTTAGGATCTATATTTTCGATGTCACCGATACCTGGACGGGTTTGAAATCCACAGAACATAATTGCCTAGTAAGTGAAAAACACCTGCTTCCTAAAATAATGTCACAATTTTCTTTTTTTTTTTTTTTTTACACCATGTCCAATTTGTTGTAACAGTTTGATCTATAATATATCACATGGCTATAACAGCGATACGCACATATGTATGTTAAATGAGTGTTTAAGGTATAAATTATCTTACTGATTAAGTCAACTTAATTTAAGGCATAAATTATCTTGCTGATTGAGGCAACTTAATTTCTTTATATCAGGTGGAGTACGATGTTCTAAAATCTAACAAGACCACTAGTAATGATTCCATTGAAACCAAAAAGAACTATGCAAGTATTTCACCCGGCGGATATCTCATCTACGGTGTCGCTCACCAACACACTGGGGGAATCGGCGCGACAGTCTATGGACAGGTGATTTTGTTTCTACATCCTTCATTTATTTTTAGTGTAGATACAATCGTTTAGTTTTAATTAATATGACAGTTATTTAAAAACTTATCAATTAAAAACTACCAGCTCATATACCACATGAATTAGTGCTCAAAAGTTAGAATTAGAATTCATGCCAGTAGCGTTTTTATTTTGTGTAATATTCCAGCTTTGTAATGAATTTGAATGTACATTATGGCTTTATTAGGCAGTCTTTGATGATGCGTATACGTATAAACAAGAAGATATTGTAAGAAAAATAACTTAATCAAAAGTTCGAATAGTGAAAAAATATTGTATAGCTATTCAATCATTGATAAGATGGGTACTTTCGACTGTGATTTTCAGAATGGAAGGGTGATATGCTCGTCGACGCCGATCTACGGAAACGGAACGGAAGCGGGGAACGAGGCCGGGTACATCGTGGGGATGTCAACTTGCTATCCTAAACCAGGCTCTATCAAGATACTTGGTGGGGAGAGACTGGTTCATGAGTCTAGGTACCACAACAACAAAACACACACAGGGGTTATGGGGCTTTTCTACATTTTGGTTGCAGACAAATTGCCAAATTAAAAATAAAAACTCTCTCTTGATGGGATGGGCAGACAATAAAAACACTTTATCGTGCACAATAATTTTGAGTTTGACCTTTGGTAGTATTAGAAATGCGTCTCCAATGTAATAATTCAAGTTTTATTTTGATATGCACAACATTAATTTTGAGCATAATAACCACATTATAATATAATTTTTGGTATGTTATTGCTTGGTTTTGGCTTAAATTTTTTAAGTTTTGCTTTTGGGCTTTCGTTCATATATCCTTATAAATCATTAGATATGGGTTTTAAAAATATTTAAAATAAATAGCAGTAAATTATAATTTAACTAGGTAAATAACTTATTATCTTGTAAATTCTACTGCTATTTATTTCAAATATTTTAAAATCTTACCATTTACTTCATTTAATTTCCTAAAAATGTTATTAATTACAATTTTGGATAAGTCATTAGATAATTCGGGTCTTGTTTTCTTGCTTAACCCCAATTTGGTCGCTATCTTAGACTCAAGTAGATCCATCTCGAGAGATTGATGAGATTGATAAGCTACTAATATCATAATATTATAGTTATGTATCATCATATCAACTTATAATTATAATAATTTAAACAAATAGAAACTACGGAGTATATCCTATTTAAATAATTTCCTTTTTAATTTTTTTATTGATTTAATTTGTAATACATCGTCATAAGATAATATTTTTTTTTCAAGAATTTTTTCAACTCCTTATCAAAATTATTTTTCAAAGTTCTCAAACTCATTGCTCTCCCCAAGTATGTCGTCGGAATATGGAAGAGACAGACAAACATACAACCAACCAAAACTCCAATCCCAAGTCAAAAGAACCAAAAACTTCACAAACCTCACAGCTCAGAAACAGAGAGAAGCCATCCAGCCAGCCATTCACAAAAAGATCTTGCTATTCGGATCCCCGAGCCACAGACTCACATCTCAGAAAAGCGTGTCTATATATATATATATATATATATATATCTTTTAGTTAGTTATAAATGAATTCGGATATGAAATTACCGTTTGACTGTATTTATAAATATATAAATCTAATTTTGTGCATGGTTCTATTACAAATTAATATAGTGCATCTATCTTTGATCTGCTTGCTTCTTTTGACATGACCCTAGATGAGCATCCAAAGTTACTGTATAATAACTTGAGACTGAGTTCAATATGGAAATTCATAAATGTAACAACACCCTTAATCTTATTCTTACAACTCACTATAGAAAATGTCGTTATGCTTTTAACCATAAAATAAGTACAGAAATTTTTCCCTCGATGATGAGTTAGATCAAGTTAGCTCGGAACCCTAATCATTTTTAGGATTTGCTGATGGATTAGATCTTGATCTTTGATAAGAGGAATGTAGTGTATTTTACCTTGAAGTTGGCTTGGTTAATTTACGAGAAAAATTGTTGTTGGGTGGACAAGTATGATGAGGGGATAATTAGTGCCGACGAAATTAGGTCCTCGACTTTCTTTTTCCCCTATTGCCAACTTGCCTTCTGTGAACTTGAATCCTGTTTTTTTTTTTTTTTTTTTTTTCTTAAATGTGCCATATTGTGGTCGTCAAATTAGATTCCATAAAAAATTTAGATGGCCATGAAAAAAATCATGTGAATCACGAGTGATAATTAAAATTACAACCAAGGATGAAAACGTAGGTGTTGAAAAAGTTGTTGAGTTTTTGTTTTGCGAATTATGTCAACATAAATATTATTATCGATGGATATCCCGATAAAAAAATGGATACTTAGAGAAAAAAACATAATTTTTTATTAAAACTTTACAAAAATGTTAAAATAATCAGTTTTTATTTAATTTGAACTAATTTAATAAAAAAATCATTTTTTATATTGTTAATGAGCTGAATAATGCTGTCAAAATTTATTCTGAAAAAACTACATGCAATTTACAGTAATTTCATTTTGTAAGGTATAAAATTCTAATTATCACATGGCAATAGTAACAACATTAATTGTATATATTAGATAATATTTTACAGTAATTTCATTTTGTAAGGTATAAAATTGGAATATCTCTTTCCCAAAATTTAAAAAAAAAAAAACATGAATAATAAAAATCAAAATTGGTTTTGACCACCTCTTTGAGTGAATTTTATCTAAGAATGGTGTCTACTATTTAAGCAGATTGGTACTTTTTTTTTTTTTTTTAAATTCTCCATAAAGAACTTAAGAAAAGGTTCGATCAATCATTAAAAAAACAATTATTTTCTTAATTTAACAAATTTAGAATATTTGTTGAACAATGCTTAAAAATTAACATTTTCGCACATATCCAAATAGTTTTTCACATCCTAATAAATACTTTTTTTCCTTTTTGTCCCCCTTGAATTCCTAACACATTATCATATAATTATTTTTTTAAAATCACAATAAAAAGAGAGAATTCGATGAATTTTGATAAAAATCCAATAATTATCCAAAATTATATTCTATCAATCTTCCGTTTAACATCCTAGAAACACATGTTCAAACTTTTTTACCCTATATTTTCTAACAAAAATTATCCAAAATCGTATGTTTAGAAATTATTGTTTGAGTTGTACATTTGAAGTTTGAATTAGTAATCCAAACTGAAGACTTTATTTTTTATTTTTATTTTTTGGTAATTCTTTTGTTTTTTAGGGGGGAAAAAGTTTGAAATGCTTTTTTCCTCAAATATTTTAGCACGACTGTTACATTGATGTGCTCATTTTAACTGTATAATTCAACAATACAGTAATAAGATTTAACTAGATGGGATTGAATCTCGATACTTTATAAAATAACGGGACTCATCTGATGAGACCTACAATTATGAATAATCTGGATTTCACCCGACGAGTTTGAATTTTTTTTTTTTTTTTTCCAACAACATAGTTAGGCAGTAGACACTTGTCTTTGAACACTTGCATGTTATTGGTGGAAGTAGTTATAGTCAGCAATACCATTTACGTGTTCTGATTTTCTTTGTGACTAAATAAATTAGAGAAAGAGAGAAGTGATAGAACATTCATGTGAATCATGTTGGCATAAGGTGGAGCTCCTTAATCATAATTAATAAGGAAGGTATGCTAATGCCGATCATCTTAGCATGTGTTTAGAATTCAGGTTTGAGATGAAATTTTTAGGTTAAAATTATTTAAATTTTTAAAAGTTAATTATAATTTTTATTGACTTTTCAGAAAAAGATAAAAATGAACCCAAAAACTTAGGTCCTAGACCTGTAAACTAAACGGCCCTTATTTATAGACTTATTTTTTTTTTGCTAGAAAAAAAAAAGGATAGATTTTAAGACCTTACTATAGAAGTCGACAAAAGATTATCTTGTCTATAATATTAAAAGAGCGATGCTACTTATTTCATGATTTTGCTTCAAGAAAATTAGGTGGATATGCAACAACTTCTATGTGTTTTTATATTTATAGAACAACTTATTCGTGATTTAATTTATATCTTATTAATCATAGAAATTTTAAGTTTTATAAATCTATAGCAGAAATTTTAAATTGAGATCTTAATAAATGAGAAATTATAAGTGTTGTTTTTCCACACTTGTTTTAAAGAATGACCTTTTTTTTTTTTACCGGTGATCATGAAAATGCTAACTCATTGTGCAATATGATAAAAATATATATTGATATTTGTTAATCGATAACTGACCATCAATCAATTCGTCAGTAATTGATAAAAACAATCATTATTCTAATTTAACAAAACTTGATATATTTATTATTTTAAAAAAACATATACTCAAAATAAAAAGTTATTGTCTCACGTGTCCTTTATTAAATTCCTGAAAATTTCTTTATCAAATCCTTAGTAAAGACGATGAGACTATCACAATTTTGGTCTTAAAAAATGGTGATGGGAGATTTCTTTAACGTGACACAATGAAGTATGAACCATCTGTTTTTTTTTTTTTTTTTTTGAGCCATCTTTTTTTTTTTCAACCTTTATTTTTCAGGAAAAATATTATAAAAAAAATTTAGCAAGAACTTTTTTTTCTTTCTAATTTTTATACACGAAACTACACGGCACATACTCCTCCAAAGAAATACATTCAACCTTTCCCTCGTAGGAAAGGCTTGTCGTTTTCTCCCAGCACAAAAACGCTCGTCTTCTTCACAACAAAGATGGCCACTGGCATTGTTTATTATTAATGGTTTTTTTTTTTTTTTTTTTTTTTGAGGATTAGTATTTTAATTTTAATTTTAATTTTTTTTTTTAATTTACACGTTGAAAGAGTAGTATATGTCAATTTATCAGCCAATGCTTTGAGCAGAAAGGAGGGAAAGTGCCAAATTTGTCAATAGGGAAAATAGCCAGCCTCAACTCAAAAAAAATAAAAAATCCCATGAATCCTTTGCGTCATGGCTGAGGTCATACATTTACTCCCAATTGACACTTCAATGTGAAGATTTCAAAGCATCTCCTTTGTTTTCTATTATTATTAAAATAACAAGAGAAAACAGATATTCTATTCTTGGAATAAGCACCTCCCTCATTACTTTAGTATTAAGAAAAAAATTTATTCCATGATGAGATGTGAAAATAACTTTATTAATTTTTTTTTTTGGAGTTTTGCATTTTTTTTTCATTTCCTTGTTTATTTTAATATGACTTTAACCATATTTTATTAAAAGGAAAAGGTAAGTGAGGGGAAAAAAACGTCTTCTGTATCCAATTGTAGGACATAGTTTTGAACAATAGTTTTGGAAAACCTACAAAATTATTGATAGAGCACTCCTATGTTCTGTAAAGTTTATGTTGTGTTTTCAGTCATAATAGGATTATAATAAGATAAGATGTGACTGTCCAAAATTTTACAAAGTCGAGTACGGTTATTGGAAAGCTTCGTTTTTTTTTTTTTTTTTTTTTGAAGATTTTTTTTTTTGAAGATGGAAAGCTAATTACTGCATTAAAGATCTTTCTTCAAAAAAAAAAAAAAAAAAAAAAGAAAAGAAAGAAAGAAAGAAAGAAAGAAAGAAATTATTGCATTAAAGTTCTAGTAGTCTCATACAGAAAACAAA
Source organism: Ficus hirta (assembly GCA_038430175.1). NCBI lineage: Eukaryota > Viridiplantae > Streptophyta > Magnoliopsida > Rosales > Moraceae > Ficus > Ficus hirta. The sequence goes on from CM076588.1 coordinate 1,460,085, forward strand.
GTACAATATCCTTTCCCAATTATAACGAGTAGTTGACCTCTGCCGAGCATGCTATGAGATCTGTTAATTATGTTGCTCATTTGCTTTTTCAAGTTTAATGTATAAAAATAATGGGTAATTAGTAATTGATTATATACAATTTATAAAAATATCAATTAATATAAGTCAATTACTGATTGATTTTTTTTAATGGTCATTTTTTTAATTTTAGAAAATTTCGATCATTTATTTAAAAGAGTAATTAGCATAAATGGTCCATGAACTCTTTAAGAGATGATATTTTGGTCCCTTTTTTTTTTTTTTTTTTTTATCGTGATGACCCTAAACTCTCTAAAAAAGTGACATTTTGGTCATTTCCGTCTGGTTCCATTAAAAAACTCACGGAATAATCACGTGAGAAGCACGTTTTGTACTTTTTGAAGGAACATATTCCTAAAATGGTGAAAATATTCTTATTTATATAATAACAATAAAAGAAAGAAAAAAAAAAAAAAAAAGAGAGAGAGATGAACTTAAAGCTCCCCCACCCCTTCTCTCTCTCTCCCCTCCACCACCCGCCCACCACAGATTTGACGCAAGAGCTGGAGCTGAAGGATGTCTCTCTCTCTCCCTCCCTTTGCAAACAACCGGCGATCTGGGTTCGGCGCCCTTGTCGCTGCGGGGATCTGGGTTCCGTGCCCCCCATCCCCCCGAGCGATCTAAGTTCGCCCTCCCCCCCCTGCCACCATCGGGATCTGGGTTTCGAGCCCCCCAGCCCCCCGTGTCCAACCCCCCCCCCCCCCCCCCCCCCCCCAAACCGATGCCCCAATCTAGGTTTGGCCCCCACGCGCGATCTGGGTTTTTAATCTGGGTTACCCCACCCTGGTCGCCGAAATAAATTTTACACATAGAGAGAGATGAATTTTAATTTTTTTTAATTTTTTTTGTTTGATTGAGAGAGAGAGAGAGCTGAATTTTAAATTTTTTAATTAATTATTATTAAATTATTAAAATACTCTTTTAAATTGGATCATATGTAATATACATGACTTATTTCGTTAGAAATTTAACGGAATTGGACTGAAAGAATCAAACCGTCACTTTTTTAGAGAATTTAGCATGGCCCAAAGAAAAAAAAAACAGGAACTAAAGTATCACCTTTTAAATAATTAATGAACTATTTAGGCCAATTACTCTATTTAAAAACATCTTTAAAAAAATCAATTAACCACATATCTCATGTTTTAATGCCAGTGTGCGCCCTCCCTAGCTAGTTAGTTTGAAAAGGACAAAGGATCCTTTAAAAAAAAAAATGGAATTAGGGATGGTAGCAAGACAGGTTCAAAGCATGGTGGTCTCTTATCAATTCGCTCTTTAAAAAAAAAAAATATTCATCCTCATCTTTTATCCCGTTTAAGTTGATATGAATAGAGCGAGTTTTCTTATCACAGATTTGGGATATATGTGAATTTGAATTTTCATATTATTACTTACGGATATCCAAACCAATCCTATTTACAACAGGTTAAAAATTTAATCCATTTATAACCCTAAATAGAAAATCTATTTAGATCAAGTTTTCCCTATCCTAAGGTGGGTAATTACTACGGGTATCAAAGGAATTATCTTTACCAACATATTACTTTAATTGAATTCTACCAAATAATAATAATAATAATAAATGAAAAATGTTATTCACAGTATGTGCTTGCATACTGTGTAAGTGTAATTATTTGTAAATACATTAAAATTGTTTTTTTTTCCTAATAGTAAAATTTAGCATTTGAGTTATAAAAAAATAAAAAATAAAAAATTTCTCTCCAATTTGGTACTAACTTTGATGTCAAACTTATCATGTGTTAAATTTTATGGTAAATTTACTACCTAATATTATTAATGTCAAATGTAACATTTAATTTTAATTGATTAATATTTTGACTTTTTCATGTAGTTATTAATTCTTTTTTACTTTTAAATTAAATATTAAAAGTCTTTTTAAAATAATAATTTCGTATCCGACTCCACCACAATATATAGAATTCGAATTCTCCCAACCCCTAAAAGTTTAATTTTATAAGTTTTAAAACATAATAATGAAAACAATAATAAAAATATCATTGCACGTTATAATATAAAAGTATGATTACATTATTTTTAATTCTTTTTTATGATAAATATAATATTAGTATTGATATATGCATTAGAGATGGTTGATTGAATATGACAATCAACAGTTACTTTTTAACACGACTGTAACATTGTCGTGCTTATGTCAATTGTATTTTGATGGTCTAATCAGAGTAATGTCGATTGCTTTTTTTTTTTTTTTTTCCTCCCCGACAATATGATACTTATCTTCAAACACTTGCATATAATTGGTGCAAAGTCGTTTTAGTTTCTGTATCTCTGATTTTCAAACAAATGGATAGGAAGACGTCTCCTTTCTCTGAGAATATTATTTGTCATTCATGATCTATGTGACAGAAAGCTTAGAGAGAGAAAGAGGAGAGAGAGCATTCACGTGAATCATGTCTAGCATATGTGTAGCACTTTGATCATAATCACGAAAGAGGGTATGCTAATGCTGATCATTCTTTTGATAAACTTTTATCTTTAGTTAAAAAAGGGTAATTTTTTTAAAAAAATTTTTAAAGGTAGTTTTTAACACCTCTCAAAGAGTACTCACGCTCATAACTTTATAAGAGTAATGCTACTTACTTCATGATTTCACATCAAGAAAATTAAGTGGACATAAAACAACTTTCATATGTTTTTAGATTATAAATCAACTTATTTGTGATTCAAAAAAAAAAATTTTAATCAAGTCTATTTATATGACAAAAATCGTAAGTTTTTTTTAAATTTGAAAGTGTGATCTTATTATTATACGAGAAATTAGATTAGACAAAAGTTTTTGGACACTTGTTTTAAAAAAAAAATGTCAAACTTTTTATTTTAAGAAAATGACCGGTGGCAATTAAAATATTGATTGACAATAATCAATCAGATTGATTAACCCATAAATATATATATTGATATCATTCAATTAATAATTGATCATCTATCAAAAGATCAAGATAATTTTTTAAAATATAATTATTTTTTAATTTAACAACAAAATTAAGACTTTTACTATTTTAAAAAAAATTTATAAAAGACCACCTTTCCCACGTATCCTTTTATTAAATTCATGAAAATATCTCTATCATATCCTAAGTATAGAGAACGAGACAAAACACAATTATGAACTAAAAAAATAAAAAGGTAATAGTCAAAAGGAGACTTCTTTTTTATTTTTATTTTTGGATGTAAAAAGGAAACTTCTTAGTAAGTCTTAAAATAAAATAAATAAATAAAATTAAAAAAAAAACTCCATTAACGTGACACAATTATGAAGGATGAACCATCTATTTTTATACAATTCAAGGAAGGAAAAAAATAAAAAATAAAAAATATAAAAAAAAGATTTCAAATTTTTGTACACTATCCCCTGCTCACATAAAACTCCAAATTAGTAATATTCAACCTTTCCCACACGGACACAACAAGAGGGTGATAATTATCTTCCGTCCAAAGGCTTGTCGTTTTAATTCGACCCATAAAAAAAGAAAAATTCAAAAAAAAAAAATTTAAAACCAATGAATCCTATGCGTCATGGCTGACGACATACATTTTTATCTTTCACTTCCAATTCACAATTCAGTCTGAAGATTTCAAAGTAAACTCTCCTCTATTTATAGAGCGATGATTGGATGTCCCATTCAGCTAATTGGTATTGTATTTTAATGTAACAAATATATTTTCAAATGAGTTTAAATATATATCATAAATTTTGTTGTCATTTTATATATAATTACTCTAATTTTTGGTTGTTAGTTTTAACAACTTGTTTTATACTTTACTTTACATATATTATTAGAAAGAAAAAAAAAGTTAAATATCTTAGAAAAAGGGAACTTGATTATTTATTTCAACCAAAGAACCAAATTATTTGAGTTGTCAAAATTTCTCAATGTTTAAGTCCTAAACCGCATGATCACATCGCACCACATATGTGGTCATATAGTTAAATTTTCGACTGTGGTTAACAAAATATATTTAATTGTACTTGTGTTTTTTTTTGTTTTGGTTTTTTGTTTTTTGTTTTTTTTGTTTTTGTTTTTGTTTTTGTTTTTGTTTTTTGTTTTTGTTTTATTGTTTAAAATTGGAATAATCCAAACTTAAAGCAGCAGAGACAAGTGAAGGAGTCTCATCCATCCAATACTTGTGTTTTGGCCAATACTTTTTTACCCCAAATTTCTCAATACGACAATATAATAGACTAACAACAAGACCATAAGTAATTTATCGTTAATTTGATTGACATTGATTGATTATTTATTTATATTGATTAATCATTAATTTATTAAATTATAAATTAATGATTGATCAATTCATAAATGACGTTTGTCTAATTAAAGAAAATTTAAGCAATTTAAGACATTTATTTAAATTTTATCTGGAATATTCCTTAGATAAAGAATAAAGTTAAGGGGCACTACATAGATGAAAAAAATAAAATTGTTTTGTTTTTTTTAATTAATAATATAAGTCCCACCTCTTATTAAATGATAAATAATATAAGAAGTCAGCTTATGTGGAGTAAGACACCAGATGCCCCTAGCTTTACTCTAAGATAAAGTCTTTAATGTGAACAAAACAACCTTGCATTGAAAAAGTCCTGTTACATATAAAAACTTATTTCTATAAACACAAAAAACAAAATTAAAGAAGGTAGTGTAACAGAGAAAAACTTTCATCATTATTATTATTTTTTTCAAAGAACAACTAGAATTTACATAGAGAATGCCGTATAGCACTTAAATACTCATATGGATTAGGGGGAAAAAAAATTTACGGAGAAACAGTAGTGTAACGTTGAAATTCATATTTTCTATTGAAAATATAACAAGATATGACATAGCAAATGTCGAATAACATTGAAATAATCATTTGCATTGAAAACCCCAAAATTTACATAGAAAAAGTCGTGTGACATTGAAATACACTGAAAATGATGGAGATTTTATGGTAAATATGAAGAAAAAAAAGATCGTATCAAAATGTTATTTTAAATTTTATTTGTATCAGATAACAGATTTTGTCAACTCTATGTAGAGTCATGGTTTTGACTAATTTGTTATCAGAAACTAGTGCTACTTTTGAAAACGAGAAAAAAAAAATTTTTTTTTAAGTAAACTTATTACAAAGTTGCAGTATGGTTCGCAATTTTTTTTTGTGTGATTAAAAATATCCCAAATTCTTTAAAAAGTACCATTTGAACAGATGAAATATATCATATACATATATAACACATATAAGTTAAAATATATAAACTTTGTTTATAATTACATTTAGATAATAAATCGTGTGTGTGATTAATGTTATATTTTTTGTTTAGTTTTAAATATCTTTAACAAAAAATATTATTTTACCTTTTTTTTTTAAGAATTTAAGGATCTTTTAACAGTAAAATAAATAAATAAATATATAAATAAATAAGATTAAATCACAATTTAATAAAAAAATTAAATAACAAATGAGTAATTTATTATAAATAAAAAATCCCTGGGTCCATTTTTCTTGATACGAACGGCCACAAATCTACCGACACTCTCATCTCATAGGTGTGCGTGCGTATATAAATATATATGCACACACAAGTATAATGGTATGAAGGCCCATTCTCTGGCCTCAAGAAGTTACATAAAACTCAAAACCCAAAAAAGTGTCCTCGTGGGAGCTCACCAGTTCTCTGTCTCTTTTAGGTACTTTTCTCTCATCACTTCCCATCTGGTATTTCTTCTGTATCTCTCTTTCGTTTTTAATCCGAGTCTTGTTATATTGTTTTCACTCTCTTGTTGACTTTCTTCTTCTTTTTGGATTTTTGTTTTTTTTTTTTTTGGTTTTTGTTTTTTTTTTTCTTTGTGTCTGGCATGGTAGGACATGATATTTTCTGAAATTCCTTTCTTCTTGTTTCTTTATTTCCTTTTTTTTGTTTTATAAATAAATTCTCCACGTTTGGTGCTTTTGTTTATTTGTTTTTGTTGTTTTTTTTTGTTTTTTTTTTGTTTTTTTTTGTTTTTTTTTTGGTGTCTGGCATGGTAGGACATGATATTTTCTGAAATTCCTTTCTTGTTGTTTCTTTATTTTCTTTGTTTTTTTTTTTTTAAAATAAATTCTCCACGTTTGGTGCTTTTGTTTATTTGTTTTGTTTTTGCGAGGTTGACTACAATTGTTTTTCTGCAACCTTCTCATCAGCATCTCTTATTGTTTTTTATTTTGATTTTGATTTTGATTTTTGTCTTTTTGGCATTTTTCTTCTTCTTTTTCTGGGATTTTTGTTTTCTTTCTTGTTTTTGTAAACTACCCATCTGTCTGTCTATCAAGTTCTTGAAACAAAAATATGAAATTTCCAATTTACCTTTAAAATATGAAAACTAAAATATGAAATTTTCATCTCAAAACTCAGAAGTTCAAAAGTTCAATTTTTGTCTATTATTTTTGGAGAATTTTGTGATAGCTGGTAGGATATGAAAAAATACCAGAAGGGTATATGACACAATTTTTAACGGTAAGATCAAATTAGGTACATTGTTTGATGTTCAATAGACGGATCAAATCAGCGATCAAGAAAAATATAACAATTTAAGGGAACATGATGACAGCTAAAAATGTGCTCCAGTGCTATACTATTTTTTTATACTCTATTAAAGAATTCTCTTTGATTTAGGAAAAGGGTGGATAGAAAAACTACAATCTTGTGTAGTTTTTGAATGTTCGATTTTGATCATTCTTGTTATTTATTTATTTACTTCTTTATGATATGGTTCTGATATAACCTGGTAGTCTAGAACGTTCTATTAGAGTTAGAATCGTAGAACTTGCAAGTTAATCTGAGAGAAACCTTTAGTTTAACTGAATGGTTGAACATTGACAGAACAAAATGGCACACGGTTTTGGAGGTTGGTTGCTATCCTTTTCGATTCTAGTATTGGCATTGAGCATCCCATGTTCACTTTCTCTGAGGATTAAGAGCGGAATCAAGACTAGGTCTGCGGTTTTCTTGTCCCCCGAGTTCGAGTTGGGACCAGGATCTGTGGAGAACAAGTTTTACTATAATGTCGACTTCCCAAGAGGTCACATTGCCATCAAGAGATTCGATGCCGAAGTAGTCGATGAAGCAGGGCGTCCTATCCCTCTTCACGAAACTTATCTCCACCATTGGGTTGTCATGAGATATTATGTTCGCAAAGATGTCCCAAACGTAGAGTACGATGCGTCTTTGAAAAATAACCAGTCAAACTTTGTGCGTGTTAGGAACAATGGAGTGTGTAAAAATATAGGGCAGTACTATGGCCTTGGCTCAGAGACACGAAAAACGCCCACGTATGTTCCTGACCCTTATGGGATTGAGGTGGGCAACCCTGCACAGGTTCCTGATGGTTTCGAGGAGAGATGGATGCTCAACGTGCACGCTATTGACACACGGGGTGCGGTGGATAAGCTGGGATGCACCGAGTGCAGGTGCGATCTGTATAACATCACCAAGGACGAGTATGGACGGCCTTTGACATCGGATTACAGAGGAGGCCTGTTGTGTTGCTATGATCACACGCAATGCAAAGTGACGGAGGGCTTTCAGAGCGCCAGAAGAAGCCTCTACCTCAAATACACTGTGGAATGGGCTGATTGGTCTGATTCTATCTTGCCTGTTCAGATCTATATTTTCGATATCACAGATACATGGACGGGTTTGGACTCCGATGAACATCATTGCAAAGTAAGGGGGAAAAAACACCTTCTCCCTAACATATTGTTTGTGTAACTGTAGTCTTCTTAGTTTTATTTTTCTTTTCATGACATGTTCATTAGTATACCTGCACGATTATCAGCATGATTGCTAAAAATCTCGCGTTTTTTCATCCATATATGTATTAATTCTAGTCAAATCAGAGAATAAGGCATAAATTATCTTGCTGATTAAGTCGGCTAAATTTTTTTGTAACAGGTAGAGTATGAAGTTGCAGAAGCTTGCAAGGTCACTAGTGTGACCGGTAACGAGTGCGTTGACACCAGAAGGAACAGGGTCAGGATTCCAAACAAAGGATATGTCATCTACGGCGTTGCTCACCAGCATACCGGTGGAATCGGTGCAGCCCTATACGGAGAGGTGATGTTTCTGCAACTCTACATCTTTACACTTGTGTTGAAATCCCATCTGAAACTTCCGTGCATTACTAGTAGAAAGCACGGGCAGGGCTTGGTTGCGTGCGGCTAATGAATTTGGTTGCACAAGACTTGATATTCTTTTGGATTTAGTCATTAATTTTTGATGGTGTACGTTTCTTTAGACTAAAAATAACTTAACCAAAAGTTTGAATGGCGACTTGTGGGAGAGTTCGTGTAAACTACGCTCCCTCTTTTATACGTTGTTTAGACATAGATATAGATATAGATATAGATATAGAATGAGGAGTTATTTGATCATTGATGCGATGCTTTGGTATGAGATTTCAGGACGGGAGGGTGATATGCACGTCGATACCGATCTATGGAAAAGGAGAAGAAGTGGGAGACGAGGCCGGCTACATTGTGGGGATGACCACCTGCTATCCTCAACCCGGCTCGGTCAAGATACTTGATGGGGAGACTCTGGTTCACGAGTCTAACTACAGTAGCACCCAAACTCACACTGGGATTATGGGGCTTTTCTACATTTTGGTTGCAGACAAATTGCCAAATCCAACTCTCTTTATGCACTCCCCTCTTTGAACGAGTCACCTTCGGAAAAAAAAAAAAAAAGCACTGCCTTTTGTAGGATTGGGACTTGGCTCTATGAGGATGGAGTTTATATAGTGCATCTATATATATATATACATATATATTATAAGGGAATCTAGATATGAGCAATATAAATAATTATAAGAGTAATGTATCTGCAATGTAAACTAGTTTAATTATTTATGATATGTAGTGGAAGTGGCATATTGGTAAATCACATATAACTGCAATTTTGGACTCTTAAATTTTTATCAAGTTTTGTTAAGTTTTGTTAATACATTCTAATGCGTGCCGAAGGTCTAGACGTCGGTATATATGTTCCTTATATTAGCACGCCACTCATCGTTGAGGATACTATTTCACTCTTCACCATGTATGAGAGGTGATCATTCAATTAAAGCATTGCCTTCTTATTCTAATACAAGTTAAAGACCTTATAGATAGGAATTGGAAAACTGGTCCATTTGTAAACCTTATAGTTTGGATTGAGAAATTAGGTGCTAATAAAGAGATCCTCTAGCAATTTTTATTTGTCTGCCTACTTATGTTGGACTTTGATGATTAATGCTGAGGCCGATCAATAAACAGAAAAGGTATGACCTTTCTACTCGAAATATGGGTTCAATTTTACTCGTCCTATAATGAATCCAATGTTGCATAAGCCCCCATCAATATTAAACAGATGCACATCGAAAAGATGAAAAAAAGACATCTTAATCGTTACACCAATTCTATTAATGGTATTTATTAGTGTCGCCTTTCAATACATGATTGATCTTAGCAAACCAAAAAAAAAAAAATTAAAAGAGATTGTGACTCATAATATTGAGAGAGAATATAACACCAACAAGTCACTAACAACTTCAATGGAAAAAAAATGTTGTTTTTCTCCATTAGTGGTTACATTACCACATAAGTAAGTGTTAAAACTGAAGACATAAATAAATAAATATATATATTTTTTATGTTATATAATTTTAATTTTTTTATTGAGACACGCTTTATCGATGATAAATAATTACGTTAGACTTTTAATATTATGATTAGAAAACATACACTTGCTATACTTAATAAATGCAAATTGTGAAGTCCATGACTGCCTGTTCCGATTTTTGAAATTAAGGGCCAAGGAGACGTCGCATTTGTATGACACACAAAACTTATTGTGACAAATAAATTAAAATAAAAGTAAAAGAAGAGGATTCATTAGTTGATAGAGTAAAATATATTTTTATGACCACTCATATGGTGAGATATTATCTGTGATGGTAAATAATATTGGTAGACTTTTCATTATGATTTACTAAAATTTATTATTTTAATCAAAATCAAATATTTGTGTAAAAAAAAAAAAAAAAAAAGACTTTGCTACGATGATAATCTTAAAAAGTGCAATTAATGAATATATCCATTCTATTTTTAACCTTAGGCGTACGAATTTATAAAAGTTCATGTAAAATACAAATTCAACTATCTATTAATGAAATTTTGTTAACAGATTCAGAGGAAAAGTAAACGATGCCCAATAAAATATCATTTTTCTTTTCCATGTCAAAGAAGGAATGAAATATATATATATATATTCTTGTCAAAGAAGGAATGAAAAATCTTTTTTGGTGTCCTATTACATAATCCTCCAAATGCCAATATTCAACATTTGTCACTTATAAATTTCCGTCCAAACGTTTGTCGTTTTCACACTACTTTCGTTGAAATTTCAAATGAAATTAGGGAAGTTCAAAAAATCCTACTGAAATCCCAGTAGTCATGACTGAGGGCATAGATGTCTTCACCCCCAATAATTCACAATTTTGTGTGGACATTAAACTACAGTTTTATTTTATTTTTAATAGACATTTTTGAAATGTGAAATTTATCCTATCGAACGTTTACTTCCATGAAAAGGAAAGAAAAAAAATATAAAATGTTCATTCTCTTTTTATCATTTAATTATGTATTTACTTACAAAATAAAAAATAATAATTTAGTAGACACCATACAATATAGAAAATAAAATTAAAAAAAAAGAATCAATGATTCTCCTTCTAATTGTTTCACTTTTTTTTTCAATCTCATTACCTTTTTTATTATATTTGGTTACGATTTGGTAATAATGTTTTAAGAAAAATAACAAATTCAAAGCTATGTTCTGTTAATAAATATCTTTACTTATATTTGGCAGAGTTCATTTCTGTTGTCCCAAATTTATTATCACAAACGTTGTCTTCCTATTAGTATTTTAACAACTCATTCAAATTTAAGAATTAAACCACGCAAAAACTACTAATTAAATACTACAAATGTTCAGTAATCATTGCAAGACGGCCAATGAGACACAAAAGTAGACAACAAATCTCAACTTGTTTGAGACATATGCTTGAAAAGAAAATGTTTAAAAGATTTTAATCAAACTTAAGTTGTCATTGTTTTCAAAATTCATATCATATCATGTTCATTTTTCTCTCTCATAAATATCAATACATAATAAATTCTATAAATTACATGCCATACAGTCTACTACAAAGTTCTCCTCATTAATGTTCAATGAAACATTACTACTCTAATAAATTTGAGTCAAACTTGATTAAGATGAATACGAGTAGCTGTGTGTGTACACATATATCTCACGTCACATCTCTCAAATAATGTTGTTTTGTATTATCTTTGTCGGAGTCCGACAGTTTCATGTCTTTATTCCAAAATTATTTCGAAAATGGCCAGAAACTACAAAATGATTTCTTTATGACTTTTATTTAAAAATTCTATTATAAATATATAAATGCAATCTATCAGGCTTGCATACGAGATCTGATCTTGAAAAACAAAAGTTTTATTGACTCTTCCTGAATTACGGAGGGCAGTTTATGTTTGATTTTTAGATATTTATTTACGTTGAAAAGTCACAGAAAAAGGCGTGAAACATTGAAATATTCTTTGTTTGGACAGAAGTGTAACACAGAAATATTTTAATGAAAATGATATCACAAACATTCATAGGCTGCTTCTTCTTCTTTTCTTCGTTTCTTCTTGTCTTTTTCTTTTTATTTTCAAAAACACTCGTAGGTAGATGTAGATATTCAATAATATGAATGGACATTAGTCATATATGGAGATATATATATCACAACAGCCATAACAGTCGTGACTGTCTTTTTTATAATAGATCGTAATACTGTTTCATATGCAATTTTATTAGATTTATAAATAGGAAGTGAACAAAAAAAAAATGTAAGGGCATCAATAATCTCTTTTTTTTTTTTTTTCTTCCTAACAAAGAAAATATGCATTTTCATACAAACCTTATGTGTAATTTTTAACTAATTGTTCCATTGAGATAATTTTTCCCAAATGTGTCTAAAGTAATTTTTAAAATGTTATAGTTACTGATACTATATATGTTCAAAACTTAGAATGAGTCTTGTATTATTTAATTTTAGTGGATTAAGTATTGAAGCATTTTAGGCAACTTCCTTTCATACAATTAAAAAGCTTACAATGACGACTGAATCATGGTTCATGCCTCCTTTTTTATCTATTTTTTTTAAATAAATATTTTCAGATATTTCAGAATTTCTATACTCGTTAATATGTATCTATGCTACATATGAAAAAAGAAGATGTCTTTGTTTCTTCATCCTATATTTGTTCAACCGTTAATTGTATACAAAATAAATTTGTTGATTTTTGGTTAAGATAGGCTATATTTATGCATAGATATACATAGGAAATATCTTCTATACTATACCATAGACCATGTGGTACCTATAATTTTTTTATTTAAAAAACTATAACAACTAGTTGATTATGACTTCCTATTTTTATTAACGAGGTAATAAAATAGATGACTTCTTATATAGAATATTATCATAGATGTTGTTTAGATATTGGTACAAAAGACAAGTATTCTGAAAAATATTATATTTGAATATTTTAATTGTTACAATTTACCGTAAACAAAATACAAATAGTGTATAGGAGAGACATGCATATATATTTAAACACCATTAGGAAATAAAAATTTTAATTGAAAGATAATAATGATATTTTATATATAGTCGTTAAAGGTCAGATGACTTGCTAGGGCACGTCCCTCGTACTAGTATATCTATAACTAAATATTAGAAAGCACAATATACTTTATTATGCAAAATCATTTTCATTCAAAAGGTTCAATTTTTTTATTTTAGTCATTTTATCTTTTTTTTTTTTATTTCTTTCATGTCTCTCTTTTTTAATTTTAGGTCCTTTGTTTCTTTTTTTTTTTTTTTTAATTTCAAATACACGGGCATACTTTAGACTAGTATAATATATATATATATATATATATATATATATATATATAAGAGGAAACATTATTCCCTCACGCGCTAACCAGAAGTCTATATAAAGCAGATCAACTCTCTGACATTCAAACCCAAACACAAACCCAAAACTGTCCTTGTGGCTGCTCACGAGTATCGTTACCACAACCAAAACCAATCTGGTATTTCTTCTTAACCAATTTCTCTTTTTTATGTTCTTCATCCTTTTGGAGTTTTTCTTTTTCTTTTCTTTTCTTTTCTTTAGGATATGATTTTTTCTTTTCTCTAAATGAAATTCCTTTCTTTCTGAAGTTTGTTTTATTTTGTTTTTTGTTTTTTTTTTTAATTTTGTTTTTGTTTATAGGAGTACTACTTAAATATACATTCGTTTGTTCATTATATATAAAAAGTAATGTATTGTTGATTGCTTCTCTGTAATTAACCTCCTCATCTGGTGAAGTGACAATCAGCTGCTTCTTCTTTTTGTCACTTCTTCCATTTGTGAGATTGGTTTTGTTCTTAGCAAGATGTTTTGGAATGATATTTGTCTTATGATTAAAAATAGAAGCAGTAGTTTTGTAATATTGGGCGTTTCAAATTCTTAGCATGAACAATTATAAATCAAATCGTTAAAATATTAATCTATTTAAAAAAAAAATGTTCCCGACAGCAGAAACTCCCTATTTTGATAACCTAGCCTTCTTTATGCTCAGCAAAAGTTCTTGAAACTTCAATATTAAAGATCTTGTAAATATGGAGTTCTTCCTCTACCGAACTGTCAATGTCGTTGGTTTTTTTTTTTTTTTTCAATTAAGATAATACATGTCAGCTTTCAAACCTTTGACTGGTCTTTTTTGAGTACTAAAAAGGTTCTTGAAAAAACGAATCATGTTTTTCAACTTTTAAGTCTTTAATAGTGTTGTGCAAACAAAATAGTACTCCCGTCCCGGTCAAAACCCGCCAACCCGCCCAAACTGTTTACCCCACCGCGTGCACTAGAAATGGGTTTAGGTCATCGTTTGTTATAGACATATGTTGTATTTTTTTTTTTTTTTTTATTTAAATTTTAGACCAAATCCATTACCTATCGTCAGTAGTCGAAACTTTTAGTATCATGTATCTTTATGGATACTATTTGGACAAAATACCCAAAACATCTTATATGTTTAGGCAAAATTGGCAAAATTTCACTTTTACCCCCACCCAAATGTCTAAAACACTCCATGTGTTTTTAAAATCAATCATACAGATATCAAACGGGTTGGTCAGGTCCATCCTAACTCATTTATTTTGAGCTTATTAGTGCTTCGTACTGTGTTCATACCGGCTCATTTAATAAACGTGTCGTGCCGTGTCTATTTTAATTTGTAGTGTCAAGTCCGACCCAACCTGTTTATACATGTGTCATACTCTTAACGTGCCGTGTCTTAATCACGCTCAGTGTCAAAAACTTTATAAAAAAAAAAAAAGAAAAAAAAAGTTTTGAACACAATAGAAAACATTGATTTTTAACAATAGAAATCGGTTTCCTACTTATCTCTTTTTTAGATTGGGTAAAATGCTCTGTTAATCATTGAACTATTAAGTTTATAATCTAATGGTTTGGAGACCAACGGAATAATTTATCCTTTGGATATCTGGTATTTATTGCCAACCATAAAAGTTTAACAGTGTGGTTCAAACTTTGGCAGAACAAGATGGCACATGGGAATGGAGTTTGGTTCATATCACTTTCTATTCTAGTATTGGCGTTGAGCATGCCACGTTCACATTCTCTGAGGATTACCAAAAACAAACTCAAGACCAAATCTGCTGTTTTCTTGTCCCCCAAGTTTGAGTTGGGACCAGGACTAGTTAATAATAAAAATTACTACAACATTGGCTTCCCAAAAGGTCACATTGCCCTCAAGAGATTTGATGCCGAGGTAGTTGACGAAGCTGGGGATTCCGTCCCCCTTTACGAAACTTATCTCCACCATTGGATCATTTTGCGATACTACATTCGGAAAGGTGTAGATATCGCCAACGCCACTCAGGCAGACTTTAGGTATGTGAGGAACAGTGGAGTATGCCAAGGGGATACTCTCGGGCAGTACTATGGCCTTGGCTCAGAGACACGAAAAACCCCCACACACGTCCCCGACCCTTACGGGGTTGAGATTGGCAACCCTGAACAACTTCCCGAGGGCTTCGAGGAGGGATGGATGGTCAATCTGCACGCGATTGACACGCGGGGCACGGTGGATTCGCTTGGATGCCTCGAATGTAGGTGCGATTTGTATAATGTCACCAAGGATGCGGATGGCCAGCCTTTGCCAAAGGGTTACATAGGAGGCTTGGATTGTTGCTATGATCAGACACAATGCCAAGTGAAGAAAGGCTTTTATGGTGCCAGGAGAGGCCTCTACCTCAAATATACTGTCGAATGGGCTGATTGGTCCGATTTTATCTTGCCCGTTTGGATCTATATTTTTGACGTCACCGATACCTGGACGGGTTTGAAATCCGCAGAACATAATTGCCTAGTAAGTGAAAAACACCTCCTTCCTAAAATAATGTCACAAAATTTTTTTTTTTTTTAACTATATCCAATTCGTTGTAACAGCCTGATCTATAATATATCACAAGGCTACAACAGCGATACGCATAGATGTATGTTAAATGAGTGTTTAAGGCATAAATTATCTTACTGATTGAGTCGACTTAATTTTCTTTGTACCAGGTGGAGTACGATGTTCTAAAATCTAACAAGACCACTAGTAATGATTCCATTGAAACCAAAAAGAACTATGCAACTATTTCGACCGACGGATATCTCATCTACGGTGTCGCTCACCAACACACTGGCGGAATCGGCGCGACAGTCTACGGACAGGTGATTTTGTTTCTACATCCTTCATTTATTTTTGTTGTAGATGCAATCGTTTAGTTTTAATTAATATGACAGTTATTTAAAAACTTATCAGTTAAAAACTACCAACTCATATACCACATAAATTAGTACTCAAAAGTTAGAATTAGAATTGATGTCGTTTTAATTTTGTGTAATATTTCGGCTTTGTAATGAATTTGAATGTACATTTATGGCTTTATTAGGCAGTCTTTGGTGATGCGTATACGTTTAAACTAGAAGATATTATAAGAAAAATAACTTAATCAAAAGTTCGAATAGTGAACAAATATTGTATAGCTATTCAATCATTGATAAGATGGGTTCTTTCGACTGCGATTTTCAGGATGGAAGGGTGATATGCTCGTCGACGGCGATCTATGGAAATGGAACGGAAGCGGGGAACGAGGCTGGGTACATCGTGGGGATGTCAACTTGCTATCCTAAACCAGGCTCTATCAAGATACTTGGTGGGGAGAGACTGGTTCACGAGTCTAGATACCACAACAACAAAACACACACAGGGGTTATGGGGCTTTTCTACATTTTGGTTGCAGACAAATTGCCAAATTAAAAATCAAAACTCTCTCTTGATGGGATGGGCAGACAATAAAAACACTTTATCGTGTACAATAATTTTGAGTTTGAGCTTTGGTAGTATTAGAAATGCGTCTCCAATGTAATAATTCAAGTTTTATTTTCATAAGCACAACATTAATTTTGAGCATAATAACCACATTATAATAATTTTTGGTATGTTATTGCTTGGTTTAGGCTTGAATTTTTAAGTTTTGCTTTTGGGCTTTCATTCATATATCCTTACTTATAAGTCATTAGATATGGGTTTTAAAAATATTTAAAATAAATAGCAGTAAATTATAATTTAACTAGGTAAATAACTTATTATCTTGTAAATCCTACTGCTCTCTATTTCAAATATTTTAAAATCTTACCATTTGCTCCATTTAATTTCCTAAAAATGTTATTAATTATAATTTCGGATAAGTCATTGGATGATTGGGGTCTTGTTTTCTTACTTAACCCCAATTTGGCCACTATCTTAGACTCAAGTAGATCTATCTCGAGAGATTGATGAGATTGATAAGCGAATAATATCATAATATTATAGTTATGTATCATCATATCATCTTATAATTATACTAATTTAAACAAATAGAAACTACGAAGTCTATCCTATTAAAATAATTTCCTTTTTAAATTTTTTTATTGATTTAATTTGTAATACATCGTCATAAGATAATATTTTTATTTCAAGAATTTTTTCAACTCCTTATCAAAATTATTTTTCAAAGTTCTCAAACTCATTGCTCTCCCCAAGTATGTCGTTGGAATATGGAAGAGACGGACAAACATACAACCAACCAAAACTCCAATCCCAAGTCAAAAGAACCAAAAACTTCACAAACCTCACAGCTCAGAAACAGAAAGAAGCCAGCTAGCGAGCCATTCACAAAAAGATCTTGCTATTCGGATCCCCGAGCCACAGACTCACATCTCATGAAGGCGGGACTCATTTATGTGAGATTACCGTTTGACTGAATTTATAAGTATATAGATTCAATTTTGTGCGTGGTTCTATTACAAATTAATATCATACATCTATCTTTGATCTGCTTGCTTTTTTTTGACATGGCTAGATGAGCATCCAAAGTTATTGTACAATAACTTGAGACTGTGTTCAATATGGAAATTCATAAATGTAACAACACCCTTAATCTTATTCTTACAACTCACTATAGAAAATGTCGTTATGCTTTTAATCATAAAATAAGTACGGAAAATTTTTCCTCGATGATGAGTTAGATCACGGTCAGCTTAGAACCCCTGATCGTTTTTAGGATTTGCCGATAGATTAGATCTTGATCTTTGATCAGAGGAATGTAGTGTATTTTACCTTGAAGTTGGCTTGGTTAGTTTACGAGAAAAATTGTTGTTGGGTGGACAAGTATAATGAGGGGATAATAAGTGCCGATGAATTATGTCAACATAAATATTGTTATTGATGAATATCCCGATAAAAATTAGATACTTAGAGAAAAAAATACATAATTTTTTTGTTAAAACTTTACAAAATGTTAAAATAATCAGTTTTTATTTAATTTGAACTAAATTAATAACAAAAAAATTCATTTTTTTATATTGTTAATGGGTTGAATAATGCTGTCAAAATTTATTTTGAAAAAACTACAAAACGTGTTACAATATTGAACATTTTGCGGAAAAAAAAAATCCCCATACTTTTTAGATATTATCTGGAAATTTTCAAAAAAATTCCTGACATTCACAGATATTTAACAAGAGAAAATATCCTCCACTTCCATTATTCATATCGTGGACGTGTTATTAACGATATTATGGACATTTCAATTTATGGTTATAACTCAATAATAATATCCCCAAAATTAAAAAATGTGATCCCAAAATAAGTTTTTTTTTTTTTTTTTTTCCTTTTTATGAATCCTTAATCGTAATAAAATAATGACCCAGATTTAAAGATTTAAGGAACATTGTCATTTGTTACCATATCTAGTACATCTTTGAAAGGAGGAAAAAAAAAAAGGAAGTATCATTTGAGAAGTAACATAATGATTATCTTTGCGTTAATATGTTTATAAATGCATCTAACAATTATAACTTTTTATTTAAAAATTTATAATAATTAATTAATTTATATGTAATTTTTTATTTAAGATGTTATAATATAATACTATTTATATATCAACGGAAATGATATTATATTATTGAAATATGTCACGTTCCAATTATCTTTTTTTTTTTTTATAAGAGTTACATTATAATTACCTAATACCTTACAGAAAAATTACAAGCCATTTTATAAGAGTTCCGAATAACAATTCATCCTTAGATATCTACTTTTGTAAACTTCTTTTTTTTTCTTTTTTCTTCTTTTAATTTTCAACTTATTAGCGTTTTGTATCATTTTCCCCACGTGATGAACGCTCGTCCCAACAATGACGTTGGGTGGTTACTTGGTTGACATTTGTGACTAATGAAATGATAATGTGAACCATCACACAAATTTAAAAGTGTTGACATTTTATCAACAACAGCTTAAAATTACCACGTGGCAACAAGTTTCATATTGCAATAAATTCTAATTATCACATGGCAATAGTAACAACATTAATAGTATATATTAGATAATATTTTACAGTAATTTCATTTTGTAAGGTATAAAATTGGAATATCTCTTTCCCAAAATTTAAAAAAAAAAAAACATGAATAATAAAAATCAAAATTGGTTTTGACCACCTCTTTGAGTGAATTTTATCTATGAATGGTGTCTACTATTTAAGCAGATTGGTACATGTTTTTTTTTTTTTTTTTTTTTTTCTAAATTCTCCATAAAGAACTTAAGAAAAGGTTCGATCAATCATTAAAAAAAATAATTATTTTCCTAATTTAACAAATTTAGAATATTTGTTGAACAATGCTTAAAAATTAACATTTTCGCACATATCCAAATAGTTTTTCACATCATACTCAACACTTTTTTTCCTTTTTGTCCCCCTTGAATTCCTAACACATTATCATATAATTATTATTTTTTAAAATCACAATAAAAGAGAGAATTCGATGAATTTTGATAAAAATCCAATAATTATCCAAAATTATATTCTATCAAGCTTCCATTTAACATCCTAGAAACACATGTTCAAACTTTTTTTACCCTATATTTTCTAACAAAAATTATCTAAAATCATATGTTTAGAAATTATTGTTTGAGTTGTACATTTGAAGTTTGAACTAGTAATCCAAACTGAGTTTTTTTTTTATATTATTATTCTTTTGTTTTTTAGGGGGAAAAAAAGTTATAACACAATACCACGTTTTGTTGGTTTTTTTTTTTTTTTGAAAAAGAAAAAAGCACAGCTCAGAAACAGAGAGTACTCACTCAGCCATTCACAGCTCCACACACAAACAACCCCACACTTTCCAAAACCCAAAAAAAAACCAAGAAAAAAAAAAAGAAAAAAGAATATTCAAACTTTTCTCTAGGATCTTCTTCTTCTTCGTCTTCTTAATGCCTTTCCCTGCATATTGGAACCATTCTTAATCATCAAACACCCTCTCTCTCTCCTCCTCCTCCTCCTCCTCCGATGTCCGGGCCTGGGCCTGCCGTCGAGCACGTGGCCCTTCCCAAGATGGAGCCCAAGCCTAAGCCCAATCCCTCCTCCGCCACGGCCACCGCCTCGGCCTCCTCCTCCGCCGTGAAGAAAGAGAAACCGTCGGGTCCGGCGACAATGGAGCACGTCCTCCTGGCTCTCCGGGAGACGAAGGAGGAGCGGGAGCTCCGCATCCGCAGCCTGTTCGGATTCTTCGACGCCAACAACCACGGATACCTCGACTACGCCCAGATCGAGGCCGGCCTCTCCGCTCTCCAGATCCCCGGCGAGTACAAGTACGCCCGCGACCTCTTCCGTGTCTGCGACGCCAACCGCGACGGCAGGGTCGACTACGCCGAGTTCCGCCGCTACATGGACGCCAAGGAGCTCGAGCTCTACCGGATTTTCCAGGCCATTGACGTCGAGCACAACGGCTGCATCTTGCCCGAGGAGCTCTGGGACGCTCTTGTCAAGTCTGGTACTTCTTTTACATTTTCATCTACCTTCTTTTTTTTTTAATTTTTTGATTCTTGATTTCTGCCCTAGGGATTCGTGATCGTTGCTTTTGGAGATTGGATTTTTGTGATTAGGTTTTCGATGAGGGTATTAATGCAAGATTTTTTTATGATTCTAGCTTTGATTCGAAGCTTATGCCTTAGACGTTCTTGATTGTTGGATTCCGAGGCTCGATTTTGATGCTTTGGTTTTTCTATGAGGATATAAATGCAAGTTTAAGTGTCAATTCGATATTTTTTTTTAATTTGTTTTTTTTTGGCAATATAGTTGATGGTTCTAGCATTGATAAGCAAATTAGGATTTTATTTGAAAATTTTGTTCTAGAATTGATGAGAAATCAGTGATCAACAAATTTAGGGCTTTTTTTTTTTTTTTGAATAATTCAATAATGTATAAAATGCAAAATACCGACTTTATGTGTGTGTATGTGTATTGTAATATACAAAATGACCATCGTTGATGAAAAATTTTGGATGAATTTTGGAATTCTGTTCTAGCATTGGTTATGAATTTATGATCAACAATTCAGGATGAATCCAAGTAGGTTTCTGAAGATGCCAAGTCTAGAAATTAATAGTGTAGCGACTTGGTCATTTCTGTGCTCAAAATTGAATTGGATTGGTTATTTTACCTATTTTAATTATGGAATCACAACAATTTCAGAGGAGGAACGAGTGTGGGCGGCAGCTACTATGCCAATGGCTTTTACTGATTATTTGGTTGTTTTTATTTTTGCAACATTGTTCCTCTTTCTATTTTGTCCCGTTTAAGTTATGTCGTGATACTAGTAAATTCTTCCTTCGATCATTATTGTCGTTCAGAGTTCCTAATTTCAATACGTTTCTCTTTGAAATCCTACATGTTCGGAGTTAAAAAAGATCTTTTGTCATATTCACTAGATTTTTAGAACATAATAGGAATTAGTATTTATTCATGTAAAAAAACTTGATGTCGCCATTTTGTCTGTATTTCTTACTTTTAGTTCAAGCATTTTAGTTGCCTAATATACCCACTTATTTTCATCTTATAAGCTTTAGCAGTTTCTGTTTTGTAGGGATTCAAATTGATGACGAGGAGCTTGCTCGTTTTGTGGAGCATGTTGATAAGGATAATAACGGCATTATCACATTTGAGGAGTGGAGAGATTTTCTTCTACTTTATCCGCATGAAGCAACTATCGAAAACATATACCATCACTGGGAAAGGGTATGCCTCGTAGATATTGGGGAACATGCTGTTATTCCGGAAGGCATCGCTAAGCATGTTCACAGAAGCAAATATTTTATTGCAGGAGGAATAGCAGGAGCTGCCTCTCGAACTGCGACTGCTCCTCTTGATCGCCTGAAGGTGATTTTGCAAGTTCAGACAACAAATGCTCATATTGTGCCAGCTATAAAGAAGATATGGAAGGAAGGCAGGTTCTTAGGTTTCTTTAGAGGTAATGGGATAAACGTTGTGAAGGTAGCACCTGAAAGCGCCATCAAGTTTTATGTCTACGAAATGTTGAAAAGTGTGATTGGTGATTTTAAGGGGGAAGACAAGGGTGATATTGGTGCTACTGGAAGACTTTTGGCTGGTGGTACGGCCGGTGCAGTGGCACAGACTGCTATCTATCCGTTGGATCTTGTGAAAACGAGGTTACAGACTTATGCTTGTGAAGGTGGAAAGGCTCCTAAATTGACGAAACTTACAAAGGACATATGGGTTCAAGAGGGGCCTCGGGCCTTTTATAAAGGTCTTCTACCTTCCCTTCTTGGGATGATCCCTTATGCTGGCATCGATCTTGCAGCCTATGAGACCTTGAAAGATATGTCAAAGACGTACATTCTTCACGATAGTAGTGGTACGGTGGTCATCACCTCTTTCTTATTTTCCTTTGTAATGTACCATCTCCTTTATTTATTTAAAAAAAAAAAAAAAAAAAAAAAACGCTCCCTAAGATATCTATTTTCTCTTATGATTTTTTTTTTTTTTACAGAACCTGGCCCCCTTATCCAACTGGGTTGTGGGACGATATCTGGAGCACTTGGAGCAACTTGTGTTTATCCATTGCAGGTTATCAGAACCAGGTATCGTGTTTTTTATTTTTTGTTAAATAAACTAGGTAGAGGCTACTGTGCTTTTGTGTTCACTTAGAAATATCTTTTCTTCCCTATTGAGATTCGTTAATTCTTCCTTTTCAGAATGCAAGCTCAACAATCTAATAGCGCAGATGCTTATAAGGGAATGTCTGATGTGTTCTGGAGAACCATCCAGAATGAAGGTTATAGAGGTTTCTATAAAGGACTCTTCCCGAATCTTCTCAAAGTTGTACCAGCGGCAAGCATAACATATTTGGTTTATGAAACTATGAAAAAGAGTCTAGATCTTGATTAGGGTAAGCGTTATTCATCTTTGAGTTTGGCAAAGATGATCTTGCAGCTGAAATGCTGATGATGTTGATGATGACGACTAGAAGATGCGGCTAATAAGATTGCTAGTCAAGTGGATATGATAATTGCAGACTAATAATAGATGGTCGTTCCCCCCAAATCATATGGGGCGCGTGATTTTGTAATCAGCATTTTTCTATATGCTTATTGACTCAATGTTGAGAAACAAAAAGTTTTGTCACATTTTGGAGAGGAAAAACAAATTGAGAGAACAAAAACCAAAGGCAATAGGTTTAGATATATCCTTTCTCTTAAACGTTTGCTACAATGTCTTGAATGATTAAGATATTTAAGAAATCTACTCATTTTTCAAATATCATTGCTATTTGCTCTGCTGTCATCAGGAGCTTAGTGCACAAAAGTTTGGCAGCATCGTTCACCTCTAAATTTGTCCGACGAGGAGACAGTCGTATCCATTCATGGTATGTCCTGAGAATACTTATTTGTTGGCTATCTTTCCGCCCTGTATAATCATTAAATGTTTTCGCCTCAATCTGTCTGGACATTCCAGAGTATACATTGGACTTTTAGGAAATGGCTATTTGTGGTGCAAAAAAAAAAAAAAAAAAAGACAGGAAACAGTTACCACCGTTTTTAATGGTTATGAGCTTAGAATCTTTGTATATTGGATCTAGCCTGCGTGAATATTTGAGAAATGCATGTTTCTAGTATCAGAAGACGTGTATTTTCGAAGGCGGTTTGAGCTGGTAATTGAACGACCTTATACAAGTTACTTTTTTAATTAGGTCAAAAGGCATCATGATATTAGTATTACAGTTATGCTGTGATTGTTACGCCTTTTATGTGAGTCGGAACTTTCCTGAAAATGCAAGATATTATAGCATTGATGTTCGATGAAATGCATTCGACTTGGTATCAGATTACAAAGTGACTGCAGTGTGCACTTGCAATGCAAGTTGCAAATTTGACGTACTTGGTCTGCTTATGTTGGATTGATCTGAGAACTTATCTTTTTGTTGCTTTGACAATCTGAGTTCATTTCTTGATTTTCTTGCACTATTGGTCTTTCTAATGGAGAAGAAGACGGTATATTAAAGTTTGCGTTCGGCTTAGTAATCAAAACAAGTTTATAAAACTACAGAAAAGACGATACAATAGCGAGGAATTCAGGAACGTCAGCTGCTGTAGGTGTTTGATCTTTGTGGCTAAAACATCAATTTAGCTTATTGATTTGTTGTGTTATTTTTCATATTTTTATTAGCAAAACGCACTTTTACCAGCATTCCCTTTCCCAACTCCTGCCAAAGAAAAGAAAAGAAACACTGGCAACTCATACACCACACAAAACAAAAGTATCTCTACCTATAGTCCAATTTCCCTTCACATTAGTTACTCCTGACATGTGCAAATTCACAATACTTGAAGTGTTTGAGGAGGACACGGGATGACTCGACTCCGGACCTTCCCCCAACGGTATGGCGAAAGCGGATCTCCTTGTTGGAACCCCTGGTGAGCCGCGTGTATACATATTCTTATACATTATATATGTGTGTGTATATATATATATATATATACTTCATACCACATAATCAGGGTTCGTTGATGCTGCTTTAGTTTTGAGAATGGTAAACATGAATATTACAGCACTGAAAATCTAGTCTTGCATACATGAATAGAAAGAGGAACAAGATTTGACTACACCCCAAAAAAAAAAAAAAGAAAAGGTGGAAAAACAAACCGGAAGAAAGGCTTGGCCTTCCCTTTGCCTCTATGTGACTTGCCTTGTTTTTGTTGGATTTGTCTCTTTGCCTCACTCACGTCTCCACTAGAGGAAGAGGAAGAAGAGGAAGAGTTGGGTCTCATTCTCTGTCTTCCTTGAGAGGCGTTTCTTCTTTTTCCTCCACATCCTATAGCTAAATTAAAGATAGTCACCAAATCACAAATTAAGGGTTTTAGTTATTTGAACCACTTATAAAGAGTTTTTTCAAACGTTCCCTTGTATTTATGGACCTCCCATAGAGAGGTGACTAGTGGCAACCATCCTTAATTTGACATATTATATTGTTTTTTCCTTTATATGTATATATAATTGAAGATATTTTATTGTTAGCAAAAAGAAGGAAGGAGAGAGGACAAAGATAACAGATCAGAGCATGAAAGGATCACATTTTATTAATGGTCCCCCCCACCTAAAACATTATTCTCCTTATTGAGAAAATGCTTCTCTCCCACTTGGAATATAATTTATTCCTATCATTTGCCATAAATCCAAGATATTAGCTACCCTACTAAGAGAGAGATTAGAGCTTGCCTACTCATTCCATGTGGAGAGAGAGCATGGAAAATTATTAATCTA
The DNA here is from genome assembly GCA_038430175.1 of Ficus hirta. NCBI lineage: Eukaryota > Viridiplantae > Streptophyta > Magnoliopsida > Rosales > Moraceae > Ficus > Ficus hirta. Next base: position 1,485,491 of record CM076588.1, read on the forward strand.
TGAGGAGACACGTGTGAAGGCTCCTCAAAAGGGGCAAGGAAAAAAAAAATATGAGGTATTTGAGAAAATGATGCAGCAGCATACTTGAATTTGAAATGTGGTATATGTTGATTCGATCTTCAAGAAGTGTCTAATCTCGTCCGTTTGGTGCCCCATGGATTTGAAAGGGAATTCTCGAGGTAAGGGCCCAAACGGATAGTGCTTGGGGTTTGATTTCCCAGTCAGATAGTAGGTGGTGTTCAGAAGAGTTGATTGTACCTTTCTCATCAATTGTAACTTTAGGAACAAATGATTACGTCATTCTTACATTAGAAAATGATATTTTTAGTATTTTTTAAACCAAAATTCATATTTTTTGTTAAATTAGGAAAATGGATATTTTGTCAAAAATGACTAATTGGTTATTGATTATACGTCAAGTAGTCAATCACTAATTGATTAACATAATTGATCTATTAAATCTAGGTAATCATTATCTTAATAACCGTCGATCATTTTGTTGAAAAAAATAAAGATCAAAGATTTTTTAATAAATATGAAAAAACTCATCTAACCTAATTTCTTTTTTTCAAAAAAAAAAAAATAGAAATTATTAAACTATGAGAAAAGGTAATTAAAAATAGTCTAACGAAGGAGTCTTGGGGGAGAGAATATGGAAGTAGATTTGGACAACTGTGCTTTTATAGAGCATAAAGCTATATGCACCGTCCACTCCCTTCCCGTGGTGGAAGTGCTTGTGAGATTCTCTCTAAAACCCACTAATCCTCTATCCAAAAAGAAACCCACTAAGCTAATTGTGGAAAGACTGTACAGCAAACAATTATTAATTGCTAAGCATTTGTATTTTTCTGAATTAGAAAACAGTAAGTGATAAGTGATAGGGAACAACTTGATCTTAAATCTAGTTGATTAATGTTATACTTGTTCTTTCAATAAAATAAGGGTATAAACCGAATCCCATTTTAGGCATTCCACAAAAAATTTCTGATTGATTAAGTTGACTCAAATTATTTCTTCTGTCCATCTAATTGTTAAAATCATGATAAGAAAATGCAGACTTCCTCTTAACAATCATGTCCTAACATGTAAAATTACAAAATCAAGATGTAAAATTAACTAACGGTTAATTCCATTTTCCCTTTTAAAAAAATTCCATTTTGATTACTAAATTATAAACCGAATCCCATCTTGGACTTGACTTAAAACATGTTATAAGAGGTTCTTACCAAAATGGTATTCGATCTATTTTCTAGAATTAAAATGAGATTAACCCATCAATGAAAACAAATGTTTCATTTCTATTTTTTTATTTTTTTATTTTTTTTATTTTTTGAGCCTGCAACCAATAAAAGTATCATGTAAGACCAATTATGTATTGGTTTCTCTATTATAGGAGCATTTAGGAATGGCTTTGGAGCTAAGCTACAAGTTAATTTAACAATTCGCTTCTTTCCCTTTTTTTTTTATTATTATTTTTTTTTTTTTTGGGGTAAGAAAATATAGAACTCACTTAGGATAAGGTATATTTTTGTCCTATTTTGTTCTTCAAGTCATTCCTTTTTGCTTTTCCGGAGGGGGAAAAAAAGGTTGATTGGTAAGTGCAACCATGGAGTTGATTTGACAGATTCTTGGTCCCAAAATGCGCGAAAAGAGGAGTGTTTGTTTGTAATTTGTGAGTTTATAAGAAATTGGAAGACTTTCTTGTTTACATGCTTTCCATTTGTGTGTATATGCACCTTTTGCATGTCTTCACGCATACCGGCAGAAAAGCCTCTATTTGAGAGAGGGGGGAGAGGAAAAAACATGTTTTTTCCTTATTAGTATTAAGCTTCAATACAAATACTGCACGTTTCTGACTATGCAAGTGAATATCAAACGTGTTTGTTTGTTCTTTTGTTTGTTTTTTAAATCCTAAATAAGATGTGAACTAAAAAAAAAAAGTGAAAAGTTGACTTCAAACTTGACATGTAGAGGATGCCTCACTTTCTTAGGACTCAAAAATGAAATTCAACTCAACTTCGAAACTCGTCAGAAATTGTAATTATAGTACCTTTATTATTGAACTGTCAATTTTTTTCAATTTTAATCACATATGTATGGAAGAGTCCACAAATCAAAAATAAATAAATAAAATAAAAGAAATTGTCCTTTATAAATATTATTGTGACTCACATGTGATTATATCGTTAAAATTTGATATTTCAATGAAAGTAGTAGAATAATAACAGATTATGGTTTAAAAGAAAGTTTTGTTTCATTTTTAATTTCAGGGAAAAAAAAAGTGGAATAACCCTTATTATTTTTCAAAGGTGAAATTGAAATTATACAACAAATATCTTGTCATTCAAATAAATGATTATTTGGATCTCTCACACAATTCAGTGGACGTGCCGGAGTGGTTATCGGGCATGACTAGAAATCATGTGGGCTCTGCCCGCGCAGGTTCGAATCCTGCCGTTCACGTTTCCACGTTTTCACTTTTTGTTTTTTTTTCAAAACTATGAAAAACAAAAACAAAAATAAAAGAAACTAATATTTCAAATATTCAATGTTAAGTAACGTCGACTATTTGAAAGCAAATCCATCAATAATAATTGAGTTTATTATGTGTATTCTGTCTAACTATCCTTTTACTGATATCTTTCCTTCTTTTTTTTTTTTGGTTCAAAAATAACAAATTAGTTAGTACATATTACATGTTCTTGTAAACACCCTAAAAATAAAAAAAAATAAAAATAAAAGTTATTGTGCCGAGTGAGTTGGCATTGTTATAGGACAACCAACAAAACTCATAAAAACAATCCATAGAGTCCTCCATATCCTTAAAAAACACAAACGGCATTGGTGGGAATTTGAAACGCCAAAAGCTAAAAAGGATTCTTCATATTGATACTCGTAAAAGACAATACCAAATTGATATCTTAGCTTAGCTTTCTTCTCTTTCAAAACAAGCATCAAACAAATTCCGTCCTTCAATCTTAACCGTTCACGTGTCAAGTCGACTTGTTCTAGTTATACTGCTTCACCACCTAAATGCCAAGAGCGAAAGGGTACTTCTTATCAATCTTGATCAAAGCCACTTGCATCAACAACAAACACAATGGAAGTGTAACCAAAATAAAAAATATCACCAAAGTGATATCAAATCATTGCAAAACCCTAAACCACCTCCACCAACTCCACGCCCATTGCCTAGTCTCCGGCCACAACGATGATGTCTTCCTCAACGCCTTTCTCCACGCCCTTCTCTCTCTTCTTACTTCGCAATCGCTACCTTGTCATCATATTCCGTCCCTCAATCTTAACCGTACACATGTTGAGTCAACGAACTCGTTGACTTACGCGCTTTCTCTATTCAATCTCATCAAGCACCCAACCACATTCTCTTTCAACAACATTATAAGAGCCCACACCCTCCTCTTGTCCCTCTCCTCCTCTCTCTCTCCTCTCGTCCTCTTCGGCCGCATGCGCCGCCTCGCCCTCCGTCCCGACTCTCACACCTTTCCCTTTGTTCTCGCTGCCTGTGCTCAGCTGGGACCCACATTTGCCCTTCCATTCTCTCAAGCCCTTCACTGTCAAGCTCTCAAATTCGGCTTCAATGGCGACTCCTTTGTTCTCAATTCTCTAATCCGGGTCTACTCTCTTTCCGGGTTTCTCCCTTATGCTCGCCAGGTGTTCGATGAAAGTCCTTCCAACAGGGATATCGTCTCTCACAACATTCTGATCGACGGGCATGTGAAATCCGGCGAGATCTCGATTGCCCGTCAACTGTTTGACGAAATGCCTGAGAGAGACTCCGTTTCTTGGGGAACAATCATAGTTGGTTATTCGCAGAGTAATCACTGTGACGAGGCGATTTCGCTCTTTAACCGGATGCTCGAGCTAGGTTTTACTCCTGATAGTGTCGCTTTGGTCTCCGCTCTTTCCGCTTGTGCAAAGCTCGGGGATTTAGACCGAGGTAGAGAAATCCATGAATACGTAAAGCAAAAAGGAATTCGCTTAAATCCCTTCTTGACGACTGGGTTGGTGGACTTCTATTCAAAATGTGGGTGTATCGACATAGCTAAAGAAATCTTCGACACGAGAGCATCATCGGAAAAGATCAGTTTGTGCACTTGGAATGCCATGATCGTCGGGTTTGCCATGCACGGTCTCGGTGATTTATCGCTCTCCTACTTTCGGAGAATGATAAATGAAGGAACTAAACCGGATGGGGTCACCTTTCTCGGGGTGTTGGTGGGGTGCAGCCATGCAGGACTTGTGGAACAAGCTCGAGAACTCTTCGACGACATGGAACGCGTCTACATTGTGCCTAGAGAGCTCAAGCATTATGGCTGCATGGCAGATTTACTCGGACGAGCGGGTCGGATACAAGAAGCGATCGATATGATAAGGGCAATGCCGATGGGGGGAGACGTGTTCGTGTGGGGCGGGCTGCTCGCGGGCTGCAGGCTGCATGCAGGCAATGTCGAGGTTGCAGAGGAGGCTGCAGAGCGTGTGATGGAGTTGAGGCCGGAGGATGGCGGGGTCTACTCGATCATGGCGGGTGTTTACGCCAATGCCGAGCAGTGGGACGATGTGGTGAGGATCAGGAGGTGGAGGGATTCAAGGAGGGTGGTGAAGAAGAATGCTGGTTGTAGTTTGATCCGGTTGGAGGGTGTGACACATGAGTTTGTTGCCGGGGATGATTTACACAACCAAAGTGATGAGATTTATTCCCTCTTGAATGGAATGGAAAAACACCAACATGAAACATACTAAGTTTTTTGAAAATTCTTTTATACACAACAAGTAATTTATGTTTTTTTTTAAAATTTTAATATGACTATAATGTGATTTGTCGGACAAATAGCAACGGCATGGTAAAATTCTTCCTAACATCAATAACTTAGTAAAAATTTAGTGTTATTTTGACCACCGAAAAATTTAGTGTAAAAATTTAATATGACTATAATGTGAAGCAGCTGTAACAGCTCATAGTCATAGTATTAGTCTTAACACATCTATAAGGTGGGAAAAAATGATTAATAATATCTTCATGTCTCCCGATTCAATGCGTTTTTAAGGATAAACAATATTGAAATCATCAATGGGATAACAAAAACAATGCATTTTTAATTATTAATAGTGTCTTCATATCCCTAAATCTTCAACAATTACTATGTCAAGAAATTTTTAAAATCGATCAATAATTAATCATTAAACTAATAACCTTTACTAATATATGACTCGAACCTTTTAAAATATTATAAACAAAGATAGAACCTCTATGGCCAATATATCACTTTTTTTTTTTAAATCACTATACCACCTTATTGTATTATATTATATGTCTCCGGATTATAATAATAAACTTATGTTTAAAAAACAAAAAACAAAAACAAAAAAAGCCAATTTGGTATTGAAGGGTTAGGGAATGGATAAGCATGAAAGTGAAACACACGAGAGGTTTTTTTTGTTTTTTTTTTTTTTTTAAAAGGCCAAAGTAGACACAACGTGCCACTTCTTGAGACTTCTAGGGTGATGCGTGCACCTTCTTGATGTGACAAGTGTCCCTACTCCCTTCCATATTATGCTACGTGGCTCTAGAACCATCTTCTCTTCTCTTCACTTTTCATTTCGATTTTTTTTTTTTTTTTTTTTGTCAATTAAATTCCATGCCCGTTATTAGTGGTATAAATTGAAAGTTGATGAACACTCGAGGAGAAGCACTTCTAAAAATAAGTCACTGCCAATTTCTACCAAACAACAAGTCAAGAATCTGTTCTCTCCCAAGTTACTCTTCTTCAGAAAGTGATACCATTTTTCTTCCCCCCAATTGTTACTTTTTTGTTCACACAATTAATATTTCAAGATCATGGCTTTCAGGTCAATGGTATGTACATGCAATTTTTATTTATACCATTATCTGAGATAATGACATTTCATACGAGCTTCTAGTAGTTTCGTGTTTCTTTCTTCTTTTATTTATTTTTTCCTTCTTTTTAACAATTTCATGATTGGAAATTTTAACTTTAAATTTGTTATCTTAGAAGTAAGTTGTACTAAATTTGCAATTAACAATCTATTCTTGTTTGAGGAAATGCCATGTCTTACGTAATGCACATAGTTTTTCATGTTTTCTCTTTTAAATGGTGGTGTACATATTAAAATAGTGAATTTGACCAAAAAAACAGTACTAATTCACCACTAAGAACTTGCAAATAAAAATAATCAATTTTTTCCCTTTTTTTTTTTTTTTTTTTTGTGTGGTCATCATGGTTTTCATTTTTGTAACACTTTTTTTTTTTTTTTCTCCTTTCAAAATGACCCTATAGGGCTACTGGAAATCCATGGCTAAAGGACTAAGAGGCCTAGCCACCTCAACCCAGCCAAGGACTCAAGCCTACGGCCGCGGCTACAACCACCACCACCACTTGACAAAAACGAAGTCGCCTCCACTACGAGGCGACTTCGTACCAGTTTACGTGGCGGTGGGTCTAATAGCCTTGTCAACGCTATTCGGGCTGCACTCGGCGACGCTGCAGCTCCGATACGGGCCGAACGTCTTCGTTCGGAAGAAGCGGCGGGAGACCATACCGGAGGTGGTGGAGCCGGAGCACGTGCTCGACGACGCCGAGAAGCTCGTGACGAAGTCCTTCTTCAGGAAGGTGGCGCACGTGCAAGACCCGAAACATAACTACGTAGTGAAGGACGAGACAAGAGGAGATCTTTTTGCGCATCCGGTGAAACGTGCGGAGACTCTTAAGGATGTTGGAGTTGAGCCTGTTCTTCCTTCTGTTAGAGACTCCTATTATCAACTACTTCAACATCATCATTGAATTTGTGGGTGTCATATATATATATATATATATATATATAAGCTTTTAGTTTTATTAAAGCTAGTTACTCTTGGCTTTGGAGAGAGTGTATGTGTGTGTGTGGTTTTTTTTTTTTTTTTTTTTTTTTTTTTTTTGGAGGGGGAGGAGATGATGATAAAAAGTTGTTCACTTATGTTTGTATGATAATGGGGGTTATGGGGGATGGTAAATTTTCTTGGAATTTCTCTTGAACGCTCCATTTTGATGTGCATATAAATCGAGATGAGGACATAATAAGCAGGTTAATTTTGTATATTAGTTCTTTTTGGTTGTTTGATATTTTTTTATTCCTATTTATGGTAGAAATAGGGGTGTTTATTGGATACATTAATCGGTCTTACGTTAGTTATGGTACATTTGAGATTAACATTTGATCCGAGGGTGGTTGAAATCTCATCCAATTCAATGCATTAGTAATGTATCATTCAATCAATTCGTTCAGGGTTAGTTTAGATTGATTTGGATTTAGTCCAATGCGAAATTTTTTCACAGTCGGTGAGTTTGTTTCTCGAGTTATTTTATTTGAAATTTAATTAAATATTTTTGAGTTTTATTATTATTATTATTATCAAATAATGGCCATTGAAATTTGAACGATCCACTCCGTGTCTGTCATGTGAGAATGAGTTTGTTTGGAGGGCATGGTTGGAGGGTAACATGCTTTCTCAAAAGGGCATGTGTGAAGAAATAGTAAAGAATTCAAGTTCCACAGAACTAAATTTCATAATTCTATAAGAATTTATAATAAAGAAATAATACCAGAAGAATAAGTTGTTATTGTAATGTCTACTCTACTAAAGAATTAGAAGGAATGACTGGAACAAAAAAATGCAAATACAAAAGTATCCTTCCAAAGGGATCACATTAGGGGCTTGAAATCAAGCCTAATGCCAGAACGTCTTGGCTAACCTTGGAGATTGTTTGGGGCCCGGGGAGTTTCAGGAGTTGATTTTTTTTTTTTTTTTTTTTTGAAGGAATGGATTAGGGAAAAACCATCCCACACCGGAGATCACAAGCCAAAGGCAACCAGGCAAGCAACCCTACTTATGAACGGGCATTGGGTTTTGTCCTGCCAAATGATTCGTACCTTGACCTTAGCCTCATTCACTTCCTAATTGTCATAAGGTAGCGAAATTCCTTGTGAGATAAATTATCAAAATAAAACATGGAACATTTAGTAAATCCAGATCATTCATTCTTTTCATCGAAAGATGATAAGAGATCGAGAAAGGGCCGATAGGATAAGTAAACCTTATATGTCTTCATTTACTGTTGGAAGATTGGTTAAGTTGGCCAATCGAGGGAAAGCAACCACACCGCTTAAAGGCCGGTACGATGAGAATCAAAGTTGGGGTCGGGTCTAGTTTGTAAGAAAATGAGTCTAATTCCATGAGTAGGAGGTGAAAGACAAAAATTTGACCTTATGAAAAAGACTTGCTTTGTTTGGCTCTCCGGTTATTTGAACCCAAAAATTTTATTTCAGTGTTCTTTATTTTTTGAAAATTCAACAAAAAATTATAACTAGATTTTGAAAAATCAATCAATTTTAACATAAAACTTCTATTACAAATTAGTGCAAGGGTGCATTTGAAATGTTGATTTGAGTTTAAATTTTTAAGTTGGAGTTAATTAACTTTTCAAAAACTAGTTAAGAATTTTATTTATTTTTTTAGAAAAAGACAAAAGGTGAGTTGAATTTTTTAGCTTGCAACCTGAGTGCTATTCACCTTATTTATTCTCAAAAACAAAGGTAAACATCATAATATAAAATCAAAAACTTTGAACTCCTTCTCGGGAAATTGAGTTCCTGCTCAGGAGAAAGGTTTGAGCAAGGAACTAAGATCAGAAAGATACAATTATACCAATGCGCCAACACTTAAAAAGATAGCTTTTCTTCTTTTTAGTTTGTGTGCGCTGGTGGACTTGTTTACTCTCTTATTTTTTTAAAAGAGAAAAAGAGGTCAGCAAATATTTTTCAAACAAAAATCTATGATAAATAACATATCTTAAAAATATTTGAGATAAATAATTTATTTACTAAGCATATTTAAAACAAATAATCTTATAAATATTCTCCTATATAAATTATTTACCACAAATATCTATTTACCTTATGTATTTTAAACTCAGCTATTTATCAAAAATATTTTAAAAATTAACCTATTTCCTGTAATTTCTTTTCTTCTCACCGGAGAACTTGCACAACGAACCTGACTATTGTTTGTTGGGTTTTTTTTTTTTTTTTTTTCAGTCCCTGCCAATGACTGAATTCTCATAAATAAAGTTACTCTAATTCTTTTTCCTTCTTATTTTGATAAGCCAATTCAATTTTGTGTTTCTTCTGGATTATATAGAACCGGCAATTTTGTAAATTCATGCGGCGGGGGAGGGGGCGCTTGGAAAGGATAGCAATAAGACCCAAAAAAATTGTCTCGACTTTATTAGACACGAATGGAAAAAAAATGTTCTCTAACAAAAAGACAGATTTAAATTCGCAAACAAAAACAAAACTTAGAGCAAGTCTATGCTTCAACCTCTTTTTGTTTTCATAATTTTTTTTTTTTTGGGGCGGGGGGTTTCTAAGGGTGCCTTTTGTATGTCTATAGATATTGCGAATAATTATGCTATGATTTGTACTCATCTTTGGGCCACACGGTTGTTGTCTCTTCTCTAAGTTTTTAATTTTACCTCTCACCGATCTAAAAAGTCACATTCACCGACGGCCAGCAGCCTTCCTGACCGGAGGAGCGGTGTCATCGTCGTCGGACTGGACGTCCCCATAGCACCACATTCCCTGCCTATTGGTACGGGCTTCTTCCTGGAACTTCTCCAGGTTCTCATAGGCCGACTGTTTGTCCTTTGAACCCCATCTCTTCCTTTTCTCTAACCTAGCGAGTCCTTCCTGAAAAATTCAAGGTTACAGATATTGAGAATCACGTTCGGTGATTAAACCGGAAATGGTATCACATGGATACAACAGAATATAATCTCTACTAACTACAAAATAAAACGACGGGAAAATGAAAGAAGAATATTCTCCATTCTCACACGAGTGTTTGCTTACGAAATGAAGAATGCTAATTTGGCAAGGCCCACAAGATGTAGGCAAATGAGAGAAGGTGGCAGATTAGTTACCGCTAGTTTTTATCTCTTTTGAAGTTGAATACTAGACAAAATCACTGTAGTGACCTAACTAAATTTTAATTTATACTAGTATGCAAAAAACATAAAATAAGAAATTAAAAAAAAAAAACATTTAGTAGTTCCGCTATTAGAATTCCTTTTCGTGATAACATGCCTTGAATTACAAGAAAAGGTTAGTCATCCAAACCTGAAGCATGGCAGCATTTATACTGATCTCAGCATCCACAGCAACAAGAGTCACGCTAGTGATCGGCCCGGTTCCCTGGCCTTTAACTTTTCCTCCCGACGCGTCCCTTTCCTCCACCTTGGCCCTGAACTCTTTTGCACTGCTTAATGTGTGCTCGCTCAGATACTCAGCTGCTTCTTGACCGAAATCTTCCTCCACGTCTGGAACCTTGATGTACGCAAGGTTGCAGAGCTGAGCAAGACCGGGTGCAGCAGACACTGAAGGGTCAATAGGCCGTAGATGACTGTATGGAACGACCTCTTGGTTTCCATAATCAATGTAGAATACGTCAAACTGGTCTTTAGGAGATTCAACGGCCCCGCGAGGTGCGTTCACAATCTTCGTGTAAAATAAGACACATTCAGTACAGAGAAACGAGTGTGTAGAGTCATATAATCACACAAATCAGGAGGAAAACGAATTTGAACTTCTAACTATACGTACCCCACAAAGGAACTATGATCCCAATCCATATATACAATTCACTACATATTTATATATATACATACAGTAAAAATCAAAAGGCTGCAATTGGATCAAATTTCCCTTATAGTGCAAATTCAATATTCTTCAAGAAAACCGCATGAGCAGGAAAAAAAAAGGAAAAAGAAGCGAACTGAACGGAAATTTCTTATTTGGCCGTATTAAGGGGTTAAAAACGGAAAAATAGTGTTTCGACTTCAAGAGAAAACAACTTGAATAAAAGAACAAAATTACATGTCATTAAAGTGAGGCAAGGTCTCATATCAAAACTCACCATTGCTCGGTTCCAGGAATTATCCGCACTAAATTGAGCAAGGACAATGTCGCCCTTCTTAGGGTTAAAAGCCCCAATGACGGGAGCTTCTTGAAGATTCAAGGATGCTAACTGTTGTTGAATGGATGCAACTTTTTGATCCCCAACAGTTTGAACATAAAATTTGCCACCACCCAAAACCTCTGTAACCACTACCTGAAAATAAATCAATTTTAATGTTATTATCGATTCACCGCACTTGGAGAAATTAGATAATGCAATTGCACAAACAAGCACCTTTAGTACTTCCTTTTGTTTGCTTTCAGCAGCTGCACCGTTACTGGGGACTTCCTCTCCCTCAATGTAATTCTCCCAGATCTGCAACAACAAATTCAGTTATAAAAGCAATTCAAAAACGTTTTAAAAGCACCTTGTGTTTAGCTTCTTACCTTCAGGTTCTTCCTTTTGGCAGATTGCTCAGCTTGTTCAAGAAGGTGGGCATCGGGGATCCTGTCACTGCCAAAGGAAAGTTGCAGTCTTGCCAAGCCAGCTTCAAGGAGTTCTATAGCCACATTCTTCTTCGACTCCCACAAAGACCCCAAGAAAGTTCCAGTTCTATCAACAGTTTCTACTTCAATCTGCATGAGGGACTCGACTGATCAAATCATTGGAAAGCAATGCAGCATAGAAACATTTGGGTCTTGAGGAAAATAAGGAATACCTCAACATCTCTCTGCATTATTTTACTCCTCATTAGAGCAATTGCCTCGTTTGAATAGGGCTCCTCACGACCAGGACAACGGACACCGGATAAGGCGAACGCAATGCTGCATGTTTCCTTGGGAATCAAAAGTTTAAAGCGATGACCACTAAGGACATATTCTACCATGGCAGGAATCTTCCTAGCCCGATGCAGGAATGGTAAAAAGTCTCTTGCTTTTTTGGATGATGCCTGAGAGAAAAAAAATAAAGGTCATGAGAAATGTTTTTGAGCGATCGTTTCTGTAGATACATGATTCCCATTTTGGATGTATTTCTCACCGAAAGCAAGTCTGTGATGTGCATAACAGGAGGATCCCTGGCAGAATGGATTCCTTTCTTCCCGGAAATAGCACGAGATTCTGCAGCCAGAAGGGCATCATAATGATTCGATCTTTCCTCGAAATCTCGATGTCTTATCACTGTAGCAAAGCCACGTCCAACCAACAACTCCGCAACATTCACTTCAGGTGTTCCTGAGGCATCATCACCTAAGAAGACTGATCCAAAATCCATTACTCGGGAATCTCCTGATCCGGTAGCGGCTGTAGGTCCATCAAGGCTGACCTTCCTAGAATACTCCATTTGAACCTTCACCTGAAGAAAACCCACATTAAATTGAAGCTTAACATTAGCATGGACAAAAAAAGGTGTTGGCACAGGCAACAGTTAGGTGTGAAGTTACACGAGAAAAGAGAAAGAACAAGGAGAGAAGGTTTATTATTACAATTCAATATTTGTATAATGGCCAGATTGTATATTTGTAACTATTGAATATTTGAATAATAGCTAGTGTCATACTTGTTTTCCAATCAGGCGTGTTCTCAGAAATTCTTTTGCTTCCCGAGCATAGGGGGCAGGTTTTTCATCTCTGCGAGGATTGCCTATTTTTGGACACCTAATGCTCGACAGATTGACTCGCCGCTCTGCTGAAGGACTTCCAAACTCGAGCTTATCATCAGCCACAATGATGCAGTCTCCACTAACAACCTCGACCACCTGGAGAGCAAAAGGTAGTATAATCATACACAAGCAAACATCGGTCAGAATACTGTGGTATGGGAATAAATTATACACAAGCAGCTACCTTTCCCGTGAAATTTTGGTCATGAATTGCCTTTGAATTTGTAGGAGGAGGCACGTAGTTGGTCCAAATCTTTAGCCTATTTTTCTTAGCTTGAAGTTCTGCATTCTTCAGATGCCTCTTAGCATCTTCTTCCATCATATTTGCACTCCACTCAACATATTTCGCAAGACCCTACACAAAGGTTAAAGGCGTTAACTGCATACTCTTCAAGGACTTACTCAAATACTGGTGGAGCAAAAAAAATTTTATTTTTTCAATAGTTACTACTCATCCAATACGCAACCACACAAAAAGTTGGACCAAAGATAGAAAGCATTAGTATAGATAAAAATCTTGGTACTATTGAAACAGAAATCAAAATTCATTAGATTATGCTATCACTAAAAAGATTATGATCGTACATTTTCCACAAGCTCTAGTGCGAGGTCTTTTGCCTTATCCCCATCAGGATAATATACTGAGCCAATCAAATTGCTGAATTTGTCAACACCTTCCAGGACAATACGAACCTATAACTCCACCTTGTTAGTTTAGAACAAAAATAGATTCAATATTAAAAGCACACCAACAGAGCATATTCACAAACTATTTACATCTCGGTTCAAAGTACGAATCTCTGTGAAGTATTTGGCTTCTGCTGCAAACGGATCAGCAACCTCATTTGATGCTGCGGTTGAAGCTGCAATTCTTTGTGCAGAAGTAAGAGGACCTCGAGGTTCAGACGATGCATCTCCATTTGTTTCAGTGTTATTATCCACGTCAACAACAGTGTCTGCTGCGGCTCTTCTTCCCATTGAAGGAGACTATATCGAACAGGGAAAGCATAAAATTATTGACAAATGTATGTAGAATTGACATATGGAGGAGACATATTTACCAATTAATATGCAAAGATACCACAAAGCAAATATAGACCATCAATGGACAACAGAAAAAAGTACATACCTGTACTCCCGCTACAAACACTTGGACAAACTGAAAGTCTGGAAGCAAATATACTCGAACAGTGCTTCCATCACGAACCTGCTCAACAATACCTTGCATGGAGCTTCCTTTATTTGCTTCCAACAGACTCATGGCATCCAAGTTGCTTGGATCACCAATAGCAGAAGGAGGGAGATTCCTAATAGATGCCTCAGCAGCACCAGGAACCTGCAGTCAAGAATAAAAAATAGGTGTTTTAACATTCAAGTAGATACATACACGTAAACATAAACATGATATCTCATACACATGTATAAAAAGGGTATTCGTTCATTTGATGTGTCGAGTCATACAAGGTCCTTTCAGTCACGGTTTTTGATAAATATTATCCATAAGCATGGCTTTATATCTCTAGTTGATTAACACGAAAATTGCGTACTAGCAATATTAGTTCTCTACTTCCCGAGCAACAAAAGAACAGTCCACTTCAGCATTTAAAAGTTTAGAAATAAAGTCTGCAAAATCAGGGGACCGCATTTATTGACATTAACCAAAACATATCTAAGAGTCAAGAACAATCATCATTCACCATATCATAATTCAAGAGGCTTTCAAGAAACCTTCAACTTTCTAGGAGAAAAAAAAAAGCATAAAATTTCGTTCTCAGCAACAAGTTAGATTAACATTAATGTATAAATCTGGGAAAAAGAATTGAACTTTTAACCTTGCTCCAGCGACCAAAACCTTCTCATATCTAAGAGTCAAGAACAATCATCATTCACCATATCATAATTCAAGAGGCTTTCAAGAAACCTTCAACTTTCTAGGAGAAAAAAAAAAGCATATATTTCGTTCTCAGCAACAAGTTAGATTAACATTAATGTATAAATCTGGGAAAAAGAATTGAACTTTGAACCTTGCTCCAGCGACCAAAACCTTCTTGCTTGGCTTGCTCTTCGAGACGTAGCAGTTCCGGAAGGTAAGGACTTGCTTCTCCCTTCTGTTGACCCTGCTCTCTGACCTGTTGTAAGCAAGATTCAGCTAATGCATAGTTCGATATCTAACGAGTCTACGTCTCTTATAAATGAATTATGATCAAACCTACCTTAGCCCAGCCTTCAGAAACAACTTGCATTGCAACATTTTCGTTGCCAAGGAAAACAGAACCAAATTCCCTCCCTATCGAGGGTACAGTATAGTCCACTCTGAAAGTGACCTCCTGTAGGAAAAATACATCAAGATATAAGTGACTATCTGGTTGCAGAACAACTAGCATTGTTTAAAGCAAACCAAAAGTAACATAAATCTAAAGTTAACCACCTTTCCAATGCAGAGCTTCCTCAGAAACTCTCTGCTCTCCCACGCGAATGGTTCATCAATACCACCTTTCCTTGCCTAGTAGAAAAATACAAAAGAGCCCAATATAACAGATTAGCCATTAACTCTAACACAGGAATTGTTTATGCCAAAAAAAAGGGGGGGGACTTTAAAATAAAAAATAAATAAATCATCAAACTTTGGGGGGAAAAAATAAAGGTACAGAAACATGAGTACGGTGTTTACCAATCTAGGAGCAATAAGAGAGGATAAAGTGAGGGTCTTTTCGGGTGGGGGTCCGGGCTTGCTGGCCGTGATAGCCACAATTACCAAGCAGTCCCCAGAAGGAACACCTTTGACTCTTCCTCTGTACCACCCTGTGGACCCAGCTGCTGAGGACGCCATTCTCTAGAGAGAGATCTATCAATTCAGCAAAATTAAATCAAACGAATTAGAAATCAACAACCATTTTTTTGTTTTTCCCTGAAGAGCAATCAACAATCTAAATCACCACATTAACATACAATCATCTTCACAAATAGATTGCATTCAGAAAATCCAAAACGAAACCTAAAATCCAGATCCATAAAAAATGAACTCTACCTAAATCTTATAACGCACAAAACTTTGATCTGGATCTAAAACTCGATCAAACGAAGCGACAAAAAGCGAAAAAATTCTCGAATTAAGCTTCTGCAATTCGGTAAAATAAACACGAAAAGAATGTTTAATCACAAAGAAAGAGAAAAATAGATATAGAGAGAGAGAAAGATGGAGATCTATTCGGAATGCCGAAAGAGACCGAATTGGAGCGAATTTTTTTTCGCGCAAGTCCGAAATTCAAAAGACGAACAATACCACAGAGCGAAATTGAGGAGGCTAATCGGAAATCGGATGAGATCTACCGAAAGAGGATCGCCATGCATGTCGGAAAAAATAAGGTAGAGAAAAAGCAGAGAGAGAGAGAGAGAGAGCAAAAGAGAGAGTTACCGTGATATCGAACTCGGCGGCGGTGGATCTGGTTGACGGAGATCGCCGACCACCACGAAACGTCGGCGTCGAGGGGGGCGGATCGAACGGAGAGAGAGAGTAGAGAGAGAAAGAAGAGAGAGAATTTGGAGGTGGGAGACAAATGGTGCTTTTATATACAAAATGAGGGAACACAGAAGAGAGAGAAACTGCGTGACGAGAGTGCCCTTCTATTAATGGAAAATTACCCAACGTAATATTCAGTTTAACACTTTGCATCTCTCTAAGATCCGCATCACAAACTCTTTTTACATCTCTCTCTCTCTCTCTCTCTCTCTCTAATCATCTTCCGAAAGTAACCTTTCCTGTTTTTCCCTTTTCTACCCCTTTTCTTTCCTTTTCTTTTTTAATTTTTTTTTATTCTTTTCTTGTATTTATCCAGTGTGAATTTATTATTGTTTTTATAAACATGGATTTTTTTGACAAACATGGATCCTCAACTTTTGATTTTAGGATACATGACATTAAATTTGAGATCTTGAATTCTAAACATTTTTCATCTTGAAAAAAAAATTTAATTCAAAAATCTGTTGTAATTAAGTCTTAATTTTAAAAATCCATTGTTGTTAAGTCTATTGTAATTGTTATAAAATAGTTATTAAACAAAAGTACGCCTTATTTTTAAAATCCTTTGTCATTAAAATTTTTAAGAATCCGTTGATGTTAAATCTGTTACGATTGTTATTAAATAGTTATTGAACGAAAGCGAGCCTTAATTTTTCCAAGTGTTTTTTAGTTTTGAAAAAAAAAAAAAGACTTTAAAATTAAAAATCCGTCGCGATTAATTTTATTTTCAGAAATCTATTATTGCAATCGTTAAATAATTACTAAATGAAATAACGCCACAATCTTTTAGAGAACTTTTTAGTTTTAAGACTTTTAAATTTAAAAATTCATTGCAATTGAGTATTATTTTTAAAAATCGGTTGCCATCATTAAGTAGTTAAGTAGTTAACGACCAAACACGCATCACAAATTCTCCATGAACTTTTTAGTATTGAAAAATACTTTAAATTTAGAAATCCGTTGCAACTATCTTATGTTTAAAAATCCATCGTAATTGTTAAATAGTTAATGTACAAAAAATGCATCATAATTTTTTCAAGAACTTTTTAGTTTTGAAAAATAAGATTTTAAGCTTAAAAATCTGTTGTGATTAAGCTTTATTTTTAAAAGATCCATTGTAATCGTTAAATAGTTAATAAATAAGCATGCGTCACAATTTTGTCAAGAACTTTTTGGCTTCGAACAAGAAAACTTTAGATTAAAAACCTGTTGCAATTTAGTCTTATTTTCACGCACATTGTAATCGTTAAATAGTTAATGAACGAAAACTCGTCACAATTTCTTGAAGAACTTTTCAGTTTTGAAAAATAGTTTTTTTTTTTTTTTTTCTAAATTTAGTTGCAATTAAATCTTATTTTTAAAAATCCGTTACATCATTAACTAGTTAATATACGAAAACGTACTATTATTTTTTTTATACAGATACAGCCGAAATTTTTATTAGTTAACAAGTTGGACTCTTAGCCTTTGTTTGATTTTTTAGTTTAACTTCAATTAAATTGTATTTTTTTTGTTAGATTTTTGTTTTTTTTCTGAAAAATCAAACAAAAATTATAACTAGTTTTTGAAAAGTTAATTAACTCCAACTTAAAAATTTTAACTTCAACTGGGGATTCAAATGGAAGCTTAATTTTTTAATTTGGCAATTAGTATCCCTAATCAAAGTCTGCTATCAATTGAAACCCATTATAAAGATTATCGAACTTAAAATTCTATACAAAAATAAAGAGTTGAAGAGGTTCAACTTGTAAATGGTGAAAACTTCAGAGAGTTTTTCATTGCTGGATGAATTTTAAAGCTAATCAAGATACATAATATATATATACACACACACATACGGGTAGGTTCTAACGTAAATCAGGAAGTTCAAAAACAAAATATTAATACTAAAGTATTTTTTTCATACTCTTCTGCTCTTAAAATACAATACTCTAAATACAATGTTGTCGCACTCTTTTTTTTTTTTTTTGATAAGTGTGTCACACTCTTTTTAATTGTTGTGGTTTTTACACTTGTCTTTGTAATAAATTGTAGATGGTATAGTATTTTTATCTCTAAGATTTTCGATTAAGAAAAATAACTTAGGTTGTGCTTCCTAAAACCTAAATTTCAAAAAAAGTTTCTAGAATTAATTGTGTGAAAATATAATCTCTACATGTTACGTTAATATTTACAACACGTGACAAATAACTTTTCAATCTTAAATATGATTAAAAAAATAATTTAACAGCTAAAACAGTTGCTCACTTCCCCACAATATTCTAGAATAGAAAATCATATAATAAAAACTTTCAACTTTATAAGGTGTAGTACTTTCATATTGAAAATAATTTTTTCTTAAATATATTTTTTTCCTTTTTTAATTGTATAAAAAGAGAGCTTTTAATCCCGTCAATTATTATTAATTTGAAAATCTAAAAATTAAAAGTTGCTAAAAAAAAGCTTTTTAAAAAAAATTGATGTAGTGTATAACTGGAATATACGTCTACCAAAAAAAAAAAAATATATATATATATATATATATAGGGGGAGTTTGGTTCACCCATCCAAACTATCCAATTCAAATTTTTTTTTATTTTTTTCTCAAAAAATTTTTTATCTTTTTTAAAAATTTAAAAAAATTTACTATTAAAACTTAAAAATTTCTACTCAAATTACTCCACCAAATAAATATATATATATATATATACGCGTGGCCAAGGATCTGTCCTAAGTGCGGGGTTAAAATGGAGAAACATGGAGGTTATCTGACTTTGATAGAATATATCGACCGGTGGAAAGATCCAAAAAACTGTATAAAGATAACATTTCTGACAACACTCAGGGCACTAGTAATGGCTCTCTTTATTTTTTGCCATTTTGATGTAATGTGATGACATAATAGAATTTTTTTCAAAATTAAATATATATTTGACACACGAATTTGAATTGAATTTTTGAGATTTGATTTGAAGTAAAAAAATATAAAAATTTGAAATGTGTTAGGAAAAAAAATTTAATATATAACTTATTTTATTTGTTTTGAAATTCTTTTCAATTTAAAAATATATATTATTTGTACTTTTTTTTATGTATATATAAAATTATAAATTTTTAAAGTTTGAGTTAAAAAATTATTTTAAAAAAAAAAATTTGAGTTGGAAAGTTATAATAATAAATTATGAATAATTAAAACTGAAAAAAATAATAATTGCATTCGAATGCAACTGGTGCATCAAACGCTTGTTAAGTGTCTTTCTAAATAGTTGTATTGGTGTTTCTCGTTTTTGAACGTTGGATCTAATCAAAAGTATGTCAAAACACAGAATTTATCTAATGGTTAAATAGCAGAAGGAAAAAGAAAAGGATTTGTTTGCACCTATTTTAAGCCATGTGCAGTGCACGTGATAAAGTTTTGTTTGACTTTTAACATCTATTAAGGAAAATGACTTGTTTGCACTTATTTCAAGAGTTTAGGGACCTTTTAATAAAAAAAAAAAAAAAAAAAAAGATCCAATCAGCACTTTTATAAAAAATTTAGGAACTATTATAGTAATTTATCATTCAGAATGATTTTTTTTTTTTTACAATATTTTAAACGTATTGTATTGCACTATTACCTATGAATAAATTGAATGCAAAATTGAACTATCAAATTATATTAAAACCGTATTTGTCGACAGCAATGCCCCGTGCACGGGGCCACGTGGTGCCTAGCGGCCCTACTCGTGGAACCACACGACCAGCTCATAGGGCCATAAACCCTACTTGCGGGGTCATGGGTGCGAGCAAGTATACACCATGGTTGCTGTGCCACAGCGGCCTGGCTTGCGGGCATTGAGGGCCTAGCTCATGGGGCTGTTAGAGCTTTGTCACGTGTCAGAGCCACAACTGTGGCTCGGGACCTTGTTCTCTCATTTCACCTCGGCGGAAGGTCGTTCCAACAACTACATTTGGTGGCTCCTCCGTCCGAACTTCCAATAGATATAAAATTGTGCCTTATTGGGAATTTTTTCTGTGCGATATCACATAGTTCTCCTATTTCTAAAAATGAATGGTAGTAAAAATAAATAAATAAATAAATAAAAAGATTAGTAACTGCATTTTTTGTAACGTGTCATAAAAAAGGAGAATTTTATAATAAACTCGAGGGGGGATATTAATCATCTAATTGCATTTTGCTACAAACAGCGCTTTGAAAGCGAGTGTAACGATATTGCTTTAAAAATCTTCTCGTTCTACAAAAGCCGTAAACATATGATCAGCGTGTATAAATCACAATATTTGCAAAAATAAATAAATAAATAAATTATGTTAGTATCAAAAGTTTGAAATTAAAATGTTACTACATCATATTTACTGTCTAGAATTATTAATATTTTTTTTGTAGGAAAACTGCTGATTTATTGAAGAATTCTTAATATTTTTGTTACTTTTTAAAAAATAAAAAATAATATAAAATAAGAATCCTAGAGTGTAGAATAAAAAATATAAAAAATAAGAACCGTAGAGTGTAGAAGAATATCAATGTTTTATCAAACTTTAATACATTACTAACGTGATTGTCATTGTTATTAATGAAATACAATTATATATAAATACTCGAAGATTTTTTTTTTCCTGAGGAATTAATGCACATGAAATTGACCCACTTATCTAGTTTTATTATATTAATATAGTTTTTTTTTTTTTCCAAATTTGTTATAACAAATTACTTTCTTCCACCATTACGTAATCTATCATATGTTTGGATGACATATCCAATTTCTAAAACTAGAAATTTTTTACAAGAAAGTGTTTGTATTAACTTTTTCCATCATTTTTTCATTTTAAAAAAGAAAAAACTATTTTATTTTCAAACTTACTTTATACAATACCCTTTAAAAAAAAAAAGAAAATGAATATTTTTAAAATATTCTCACAATATACTATTTCCAATAATATTTTTTTGTCAATCCAAACAACATTTTGTTTTCTAAAAGAAATTTTTTTATATATCCAAATACTATTTTATTCTCAAAAGAAAAGACTTTCTCATTTGAAATAAGAATTTTTTTTTTTATAAATAAACATATGATCCATACGGAACCCTAAACAAGCTGGTAAGACTTGTACAATTTGTCCCAAATAAACAAGGGTTCAAGTCAAAAGGATCCAAGTCCTCTTTGATTTTAGAATTTTCATCAAATTTTGTAAAATACTTCGAGATTATCTAGGCATACTATCACATAAAATTTTTTTTTTTTTTTACCCAATCTTGAATTCTCTTTTCTTGGAAGGTATTTTGCCCATTTTAAAATCGTGAAAATCCTGAAATACTTATATTGGTCCTTGATTTTCACTATTTATGACTAGGAAGGGGCTGCAAAAATGGGGATAATTACAAAATGGGATAAAAGTTGAATTCAATTTTGTAAAAGAAAGTGCTAATAAATTAAAATTCCCAAGCAGATTCTGGCCATTAATTGGGTCACTTTAACCAAATTTATCAAATAATATGGCAATATGAAAATGACACACTTTCTCTCTCACCACAGAATATTACAATGAATAGTTTTCTAGTTTTTTTTTTTAATAGAAATATAAATAAAATCTTAAATGTTACGCCAACTGTTAAATTGTAAAATGGACAATAATTGCAATGTGGGTATGTTATTAATTTTGAAATTATTCTTTATATGTTACCATTATGGCTAGGACATTGAAATTGTATTGGATTTAGGATAACTATATTTTTTAAGTTAATTTTATTATACATCGATTCCTGACTTTTGATTTTATATGTAACACACTTCTATATTTTTCTATTGTTATGCTAACAGTAACTTTGTCAATAGTATTTAAAAAAAATGGTAGAAAATATTTTGATCACATGAATTTTATTCATAAGTAATGTTGTACTTAAATATATAAGGTAAATTATATTCTAATCAAAGACATAGCGTCATAGAACTATTTTGAAAGTACATTTTTCCCACAAAATTATTTAATAACAATTTAAGCATTAATTAGTGCTAGCAAGAATTGAACATATTTAATATTCACTCGATTTATGATAGAAAGCCATTTCATAATATATAAAAAAAAAAAAAAAAAAGTTGCGATAGGATAATGTGTAAAATTAAAATATACTTTTCAATTCAATTATTTAGGTTTCACAAAATCAATAGTACATTGAATGTGGTTTAACATTAAATTACAATAATTGCACTAAAGAAAGAAAAACCACAAGGAAAAAAAAAAAAATTCTTGGTTACTGATTGTATACTTCATGGTTACCCTCTCAGGAAAGCCGATAAAATCATTCAGGAGTCGAGACCGATCGAAAAATCGACAGAATATTCCTTAATACGGTTTGGTGCTCGGCTTCAGGTTCTAATCGAATACCGACGGTATAACCCTAACCTCAATTGGATAAACTTTTTTATTAGCCTAACTATACTGAAAGGGCAGATTTTCACTCTACCGTCCAAATCGAGGTCGTATAAAACGCAGCCCTTTTTATTGTCGTTTTTTTTTATTAAGAATGATGTGGCTGTGAGTGGTTAGACACAGGCGTGGCCGTGTGGTTTGAATCCCAGTAACAACAGCTATATTTCTTCTTTTATTTAATTTTTTGTACTTTTTTTTTAATAAGAAAGAAATATTTAGCTTTTTTGTACTCGGTGCTCCCACCCTTTTACTCCTTCCTAATTTGATTCTTCTTTTTTTTTTTCTGCTTTTATTTATTTTTCTTAATTTTTCTTTTTTTGCTTCTCCTTTTTTTTTTTTTTTCTAAAATAGATATATATATAATTTCTTCTTTTTTTAACTTTGTTTCTTTTTCTCTTCCTCTTCCTTTTCCACTTTCTTATTCTTCATTCTTCATTTTCCTTATTTTTTTTTCCTATTTTCTTAGTTATTTATTTTTATCTCTTTTTTTTTTTACCTAAAATTATTTTTTATATACTTAAACTATTTTTTTTTATAATTTATCCCTACCCAACTTTGAATACATTTCTACTTAATTTTTTTTTATTGCAATCTTCCAATACATTTTAACTTTTTTTTTTTTTTTTTCCTTTTCCACTTTTTTTCCTTTTTCTCTAAAATCGTATTTTTAAGATATGTGTTGAAACAATTTGTTGTTCTAATATTTCCTTTCTTTTTTTTTTTTTAGAGTACCTAAATGTTTTTCTTACAATCCTCCAACATATTATTTTGTTAAAGTAACCATTATGAAGACCTTTTTATTAACTATTCCAATGTAATAATTTTCTCGATACAACTACCAACAATTTTGAAAAAATTAATAATGCTGAAATTAAAAATGATTTCTATTGAATTTCATGTGTTTTATCTGATATTTTCTTTTTCTTTTTTCCTTCTCGTACATAATATTAGGAAAACAATTATTATTCATCTATCCTAACAATACTAAACGTTTAATTAAATGCTCTATTATACTACTCATTCCTGGTTGTTCAAAATAATACCTATAAGTTTAATTAAATGCTCTATTATATGTACCATATCATGTTTTATTTTTACAAATTCTCATTAAAAAGAGTTTATTTTTAATAATTCACGATCTATTCATCATTCAGTTACAACTATTGATCAAGACAACTATATATTATGAAGGTTTCAATCATTTATAATCTATTCATCTTTTGGTTGCAACTGTTCGAGATAACTCTAATTTACAAAAGGTTTTAATCATTCACAATCTATTTATCTTTCAGTTGTAACTGTTCAAGATAACTCTTTAAAATTTAAATAACACTTATAAGTGTGTTTGTGTGTTGTCCAGTTTTCAATCATTCAAAACAACTGTGGAGAATTATATTTTTGCTTGTGAAATTCATATGTTTATAAGTAATTAGACTTCTCCGCGCAATCCCTTGCTCAGATAATCCATACACATTAATCTCTCACTCTTTCACAATATGTGTATAAATATTTGTTTCTCTCTCCAAGGTGAAAATACACCAACATAGACATCTGTGGATATAATTCTCACACGCACGTAAGCACGAATAAGACCTTAAAACATATTTGTGTGGAGAATTAGAAGATATTGATATTTTCTTACTAAAAATGTTGTGGATATTGTTTTGCTCTTGTGCAACTAGATTATGAAATGTTTAAAACGGTTATTTTTTTGAAAAACTCACTACAAAAATATTAATTTTTTAATTTTCTTAACTTTAGATCCGTACACATATACTAAACTTAAGATATTTGATAGATTTTATCAAACTATATTAATTATAAAGGCTATAATATTAATTACTACAATATGTATATAACACGTGCAACGAACGTATACAAACTACTAATAATAGAAATGCTTATTATATTCCAAACTTACAGAGTTATCATATTTAAATTACAAATATAATCTTTTTATTTTAATTGATGTGATAATTTTTTAAACACCTTTTAAAAAAACGATAAACAACGTACAACCTTAATATTAAAAATTTATATGACGTGAAAAAAAAAAGTTTGGATTAAAGTTGTTATTCTTTCTTTTGATTTTGCTTTCTATTTCTCCATATGCCATGATGGGGATATAATTCTTGGAATCAAGGTGAATGAGTTGGTAAGGGAGGCAACCTTAAGGATCTCAATAGTCAGGAAATCGAAAGTTCAAATGCTCTGCTAACTCAGGGGAGTGTAAACCCTACCTGCGTGGTATTACGAAACGGGAAATGACAGGACCACTACCATATCCTTTATTCAAAAAAAAAAAAAAAAAGGCTTTTCTAAAACTTCCTTGTAGCCCCTAAATTTATTGTAGTTTAGCATTTTCATCCCTGGTGTTTTTCTTTTAACAATTTAGTCACCGGAATTTTTACAACACCACAAAAATTAAACCTCAAATTAATTTAGAGACTAAATCACTAGTAATAAATCTTTTAGAAACAAACGCACCAAACCTCAAGAAATTCAAGATGCAAATACTAAAAAGTCATAATTTTTCCGTGTTCCGTTCGAAATTTGATCCCGTTAGCAATTTGGAGTCACGTTCGGAAGTTCTTGAAACAAAAGTACTTAAAATTGCAACCACATTTAATGCCATCAGAGATGTAACAGCCTAGGAGGATGTACAACTCTCGGAGGGTACGGGATCAAGTCCTCGACCGGGACCGAGCTCGTCGATAGGCGGGCGCTGCCTATGGTGATCGGTAACCAATATGACGGTAAATCCTGTTGGGACAACAATCACTGGCATACCAACGAGTTCAACCGGATCTTTTCCCCGAATGGCGTCAAGTACAACCACGCAATCTGTTGCGGTTCGACAGGAAGTGCCAAGCTCGTCCTGTCAAAACAAATGAAACATGAATTTCTAGTACTAAATTGAGACTATTTTTCAAAGGGCAAGAAGGTGTCGGGCAATACCAAGCTTTTGGATATGCTCATAACGCCACTTCGACCGACAAGGCAAAACGTCGGCACAATGCCATCACGCTGCAACGAGAAGCTGGCAGGGTCATTGAGCCAACTGTTTCTGATCCAATTGCAAATGGAACCATACCTGTGAAAAAACAAAAAAGAAAAAAAAAAAGAAACTTGGTAGTGACCATTGAAGTGTGTGTAAAATTTTTTTTTTTTTTTCAAAATTAGTAGCGGGAAGATTTAAATTCTACACTTTCAACACTGAAGTGTAAGTGTGGAAAATTGTTCGACTAAATTTGCAATCACAAACATGTATTGTTCAAAATTCGACTAGCTAGTTGAATTCTGTTTTTTATTTTTCTTTTCAGAACAATTGTATCAAAACTTCCCAGATTTTTAAATCCGATAAAACTAATCAAACAAGGAACTATGAGTCATCTTAAATTTAGTTCTCATAAGACAAAATTTATAATATTTTTGTGCCACACAAACAAGTAACATTTGGTTAAAAACATATATATTCATAATAAAAAAAAGAGATTCTGCCATGGGAGCACCCCAATGTAAGGGCCATTAATTAATATCAACAGCACAATTTAAATCAGACGGCACTTATGAAGTAGGTATAACGGTGTTTGTTTGCCGGGTTTGGCTCAAATTACAGGTTAAAAAAAAAAAAAAAAAACTTCTAAGCGTAATTTCCAAGCAACATGAAAAAGTATCTTTATATATATGTATATATATAGAGAGAGAGAGAAAAAGTCACGTCCCAATTAAGGTAGGACCGAATTTGATGTTTTGTTTAAAGAAAAAGGAAAATACAAAGATGAAAAAAAAAAAACTACAAGAAAATCGAAAAATTGCCTTACCCAAATAATCTCCTCGCGATAGCAATTCGTCGGCCTCTTTCGCTTGCTTGTATGCCAAGTCTTCAGTAAAAGAGACAACAGCCTCAAGAACATGATGATACCTTGAAAATCTATAATCAATACACCTCAAAAAAAAAAATATATATATATATATATTTTTTTTTGTCATTACCTTTTCAATCTTTTGAAAAAAAAAATTGAGTAAGCTTCTCAGATGTTATTTGCTTTGTCATTATGAGTTCTCCAAGTTCAAGGACCTTACAATCAGTAAGCACATTGTAGACATATGCCTCCATTTGTTTCACCAAACCTTGTAGTAATAACACAAAATTCGAAATTACAAAATCCTCCCTAGGGTTTGAGTGAAATACGATTTTCAACCTTGTAGTATCAAATAACAAGCATAACCACCCCTCAGATTGTCAATTTCTTAAAAAAAAAAAAAAAAAAAAATCCAACCCTTAGCGCAAGATTATGTCAAAATGACACGAACACGAAGACACATTCAAAGAAAAAGATTTGTCAACATAAACTCGGAATGTCGTCTAATTCTACGGCACGGTCAATTAAAAGGTGTTGGAGTGAGGATATGATTCTTGACAATACAAGGTTGAATATCAAACTTCACTTGGATTAAGATTTTGTGATGTTTCCCTAATATAAGAACCAATAATCTTACACTCATGAACGCGATATCTTAGTTGTTACTTGATCTCTGTACACCGCTGAGACGAGGATAGTTAAATGCTTTCCGCTCCTTGTTAGTTGCTTGTTCATTTCGCCAATCGGGATTAAAGTCGCAAGGAGATGGATAATCCAGCCCTCCATTGACAGAAGCAACTAATTTTTCTGTTTGCTCTAATTGAAGGGAGATTTAGCTCTTTAATACCCTCAACAATCTCCCCCTTCTGAAGTCAAATAGAAGGAAATTTCAATTGATTAATAATTCAAACATATATAACAAAACATACTAGTTGAAACTAGATCAACCATTTTCTAAACTCGGTTGTTGTAACAATCTATCTCAGAGCTATTAATATTATGACAATTTAGTCCTTAAACTTTCTTATAATAAATTAATCCCATAATTTATTATCTTCGACATTTTTCATCACTAAAATTTATTATCAAACAACAGAAAAAAAAAAAAAAAAAAACAGACACACACACTCGCACGCAAAGATGTTATGAGGAGTTAATAAATAGAACTTTTAACTCAAGGGACTATCTAGCTAAGTAGCAATAATTGATACAACTTATTTTGCGTTTGCACAATATATATATATATATATATATATATATATTTACCTGAATACAAGAGTGTGGGAATGAGCTTTAACTTTCTGCCACAACATTTTACACATTTTTTTATAATTTATTACCTGAATAAAAAGAGTACGTACAACAATGAGATTTAAATATTTTTTAAGTTATATCCACTTTTTTTTCCTTTTCTTTTTCTAAGAAAAAAAAATTATATATTTGTAAGGAACCAATGAAACAGAAAAAAAAAAAAAAAAACAAACAAAAATTATACATCACCCCCAGGTGTAGATTTTGTAATCTTCTACTATAATGAAGTAGAGAAAAAAGATTTAGAACTTATTAATGCTTTTTTTAACTGAGAAATTCATACTAATTTCTTTAAATATTTACAATTTGGCTATAATAATTATAAATACAAACCAAAAGTGTCCTTTCAATATTTTTAAATTAGAGATGGTGAAATTCTCAAAATTTTAATTGGTCTACACAAGTCCATGAAAAACAATGGAAAATACATAATATATATATATATACATACATATATATGTATAGAGAGAAATGAGCTACAGCAGAGAGAGAGAGGGGGTTTTTACGTACCATAACTGTACAAGTTGAATAGTACTCTGGGGAGACTGTTGAGTTTCAAATTTAATTTTTTATATTTTTCTTCTTATAGTTAAAAATAAAAAATAAAAAAAAATAAAAAAAATAAAAAGACAGTTTGAGGAGCTGCAAAATAGGCGAACTTTTTTTATTAAAGAAATATACATGAAGTGAAGAAGTACAGATATAGATACAGGTGAATCTCCTCTTTGTTTCTGTTTTTGTTTTTTGTTTTTTTTTTTTGGTGAATTAGAATCTTCTATTTGTTACGTAAGACTAGAACTGGTTACTGCAACGTGTTAGGCGCACGTGTCAACCCCATTTTTAACCTTTAAAGGACAATTCTGCATGCACTTCTTCATCCACCTTTTCTTTTCTTTTCTTTTCTTTTTTAAATAAATAAACGAGAAATCACTCATGTTTTTATGCCTTATTTACATTACTGCCCTCTCAAACTTCTTCATATTTCTTCGTTGAATTTATATGCACACACCTCATCTTTCACCGTATACGAATCAATTCGAATTGTTTGAAGATTAAAGATCAATCAACAAATAACCCGATCAGCATCATCAACTTATAAGGAAGCTCGACTTCTTGGTAGACAAATATCAACTTTTAACCGATCGACATTATTTCCAGGATAACTAGAGGGTATGAATCAGCTAAAAGATAACTCAGATCAATTCAACAAGCAGATCGACTCGAGGGCTAGGTCAACCCGAGAGTCAACTCAAGTCCACTCAATAGATCGAGTCACCAGATTATCTCCCCAAGTTGACGCGAGCATCGTTCTGTGATTAAATCTTATTTAGATGAAGAAAATTTTCATATTTAGTCGTGCGCAAGAATCAAACGAAGTTACTGCATAATTAAGAAAAAAATGGTAACTTACTCGTTTCTAAGAAGCTTGCTAAGCAAGAAAAGACAACCTATATCAGAAAAAACTTTTCATCAGCAATTAAGATTAATTTGCACGAAATTAGGTAACTAAAGTCAATAATCATAACATATAAATAAGGGCCATCATGGTACGCCTAAAGGATCTGGAATAACCTTCTTTCATCCGCATTCACAACCATCTTGGGCTATTCTTCTTTTTCTGCAATCTCTCTCTGTATTCTGAATTCCCCAACTTCTCTCTTCCCTTTCATATTTTTTCTACAACATTTATTATAACAGTTTATCAACTCTAGTGATATATCCCCTAAATCATCATAGAAGATTAGCTCTCATAATGAAAGTGAATCTCTACAAAAATATGTGTCTCTTCTTTATTTTATGCACTTTATCTTTTCGTTTATGTGCGAACACGCTAAATCAATTCTAAATGACAAATCACACTAACTATCGACGCCGAATCATCATTGTCCACAAATTAATTGTATATTTTACCTTCTACAATATTCATAAATAATATGGAAGAATATTCAAAACACCACATGTGTCTGACTGAAGTTTCACCTTTTACCCCTTTTAGAATTTAAATGCTTAAAATATCCTTATGTCTATAAAATCAATTACAAAGACTCCTTGAAGCAATTAAGTTTTTAAAAATACATAGTTTATATCATTTTCATCCTATATTAAATACAATTTAAAACATTATTAAACTAAACTATTAAATAAAATAAAACTCTTAAAACTTGAAAATTCTCGAAATGATTGAAATATTTGTTTAACCAAATATTTATAAGATTTTTTTAAAACATTTAATTAATTTTTTAGTTAAATTATATTTAAACTATCGTTTATAATATATTGAGAAGGATAATCTTAATATTTTCAAATTTTTAATTGCTTTTGGGATTGTGATGAGTTTTAGAAATAGAGGCAATTTGGACATTTGCTTAATAAATTGATAAAAATGGTATTTAGACTAAACACAAAAATGTGTTTTGGGTATTTTCCCTAAAACGGAGGTTTTAGCCTAATCGTGATCTAAATTTTTCGGTCTTATAACAATTTATCTCTCAAACTTATTCTTCTTCTTGTTTTTTTTTTTTTTTTGGAAATTTTGTCTATGATTTTTTCAAATTATTGTAATGTGTTTTATTTTACTTAACTTTCTGTCTAAATTAGTAATGAGGCCCCACATGCATCTTATATGAGGACGGAAAATCCCATATCCGACAAAACATTTTCAAATCCCATTCAAACCTTTACGCAAATCTTTTAAATTTAAACACTTAATTTAACAAGAAGTCAACAAAGTAGGACACATATTGCAATAAATCAGAAAATTTGAGTGTAAATCGTTAAAATTATAAGTTTATAGGAGAAGTAATCAAAACCGAAAAACTTAATTAAGTGTCAACAATGCTAAAAACTCAAATAATACGCCTTTAAAAAAGATTTCAGCAGTTTTACAACATCTCGAATGTCATTATTTTTACATTTTTCTAAAAACAAATATAACATTGGCATATTGAATTTTTATGCATATGTCTTAGTACTGGAATCTATATCTCTAATGGGTTACAAAATCAATTATTATCATATATTACCGGTAACTGTCATTTTTCATTTTAAATATAAAGTTTTCATCTTAGTTTTTGTCTTTTATGAAAAATCAATAAAAATTATAATTAATTTTTAAAAACTCAATCAACTTCGACTTAAAAATTTCATTTCCAAACCCATATACCAAACGGAATATAAATATTTTTTTGGGTAAATAAAACGCAATATAAGTTATTTATTACTAATTATCTTATTCTTTAGGGGGTGGGGGTGGCTTTGGAATGTGAAATTTGTCATGTGGCCCAAGATCATCTATTGGTGGCCGTTGCTTGTGGTGATTTGTCACTGATTGGTAAGCCATTGCCAATGCTAGAGCCTACAAAAGCCAAAATCCACAAATTTGCGTTAACTTTTATATATATTATTATTCAATTTGGTCCAAGTATTGAATATATAGACTTAAACTTGTAATTGACTTGAATAATAATATTCTCTCATACAAATTATAAACAATAATATCATGATAAGCTTAAACGAGAAAAAAACAAAAAGAGAAAGGAAAAAACACCCTATCAGTATTATATAATCTGAACTGTCATATCATATTAAAAACACGAGAATGGAAAAGATGATAAATAAATTTAACGTAACTTGATTAAAGAAAAAATAGTAAAGGCTTACGATGTGATCTTTCTGAGGGGGGGCGTATATGCCAGTGGTTATGGTGGTCCTTCTTCGAATATTGCGTGCAGATGTGGAATTGGAAATGGGTTTAAATCCGGTTGGAATCACAATTAGTGGCAATCCAACCAGATTTCCCATGCATACCTTTTCCCAATCAGTTGCATTTCCAATGAATGCATCCAAATTTCTGAAATTCTGTTCCACTTCCCTAATTAACCTCCCTCGAGCTCTTTGTGCCTGCAAATAACATTATAAAAATGTTATTCTTTATTTTATTATTATGGTCTTGAAATTTGATAAAAATATCTTTTTAAACCCTTTAGTCCTTCAAAATTGTCATTTTATTAGTGAATTAATTGTGTATCATTTGTCCTTGCACTAATTTCTAGATACGAAAAAAAAAATTCAAAAGGTAAAATATTAATTAATGTTAATAATGCAGCTAAAATGATCATTTTGTTACCCTAATTAACAGTCACATGCCTAATCATTTTTGGAAATTTTAGTAGAGGTGAATGTGAAGTCTATTCCGACTACTCACCTGAACATAATCCACCGCGGGAATTAGGCGTGCACGGCCAAGCTCCGTCGGCCATTGATCTCTAGCTTCATATGCGTCATCTTCTCCGGAGCGCTGCCATTGATCAAAGTGAGCCAATGTGTCCACATCCATGGTGAAGTTGAGAATGCCTTGGACACTCTTAACCGTATAATTCAGTTCGAAACGAACCATCTCGACGCCCTTCATCGCGAGCACGCGAACGACCTCCATGTCGGCATCCTCAAGATATCCCACCTTAAGCTTTGTGATGTCCACCAAGAATGGATCCTCAAAGGGAATGTCCCTTGATGACATATCATTTGGATCCTTTCCCCTTATGGTGTCTAGAATTATTGCACAATCTGATGCACTTCTACAAAAAGGTCCTAGCTTGTCCTTCATATCGTGCCAACCAAGAACAAAGGATTAATAATAGTTGGATATAGGTCTAACATTAAATTAAAAATTTTGTGACACAAATCACGATTGAAAAAAAAAAAATATTGTAGGTTAGAATCTCTGATTTAAATCGAAGCTAAGTACAAAAGTCAGTTTGACTTAATAATCTTAATTTTCAAGACAATTGATATGTTTTACATTTTAGTGACCAAAATGAGATATGGGTGATGGTTGAACGGGATCCATGATTTTAACCCTTTCTTTTTTCTTTCTTTCTTTCTTTTTTTTTTTTTTTTTTTTAATATTGGTTTCAAAAGTTTTTGGCCACATGGAAAAAAATGTTATGAAATTGTCTGAATATGGATAGTAATTTTGAAGTAGTAGGTGGTTGCAGATTTAATCTAATAATAAAATTATATTTAGTCTAGAGTAATCAAATCCTCTACCAAATTATAAAATAAAAAGTTCTAAAATTGAAGGAAGGAAATAGATGTAAAATAAATAGATGTAAATTATTTTTCGTACTCTACCTAAGAATTTCCCACCTTATGATGAAAGAGTAATAAACAAAGTGTTGAGATCAAGTATTACGTACTAGACTTTCAGATAAGCTCATCACACCACTCCGACCAATGGCGCCAAATGTGGGACGCAATGCGGTCACCCCACATCGGGCGGCGGGGAAGGAGATGGAGCCAGCTGTTTCTGATCCAATGGCGAACGGAACCATGCCCGCAGAGGTGGAAGCGGCGGGTCCGGCGGATGAGCCCGTCGAGAATTCCTCGATGTTCCAAGGGTTCCTAGTCCTTCCTCCAAACCAAATGTCATCATATGCCAATGATCCAGCAACAAGCTTGGCAACAAGAACTGCCCCTGCTGACTTAAACTTCTTGTAGACCCAAGCTTCAATGTTGAGAATTTGATTCTTAAAAGTTGTTGAACCCCATGTTGTTTTGTAATGGGGTACTGAAATTATGTCCTTCAAGCCATAAGGAATCCCATGAAGAGGACCTAAATTAATAATATTAGTTAAATTTGTTATACAATAATGAGTATTAAAAAAATACCAATATTACTTCAATTTTTTTCCCAAATATGTGAAAATTTTTGTAGTCACACAAGATAGCTATTTGCCTTCTTATTTTGAGAAAGCATTTATGTGCATTATAGAAGTAAAAAATATATTAAACTAATTCTATAATAATTTAAGATTAAGAACTTTTGTTATAAAATTGTCTCTGTTTTTTTTTTTTTTTTTTGGAGATAGGATATTGAACTCTGTATCTTTAAATAAAATCATATATAACTATATCTGTAATAGGGAAATCACAAATACCTAAATAGACTCCTCTTGCTAGCAAATTGTCAGCCTCTGTTGCTTGCTTGTATGCTAATTCTTCAGTATAAGTCACCACAGCCTCAAGAATAGCATTGTACCTGATGATGTTTTAGTTTCACCCTCATATAAATATATACACACACATATATATATATATATGTATATATGAAAATATACGTGTATATTTTTAGTTATGTACATGACTGCCTACTTAGAGGAAGTGTTACCTTTTCAACCTTTGAAGAAAAATCTTAGTGAGCTCTAGAGATGTAATTTGCTTTGACTTAATGAGTTGTCCTAACTCAAGTATCTGATTAGCATGAACATCACCAAATGGCAAATTATTAAAAAAAAAAGGCTCAATTAATGTAGTCTTTAATAAAGGAAAATTTAATCAATTAAGAGAAATTACATCAGGTGATAGTTGTAAATACTTATTTAAAAAATGACATAATTCTTTTTTTTTTTTTTTATAAAATGACTAGTAAACATTAAAATGGTTGATGCATTGGTCAATCAGATCCGATAAATCCATGATATCCATTAAATTATTAATCGACTACTTAACAAGAGAAAACGATCAACTTTTCAATTTAACAAAACTTGAAATATTTGTTTAAAAAAATATTTTAAAAAATGTCATTATTTCAATTAAAAGCTACATTATACGAGTAAAAGCTTAGTCAACTAACATGTATATAAATATATAGCAAAGTTGATTTTGTAGACAAGAGAAATTACCGTCATGAAGGCAATATCTTCATCATTTGGAGGCCTTTTAATGGTGGGAGAAGAAGGGTATTTGAAATTTTTGAGAAAAGTTTGATTTGGTAAATTTTTGGTGTGAGTGTCCCACTGCGGATTGAAGATTAAAAATGAAGGGTAATGCAAGCCTCCATTCTCAGAAGCGACTAGTTCCCTATTGGCTCTTATTATTGGGATGTTGAACTCCCTTGCACCTTTCGCAATCTCCAACATCTACATCAAGACATCAAAGTTTAGATAGTGTACGTGATTAATTGAACATATATATATATATATATATATATACACACATACTTTAATTTAAGTCTTATCATGACTCTTATTAATTAAAAAAAATGAAAACATTTCAAATTTCAAACATGTGAGCATCTATTTCTGAGTAGGGTTATTGAACCATTATATATTATACACATATAAATTTACAGGGTTAATTATATAAATATACATTCTTGATTTTAGCTATAGTTTCATTTTTTCACCTTAATTAATCTCTATATTTTTGGAAACTAAAAAGATATTATTTGAATTTGAAAAATATACTTTGATTCATCCTCCTACACTTTTTGGATAGAAAAGAAAACTGTTATTTTAAGAAAATTGTTATATTTTTCCTTCAAAAGTATTATTCGAGTGGTGGTTTTGTTCTAGGATTTTGATGTTCTTTAAAAGTTAAATTGTTTTCTCAAAAACAATTTTGGGGCACTTTTGTTTTATAGTTTTATTTTTTTTCTTGTTCAAAAATTAAGTCAGGGATAAAATTGAAACGCAATATTCAAACCTAAAAAATTAGACTAAGACAAAGACAAACTGAGAAAAGAAAAATAAAACTATAAGGTATGTTAATGTAAATGCTTACCTTGGTATTATTGAAGTTCACATCAAATAGCTCAAATGCACATTCAAGAGAAGAGCATCCACCTATTTTGGCTCGACATTTTGATGTGTTATACTTGTCTATCTCAGAGTCCTGTTTTATCATTTGACCATTAAAAAAAAAAAAAAAACCAAATATTAGAAGAAAAAAAAAATAGTATTATGAAAGAGAGAAGAGAAAGTTTGTGTTTAGTAATTTTAGTACCTTTTGATGGGCAACAACAATTCTCCAATTGCTACTCAAGAAAACTGCCAAGAACAATATCGGAAATGACATATAACAATAATAAGTGGTGGAAGTTTTTATGATATTTCTTGCCATTGAAACATATGAAAGAGGGACTGGTTGGGGGGGTTTTTGGAGAGAATCAAATGAATGAAATGAACTAATATTGATGTTCTTATATATATATATATATATGTGTGTGTGTGTGTGTGTGTACATATAGGAATATATAATATTATATGTATATATTTGTGTATATATATGTATGTATATATAGGATTGGTGGGAATGAGCTTGTTGAAGTACACTTATAAGCTTC
Source organism: Ficus hirta (assembly GCA_038430175.1). Lineage (NCBI taxonomy): Eukaryota > Viridiplantae > Streptophyta > Magnoliopsida > Rosales > Moraceae > Ficus > Ficus hirta. The sequence goes on from CM076588.1 coordinate 1,521,352, forward strand.
ATTTTTCTTGGTCAAAAATTGTCACTTGTCTTGTATTGAATTATTGTGGTCTCAATTCAATGCATATTACCAACGGCACCATCTAACACAATATAAAATATTAAAAAGGAGAATATTATATTAGGTTTGAAAATATATTCTATCAATATTTCGTAATTATAAGTTATTAGATCAGATTATATCATATAAAAACTAATAAATACAAAAATGTAGTGACATTTGATAAGAAATAATGATTTAAAATTGTACTGTAAAATAGGAAAAATCCACATTAAAAGATGTAGAGTATTTCGAATCTCCCACTCTAATTAAAATAAAAAGGAGGAAAAAATTTGTGATTGTAGATAAATCCAATGATAATTTCGTGTCTTGTTTTATTATAAAAAATATAGACTTTAATTTCGATAAGATTAATGCTTTGTTAGATAAACAAATCCACTTTTTTATCGCTTTGTCTTTGTTTTTCCAGGCATAATTCTTAAGGGGAAGAGTACTAATTCTTATGTTTGTTAATCAATATTGTTTTTTAAATGGGGAATGATTTATTTAAAAAGTTTGGTTGGTGAATCCAAGTAAATTGAGTAGAAACAAACAAAAAAGGAAATTGAACAATTTTCTAATTTTACTTTTGTCATTATATCAAGTCAACAAGATAGAGCGTCGACGGTCAAATTTGTTGTTCTTCTTTTATTCTGCTCACTTAAAAAAAGAAAAAAAAGAAAGAAATAAACACTTGTCGTATACTATTAGGGCAAAAAAAAAAAAAAAAAAACTTATATATTGGTACAGTTTTGGACCGTTAAGTTATAATATTTCTTTAATTATTTGATATAATTTTGATGAGATTTCATTACAAGAATAAAGCCATCTAACGGCAATGCCGCCACTAAAAGCTATCAACTAGTTGTCACTAGTCGTCGCTATCATCTATATATATATATATATATATATATTATATGTGTGTGTGCATATATAAATATATATAGTGCCCGGGTTCAAAGGGTTCAAACTATAAGTTTGAACTCGAAATTTTGACTTTTTCTGAAAAAGTTTTTTGTCTTTTCTGAAAAAGTCAACAAAATTTACTATTTAAACTTACAAATTTACTATTTAAACTTAAAAAACATAACTCAAACCTAAACACCAAACAAACTAATATAATATTATTATAAAAGCTGTTCTTAAGGGGGGTGTTTGGAACGCGAAGTTTGTCATGTGGATTGTGCTCCAAGATCATCAATGGGTGGGCGTTGCTTATGGTGATTGGTCACTGATTGGTAAGCCATTGCCAATGCTAGAACCTGCAAAGCCAAATTTATGAACAACACAAGTTAAACATTAAAAAAAAAAAATTTAAAATTTGTTCACATGCGTTAATAAACAAAAATCTATTTATATATATATATATATATTCTACGCAAATTATGAAGCTATAAACGGTTAGATTACATCAAAATTACATCGAAAAAAAAGCATACAGATTTCATGGATTTTGAAGAAGCACAATGTCTCAAGGAAAATTATAATAAATAGTATTTTTACGAAAATAATTAAAGTACGTAAATAGTAAAATTTTAAAATATTTAAACTAAATAACAAATTTACTAGATAAATGAAAAATTTATTAGGTTAAAGCAATTTTACTAGGTAAATAACATATTTACCAGACGTAAATTAATTATTTACTTAATAACTTTGTTATTTACTCAAAATATTTTAAAAATCTATTATTTACTTTAATTATTTTCTTAAAACTGCTATTTATTTCTTTTTTAGGATGTTATTTCATATCCCATACACGAAAAAATTCTCTAATTATAAGTTATTAGTTAGCATTTTAGCTAGCTTAGGCCTTACAATGTGATCTTTCCGAGGAGGAGCGTAAACGCCGGTGGTGATGGCGGTCCTTCGAACGTCGTAAGTGGATGTGAAATTAGAAATGGGTTTAAATCCGGTTGGAACCACAATTAGTGGCAATCCAACCAGATTTCCGACACACACTTTTTCCCAATCACTTGCATTTCCTATGAATGCATCCACATTTCTGAAACTTTGTTCTACTTCCCTAATTAACTTCCCTCGTGCTCTCTGTGCCTGCAGATAACAATACCAATATTCTTTATTTTTCTTTTTAATTATTTCAATAGTATTATGTTTGAGAAAATAGGGTGGAAAATTGATTGGACACAGAAAATTAATCAGGCTGAAAAGTTAAACCGCGGCTTTGAGACGTAAGGAAATACTTGAAATTTGGTCTGTTGGGGCATAGTATAAAATTTTAAATTCAGAAGGCAAAATGAGAGAGACCCTAAAATTTAGGGGACATAGATGAAAATAATTCTTAATGTTAATATGCTGCTAAACTATCTTATTAATCTATCTGAAAATTTTTTATTTCAATTCTTGACTGTTCATTTTGTTGCTCTTAGATGTTAGCCCATCTTTTTGTTAATTTTCAACAGAGTCAATATGAGAACTCGTCAAGACAACTAGATAAATTGAAGAAATTACAAAATGTCTCATTTCAAATTCTCTATTTGAGCCAAAAAAAAAAAAAAAAAGGAATGACCTTTTGCTTTATCCATTTAAAATTTTTTTTTTTCTTGTTTACTCTCAAAGAAAATTAGCTGAAGAAACCGATTACCTGAACATAATCCACCGCGGGAATTAGGCGTGCACGGCCAAGCTCGGTAGGCCATTGATCTTGAGCTTCATACTCGTCATCATATCCGGAGCGCTGCCACTGATCAAAGTGAGCCAACATGTCCACATCCATGGTGAAGTTGAGAATGCCTTGGACACTGTCCACCGTGTAATTCAGCTCGAACGGAACCATCTCGACGCCCTTCACCGCGAGCACGCGAACGACCTCCATGTCGGCATCGTCAAGATATCCCACCCTAAGCTTTGTGATGTCCACCAAGAATGGATCCTCAAAGGGAATGTCCCTTGATGACATATCATTTGGGTCCTTTCCCCTAATGGTGTCTAAAATTATTGCACAATCTGAAGCACTTCTACAAAAAGGACCTAGCTTGTCCTGCATTAAGTACAAAAAGAACAAGTACTTTAAATACCAAATAGAATCATGTATTTATATAGGTAGGCACTAGGCAAGCAAATAATTTGCTTACTATTTGTTGATTTTTTTTTTTTGAAGTGTGCGGTTTCGAACTCAAGACCCCAAATTGAGATAGGTGTGAAATTATCGTTAAGGTAAGCCTGCAGTTACTTTTATTAATCATTTTGGTTAGCCATCAAATTTTACCAAAAATTGTGATCCATATTATTCATGGAATTAGGAAGATATAATATCATTATCTTTTGTTGTATTATTTATCATGTCACAGGATAAAAAGAAAAATGAATTACATAGACTTCTTATTCAAGAGTAAAAGAAAAGAAATCTTAGCCTCCATTTGGATCTTAGGTTCAAACTTACTATTTAAACAGTAAATTCAAATTTTTGTGATAGTTGCAAGGCATCCATAAAATCCCTTCATTTAATCTCTTGGTTGCAAATTTTTTTGAAACATTTGAAAAAACATATTATTGTTGTATAAGTAAGATGCTTTTTTTTTTTTTCCTCTTCTTTTTATACTCTACCTAAGAAATTCTCCTCCACAAGTGATTTTAAAAATGGTGAATTTCCTAAAGAAAAAGTGCATCAAAGATTACGTACTAGGCTTTCCGAAATGCTCATTACGCCGGTTCGGCCGATGGTGCCGAATGTGGGACGCAAGGCGGTCACCCCACAACGAGCGGCAGGATAGGAGATGGAGCCAGCTGTTTCCGATCCAATGGAGAAGGGAACCATGCCCGCAGAGGTGGAGGCGGCGGGTCCGGCGGACGAGCCCGTCGTGAATTCCTCAATGTTCCAAGGGTTCCTAGTCCTTCCTCCAAACCAAATGTCATCATATGCCAATGAACCTGTGACAAGCTTGGCAACAAGCACTGCCCCTGCTGACCTCAACTTCTTGTAGACCCAAGCTTCAATGTTGAGAATTTGATTCTTAAAAGTTGTTGAACCCCATGTAGTTTTGTATTGTGGTACTGAAATTATGTCCTTCAAGCCATAAGGAATCCCATGAAGAGGACCTATTTTAAAACAATTTGTTAAATCAAACTGCTCGGTATCTAACAATTACTGAGTAGCGCTAGGAACATCAATTTTTTGATAAAAAAAAGTGACTCAAATACTTGTCATGTACAATCAAATTAGTCGATTTTCTTGGCATCCAATTCTATAAATTAAAGTTTTTTCACACCATTGTATCATGAACTTATCATTCGTCGACAATGTGACCCCTGAAAAAATAATTTTTAGCGATTAGTCTGTTGAATTCAGAGTGTGTGGCTAATAGAATCCAATTGATATATAATTGTGTGAAATTTTTGACATAAATTGACATGTGATTTACACATAATCTGTCGAAAAAAAAGAGACTAAAGTCTCGTCATGCTCAAAATTTAGGGACTAACCGTGCTAATGACCCGGAAAACTAAATATACCTAAATACACTCCTTTGGCGAGCAAATTGTCAGCCTCTGTTGCTTGCTGGTATGCTAATTCTTCAGTATAAGTCACCACAGCCTCAAGAACAACATTGTACCTGACAAGGTTTAATAACGTTACCTTCTTGCATATATACACAAACACACACAAATGTACATATATGTGTGTATATATATTATTAACCATATGTATATATAATTTGAACTACACTTATAGCAGCTTATTAGTGATGTTACCTTTTCAACCTTTGAAGAAAAATCTTAGTGAGCTCTAGAGACGTAATTTGCTTTGTCCTAATGAGTTGCCCTAATTCAAGAACCTGGTTATCATAATCATCACACAATTATTAATAAAGAGAAAAAGGAGAGAGAGAGAGATTCATTGAGGCAAAACTTAGTTTTTGTTTGGATCATAAGTTTGAAAAGTAAATTTAAATTTTTAAGGAAAAAAAAAAGTCTAAAAAAGAATATCAAAATGGTGATCCAAAGCGGGTTTTCTGAGCACGGGAATTACCGTCATGAAGGCAATATCTTCATCATCAGGTGGCCTTTGAATGGTGGGAGAAGAAGGGTATTTGAATCTTTTGGCAAAAATTGGTTTTGGTAAATTTTTTGTGTCGTTATTATTAGTGTCCCATTCTGGGTTGAAGACCAAAACTGAAGGCTAATGCAAGCCTCCATCCTCGTAAGCTACTAGTTCCCTATTGGCTCTCATTATGGGGATATTTAACTCCTTTGCCCCTTTTGCAATCTCCAACATCTAAATCAAGCAATAATCAATACCCACCAAAATATATATATATATATATATATATATATATCAAACAAGAGAAAAAAAAAAACCCCCCATAAAATAAAATAACACATACTACTAAATTCAATTGTTCACATGTATAAATAAGTTTATATAAGTGTATTTATACTATGAATTTTAATAGTGACCTTGGTATTGTTGAAGAAGGAGGCATCGAATAACTCAAATGCACATTCAAGAGAAGAGCATCCACCAATTTTGGGTGGACATTTTGAGTCCTGAGAAAGATATATATATATATATATATATATATATATATATAGCGTTTTTGAGATATTTAGAATTTTGATTCAATGAAGAGGAAGAAAGAAGAGAGAAGAGAAGTGGGTAACTTGATTTTCGTACCTTTTGATAGGAAATGACAAATTTCCAGTTCAAACTCAAGAAAAATGCCAATAATATCATAACGGAGTAGTAAGTAGTGGAAGTTGGGAAAATCTCTGCCATTGAAGCACCTGAAAGAGAGGTCAACAAGACTACTTGTGGGTTTTGGGAAGATGAAGAAGAGAGTCAACAAGTAAATGAATGAACTAACCACACAAAAGAAAAAAGAAAAAGAAAAAGAAAAAGAAAAAACAAAAAAAGAGAAAAGAAACATTATTCTTGACGTTCTCCATTATTGTACCATTTATTAGAGCAGAGAGAGTTGTGAAAATGAGCTCGTTCGATTCAAGTATTCAACTATACTTTCTTTGTCAAGACCCAAAAATATATATTGTTTTGTTGCAGTATTGTTGTGGTCCATATTTCTTACTCTATTGCCTTTTCTAAATCTAATTAACATATATCTGCTTATATAAAAAAAAAAAAATCTAACATGTAAATACATGCTCATGAGTTCTTTTGTAATTAGTAATTATTTAAAAATTATAATTTAGTTGGGTTCATTTATGGATTTATCTAATTTTTCCTCATAAAAACCCTTGTTATAGATTTGCTTAGTAGGAATTTGTGTCTATACTTACTGCATATAAAGAAGAGAGAGAGAGAAAAAAAAAAAAAAAACAGATATATGTCAGCATAGATAAAAAACTGAAAGACCTCCCTCCCAATACATGTCTCCCACTTTTGTTGTCAAACATTTCTTTTATTGTTCTTGCTTTTGTCGCTTACTGTTTATGTTTGTGTTTAGCTTTTTCTTTTGTTTTGTTTTGTTTTTTTAATTGGGGAGAGACTGTGATAAAGTCTCTCTCAGAATAACTACTGATAAAATTTTTTTTGAACTGTTAAAATTTAATTGAACAGTTAAAATATTATTGGTGTACCATACTTATCATACACCTTACCTCATATTATCCTTCTCACCCTAAGTCTTCTCCGTGACAATACGGGTTGTGACACGAAGACACAATTAGAAACCTATATGAATTTTACAGGTAAATTCACATCTACATTAAAACTGCTATTTACCACTATAACAAAACTTTTATGCTATACATTTTATTCCTTTCATTTTTGGTCTATTTCTCTCATTCTTTCTATATTTATTGGGAAATTTTATTGTTTTTTATGTAAATTAAAAAGTTTTAAAAAATATGTGAAAAAGTGTTTATGTGTGACGAGCTCTTGGCCTAGCCTGATTCGGATGTTAGGATCGAGTCAGTCTAGCCCTGTAATTAGATGGATCACAAATCAATATGTATTATCCGGTCCATATTTACAGCTCTCGGTGAAATAATGACATATTTACTTACGCCTAATCGGAGTGAGCATGAATCGGAATGGGTATGATTCAAAATCAGAATTCGAAGTCAGAATATACTGTTTACTTGGGTTTCAGGAATCGGAGTTGGAATCACTGTCAATCCCATTCATGCGTTTACTTAGAATAGAAATCGGAGTTAGTTACTGTAAATTTACTTGTATATCTCTTTATTTATTGTATTTTTAAAAATTAAAAAAATGATTATTTTTTTATATTTATTGTCATACTATTAATCAAAAATAAAATAATCATTATGATATTTAGGCAAAAAAAATTAAATTGGGTAATCTTTTGTTTAAAAAAATTAAAAAGAGTAAATAAAATGAATTAAAATAAGTAAAGTATAAAAAATATAAAAATAAAAACATAATAATATATTATGATAAAAAAAATTTCTTTATTTACTCTAATAATATTAATAGTAATTAGGATATTTATATAATATTAAGTTAATAAAAATATATTACATTTAGTTAATAAAAATAATTAATATAGGTTGTTATTATTTTTTAATATAATTTTTTGTAAATAAACTAAAGATAAAATAGTAATTTAATGTTAATAGTAGGAACGAGAGTCATAATTCGGAGGAGGTATGGGATTGTCAATCTAGTTTCTCAATCTCAAATTAGTGTGGGACCTACCATTCTCACTTCCATATCAGAAAAAAAAGAGCAAGTAAATAAGAGGTTGGCTCTCATTCTCCACTCTTATTCCATATTCTTGATAAATGAACATGCCGTAAGAGTTATGAATGCTTGATTTAAAAAAAAAAAAAAAAGATGTGAGAAATAATCCTAAAATAATAATAAAAAAAGGGGAGAGGCTGTGGTAGAGCCTCTCCCAATGACTCTACCGGTAGAGTCTCTTTTTAAACCATTGAGATTTAATCGAACGGTTGAAATGTTGTTGGTGTACCATATTTATTATACACCTTACCTCATATAATCTTTCTCACCCCAAGTTTTCTCCGTCGCCGGCGACCTTCCCTCTGCCGGCGACGGACGCCGGCGTCCCACCTTCGGCCTCCCACCACAGGCCAGCTTGCCGCCGGCGACCCCCCTTTCTCTCTCTTCTCTTATCTCTCTCTTCCCATTTCTCTCTCTTCTCCTCTCCCGCGGCGACCCACCTCCGGCACCCCCCCCACCACCTGCCCCCAGCCCCCAGCCCACCCCCCGGCCCCCCGGCCTCCCCCTCTCTCTTCCCCTCTCTCTCTTCCTCTCTCTCTCTCTTCCCGACCCTCGGCCCCCCCACCCCCGGCCGCCCGGCGCCCCCCCATCCCACCCCCACCCGCGACTCCCCCTCTCTTTCTCTCTCTTTTCTCACGTCGGGGGTGGCGTGGGGGGGCCGGGGTTGGGGTGGGGTAGAGAGAGAGAGGGGAAGAGAGAGAGGGGGAGGCGGGGGGGTGGGGAGGCCGGGGGAGGGGGGCCGCCGGGCAGGGTGGGGGGGCCGGGGGGCGGCTGGGGGCTGGGGGCCGGGGGGGGGGTGCCGGAGGTGGGTCGCCGCGGGAGAGGAGAAGAGAGAGAAAGGGGAAGAGAGAGAGAAGAGAAGAGAGAGAAAGGGGGGTCGCCGGCGGCCGGCAAGCCGGCCGGGGCTGGGGTCGGTGGTGGGAGGCCGGAGGTGGGACGCCGGTGTCCGGGGTGGGTCGCCGGCGTCCGACGCCGGCGGCGGGAAGGTCGCTAGCGACGGAGAAGACTTGGGTTGAGAAAGATTATAGGAAGTAAGGTGTATAATAAATATGGTACACCAATAACATTTCAACCGTTTAATTAAATCTCAATGGTTTAAAAAGAGACTCTATCGATAGAGTCATTGGGAGAGACTCTACCACAGCCTCTCCCTAGAAAAAGAAAACGAATAATTTTAAGGGAAAAGAGAAAGGAGGATAAAGTTTGCGCGGCAACGAACCCAAAAATGGCCATGGCGAGCGGTTTCTCTTTCTCCACAGAAGAGTAGAGAAGCGTTTCAAATTCCAATTTCGCTCCCTTTTCAAAAAAAAAAAAATATATATATATATATATTCCAATTTTCAACCCCTCAATTCCCTTTAATTCATTCTTTCATTCATTTTCTTCATCAATTTTTCAATTAATTCCTCAATTTCTTTTCTTAATTTATTTTGCCTCCTCGATTCTTTGTTATTCTTCTCTAGTTAATGGCGGATCGCCGCAAGAAAACCACAAACCCTAGCATCAGCAGCGTTGCGGTGGTGGAGTTGGAGCATCTCGGCCTCCCTCTCCTCTCCGCGGCGACCGCCTCTCCGGCGGACTCCCTCCGCCTCCGCCCCCGCCGCCGCTACTCCATCGGCCGAAGCCGCCGTCGCTCCCACTTCTTCTTCGCCGACCGCCGCGTCGGCCGCCGCCACTGCCAGATTCACTTCGACCCTCGCCTCCGCAGAATCTACCTCCGGGAGCCCAGGACTTGGGCTTCTCTCAACGGAGTTTTCGTCAATGGCGTCCGTATTGCGAAAGGCGGTGCAGTGGAGCTGTCCGCCGGCGACGAGGTCTCCCTCGTCTGTGCGAATCGGCGTTGTCGCCACCGCGGTGGTCGCATCGGTTTCGTTGTCCGGAGAATCGTCTTTGAGGAGAAGCTTCGGTGCAGGCATGGCAGATGTTCGGAATCACAGTCACAGTCGCAGTCGCAAGGAACCGTGTCGAGCCGACAGGGATTCAAGAGAGTTTTCGCCTCCAAGGTTAGCGACGAAACTGCATTTTTGTTCTCCGATTCGAAATGCGAAGATCTCATTGCTAGAGCAGGCCGTTTGGTTAATCAGTGCAAGGACGTACTGCGAAGTGATAGATTGAATGAACAAAATCCTGGTGTAGTTCCTTCTGAAACTGCTCCTGTGGACGATGATCTAGAGAAATTGCCTTTCGATTTTGATATCAATTATCGCCGTTCTTGTTCCGATGGTGCTGTGAAGAGGAAAATAAGTGCGCCTGGGAAGAAGTTTTACCTGAATCGCCTCGGATTTATGCAGGATGATCACCCTTCTGGTCATGGCGCTGAAAGCATTTCCTTGCAGGAGCTTCTTCGTCCTGTTGAAAGCATTACCCAAATGTTCCTTGCAACCTTTACTAGTGATATCTTGTGGTAAAGTAGCAAATTCTTTTGTTGTGGTCATTGTTGCCTTTGTTCGATTGATTTATGCCTTGCTTTCTGAACTAAGCATTTTTTTGCTAACGTATTTTATTTAATCCATTAAAATGTCAACATATTTCCATAATATCTAACTCCAATTCGAATACCATTAGCCTTCGATTCATAACCTCCCAACTGACAATCAAAACGTGGTGTTCTTTTTTTTTTTTTTTTTTTTTTTCGGTGCAACTCTGTCATTTTAACAACAATCTTTTGTGTTTTGTAGGTTTTTATCATCCTGTGAGATTCCCAGGCATTTGCCTGTGACAATTGCTTGTCATAATACTGAGAAATGTTGGAGTTCAATTCCTGAGAAAAGAACTTCTGTGCCGTACTCAGATTTTCCGAACCTAGTTGTAGTGTGAGTATTATTCCATTTCCATGTAGTTCATTTATTTGAGCTCAAACCTATATTGCTAATGCATCGGACTTGCATCTATAAAAGTTTTTTGTGTAATCTTTGCATCTATTTATTGGTTTAGGTATCCCCCGTTTCCGGAGGACATAGCTTTTGGTAAAGATGTGAAGAAACCAGGCATTGGTTGTCATCATCCCAAATTATTTGTTTTACAGAGGGACAATTTCCTTCGTGTTATAGTTACTTCTGCAAATTTAGTGCCATCACAGGTGATTACTTTTCCTTTATCTTGTTTGGTATCATAGAGGAAAGAAAATGGGTGATCAACGAAATGCCGGTTTTTCCACTTATATTTAATGTATGTTTTTGTTTAAAAATGTAGACAAAAAGGTAATTTAACTATTTATGCACGTATAACAAGTTTTCCATCTCTCCTCTTTTGGAGAGAGACTCCAAATTTGTCCTACCATTTGCTAAGCTATGTTAATACTAGATACAGAATACTCTGTATGATTGTGCATGTGCAACTTTTACTTTGTGTTCATACAAGTGTGTCCTATTTTATTTTCTAGCATTAATAACCATTTCCACGTGCTCCAAATTTTGTTTGAATGCTGCTCATAGTTGGATGGAACGATTTTGACTGGCTAAATTAAAGTCCGATTTTCTACTATCATTTGTGTTTTGGATGGAGTACTGATTTATTCTTTTAACTTCAGTGGAATGCCGTGACCAATACCATCTGGTGGCAAGATTTTCCTCTTAGAAGTTCTCCTGATTTGATGTCTCTTTTCACTCAAATTCATACTCGGGAAATAAATCAAGAATCAAAGTCTGATTTTTGTTCTCAGCTGGCTGGGTTTATGGCATCTCTTCTGACTGATGTACCCAGCCAGGCTCATTGGATTTTTGAGTTGACAAAGTACGACTTTGGAGGGGCAGTGGCTGATTTAGTTCCTTCAGTGCCAGGAATTCATTCGTATGCTCCCAATACATTTCCATCCATGCACTTCTTACAAGTGAGCACTTTTATTTCATTTGTTATGTTATGCCTACTTCCCTGTATTTCATGCTTCACATTAAATGATATCAGCAAGATGAAGATTCCATCAACTGTCCAATGAATATTTGTAATAAGCATGTTTACCAATTAGTATTTTGTCATATCTTTCCACTGCTACATTTTCTCAATGACTATTTGTTTCTCCTTATCAAAATCTTCAATTTTGTAACTGAGTTCTCATGCTTGGGTGATTAGGGTGCATCAACGTCATCTGATCTCAAGTTCCTAGGTTCAGTTGAAGCATCTGTGGTTGGTCTAAGCTACCTCTTTCACAAAGCAGCAGATTCCAATGGTGCACAACTTAGGAAACTGGCTTCTTTCTTGGGGAAATCGTCTGAAAGTGCATATGGTTTTGCAAAAGTTGTTCTAAAAAGAAACAAGAGTATTCCTGCAGACGAAAATGCTGTTAGCATTCTTGTCCCTATCCCAAATGAGTTCCCCAATGAAGGTAAGTTCAAATTGCTTGGTCTAGTTTTGTTTACCTCTGGTACGTAGACAGGTTTTTGAGTAGACAGTAGAGCATGTTTCTTCTTTTAAGGAGTAGTTAATCTCCGGATATACTTGAATTCTTGCTTTATCATGACAAATTATTCCTCACAGAAAGAACCTTTTTCAGTGGGATCTTTATGAAGTTCAATTTGGTGTCGTCACCTCTGTTCGGTGCCTTTTATATATCTTCCTTTAAAATTTTGTTTTAGGTATTCATTTAAGTTAGCTAATTTGTAGAACCACTCAAAATCATCTCCTAACTGGGCTTGTTCTTTTTAATATGTGCGTCTCACAATTATTCTCTTTTTATTATTATTTTCTGTAACATTCAAGTTCGTTTGCTAGAGAATTAATTAATCTCTCTTGCACCAGACTCTGTCCAGCTTGGTTTTCTTCCCAGAAAGGTTGCAAAGTGGGTCTCTCCACTGTGGGATTTTGGGTTCTTCAGATTCTCTGCCTATGTTTGTCAGAAACAAGCCCTCACGGCAGCTTTAGGACGAAGTAACAAGAAAGTTTCACTGTCAATACATGTATCACATGTATGGTATTCTGGGATTTAGTGGGCATGTTTGATATTTAAAGATACTCAACTTGTTAAGTAAAATAATTTGGAGTGATAATATGTTGAGGTTTTGTAAGGGATAGATGATAAAGAGACAATGATTACTTGTCCAGGGACCAAATTTTGGGGATATAACAAAGCTGATGAAAGCAGAACACGTTGTTGCACTATGCTCCATGGTTGCTTCAATTCAAAGGTGTACAGGCCTCTGGCGACTACAGGAGGTAATGGCAATCTAGATGAAGAATGAAGCTTTTCAACAAGCTACAGATTATTTTCAATAGGCACATCTCTGGTTGTTTTGCGCTTCTTTGAAATTCATCACCCACCTATTCTTCTTTAGAGCCACTTCACTGAAGTATGCCATTTGATAGAGTCGTCTCTGCTTCTAACTTTGTTTGTTAAAATTCTAATACTCTGGTTCTTTTCAAATAGGTTTTAGCTCGATACAAATGGCCTGAACAGCTCGAGTCTGATTTTATTTACAGTGAGTTTTGTCCACACATTGTTTGTACATTTATAGGAAGATCAAAAGTCACATTTACGAAGAACTAAAGAAACCTCATATAACTTGTCTGACGTGTGAAATTTGTTTATTCTAAGGCGCATCCTCAATTGGGTCAATCAATGCAAGATTTTTAGCTGCCTTTTCAGCAGCTGCAGGAAAAACATCATTGCAATTCGACTCTGAAGAGTCTGATCCGGAGGTAATCAAACAGTACTGGACTTGTTATAGATAATATTCTTGAAAACTGTAAAATATGTTTGCTTATTGAGTCTGGTGTTGCTGATGCTCTTGATAGTGGGGCTGCTGGAGTGCTAGCCAAGAATTAAAAAATCCGTCCATTAGAATACTCTTCCCAACCATTAACAGAGTACAAAATGCATGTAATGGAGTATTGCCTTCAAAACGTTTACTTTGCTTCTCTGAGGTATGTATCACGATTATATTCTAATCAGCTTTAAGTAATTAGCACTTTGGTGTTGATATATGGGTCAAAATTAGCCATTTGCAAGTTGAAAAAGATTATGTTAATTGATTTTATCCTGAGATTATATTCAACAAATAGCTTCAAAAAGACATACATTTAAGTTTTAAAACAACCCTAATATTGTCTTGCACCTCCGTGGCTCTCAATGGCCTATCTCATGATGATTAGTGGAATTTCAGTTTCTGTGGTGAGGAAATTTATGAATTTTGTGACCATAGGATGAACCATTATGATTCATACATTAAATTTGAATATCGTGATCATTGATTTCAATCCTTTAAGTTTTCTTTACTGACTATTTATTACGCAGAAAACATGGGAGAGACTGCAAACTGTAGACATACTTAATGACGCAATTCCTCATCCCAGCGATAGAGTTGGGCACCCGATGCATATCAAGGTAACAATCTAATCTACTTGACCTTAATGCATGATGTAGAAAGAATACTATTTCGACATAGCTTTCTTTTTTCTTAATCTCTGTTTGTACTTTGGTTGGGCTACAGATATTATTTTCTTGATTTCTCTCTTCTTTCTTTAGTTCCAGCAAAAAAACCATTCACTTTGAGGAAAGCAGATAAGAAACTTGAGACATGGGGGTTGACAACTTGTTACATCTTAATTTGATTTTTCTTTACTTTCTGAAAATATTTCTGTTTTCTTTTTTCCCCCCAGATAAATGGCTTATTTGAGTTATATTTTTAATTTGAACTACATACTTTCTTTCTGTGTGCTAGATAATTTTTCCAGTCCCAAAACTTTGGTTGGTTTCTCCTATTGCTTGTTAAATTTGATGATTAGAGAAATTGCACGCAGGTGGCACGGAGACGTTTTAAGTCGAGAACTGATGCATCTTCCTTTGGTTGGGTTTATTGTGGGTCACACAATTTTAGTGCAGCTGCCTGGGGACGACCAATTCCTAATTCATCTGTTACAGAAGTGGATGAAAAAGGAAGACCAATTTCTTCTTTGGGTCCGAGACTTCATGTCTGCAACTACGAGCTTGGGATCGTTTTCATCTTTCCCCCAGCAGAATCAAATAGTAGTGCCAGTAAAAACAGCATGAACTTGGATGGTATTGTTATGCCATTTGTTGTGCCTGCTCCAATATATGGACCAAGAGATAGGCCAGCAACAGCGAGGGCTATGAGAGAGGCATTAGCTGCACTTACTGAGCAAGTGATGGAAAATCTTTCTGAAGTAGAAGAGGTTCCGGATGAAGATGAACCAGCTGAGGAAACTAGTTTTGTTGCAGAAGAGAAGGAAGAGGAGAAGGCTTATGCCAATGTGCTCTGGAACCAAATTGACTCGTCTTAGTGTTGATTCAGGAGAACTATTGCAAGTTTTATGCTACAAAGGATGCAGTTCTTACTTGGCTTTAATACAGTGATGACATTCTCTAGTTTTCTAGAGGCAGAGAAGTCTCCGTGTAATCGTGGATCTGTTTGAGTGTATGCAGCCATGTTAAGGCAGATAATGAACGAGGACACGCAACTTGTCTTGGCTAGCAAGGCCTTCTCGTCTCTGGGCCTCTTATTGGCAGTATTCATCAATGATAATCTAAGCTAGTTGCCGTGTGTGTTCTTTAGTTGAGGATGCTTAGATTCAAAATGATCATGATCTGTGACAGAGCATTGTTGGGGGGAAAAAAATTGTTCGGGAAATATGGCTTATCCACTCTTGCTTCTTGCAGACCAGATTTTAATCGCATAATCATTCTTTTGAAGATAATTTCTTTTGATCAGGTGCTGGTTTGTTGTGCGTACAGGCAAGACTTCCAAGTTTTGACTTGCTATACTGGTTATACGATTTTGGATGAGGTTAACAATCTTTTGGAAGTGAGAAGCATTACAGATCTATTCCAAGGATGGCTGGAACATTCCTCCAACTTTTAAAAGGCCGGCCCCCCGTAGTATTTGGAATGAGATTTAGAATCTCGTGGTCCGTAATGAACTGTTGGTGATATTTCAGTTTGGACTGTATCTATACATGGGAAGGTTTCTTCTAAGGCTGCCTATGAGAATCTCAAGATTGCAGGTTTCTCATTTCCTTGTTACATACGTTTGTGCAAGTGTGATGAAGTGAAACCGGACCATATGTTCTCTTATTACTCGTTCACCACCGCAGAGAATTCGCATGAATGAATGAGGACATTAAAAGTCTAGAAAAGAAGATACTGGCTCTGTAAATGTAGAAGTCCTGGAACTAAAGCTGAAATGCCGAAAACGGCTATAAAAGTTTTCCTGCTTTCAATGAGGAACTATCAAGAGGGTGGTATCGATTTTTATTGCCATTGCGGCTAAAATCTATTCCAGGTAAACGTCTGTAGTAAATATTTTTATGGAAAAATGTCACACCACAAAAGAATGCATGTCTCTTTACGCGATGGCTGCACTACATGCGGTTTTTGGGCAGGGCGGGACAGTTTTGAAAATCAGCAGTTTGAGAAAAATCCAAACCGAGACCGCCCATGGAAGATGCATTTTTAAATTGAGATTGCACGAGCTCGTTCTTTCCCAGTCAGACTCTCTCTTGTTTACACCTCAGGCTCAGGCCACCTTTTGTTTGGTGTTTTTGTTCTTTGCTTGATTTGAGGCTTATTTAAATATATAAAAAATAAATTGGCTGTTCCATTATTTTTGGAATTTAAAAAAGAAATATACTTAACTTCCTAGTTGTTCAAACGAGGTTTGTTTATATGCAACAGACAAAACAAACCAAGTTCCAACTCAATCAATAAAAGAATCCCTTTTTCGATTGGGATAAATACCAAAATTTATGTGTACGAAAAGGCATGAGAATAAGAAGAATGCCTGTCTTTGTCAGTCCTACAAAAATTTTGAATCAAGTTTTGGTTTTATTTACTAAAAAGTTTTGGTTTTATTTTTGGGATTTTGACATTCCTTTTTCCAAGTCAGTGGCGTGCCGTATTGAATAAAGCATTCCTCTTATAAACACTTCAGAAAATTCTTTGATAGGTACAACTGTACAAGTAATTTTAAATATTAATTGTTGAATTTAAATATTTGTTGAATTTATATTTTTTATTATAACATATGCCACTTGATAAAAAATTGTATTGTTATCTTTTAAAAAGAAATTTACATATTACAAACACTTTTTCTTTTTAAACAATCTAAAAGAACCTAAAAGTAAAAAAATTAAAAACAAAAATAAGATCACTAAATATGTTTTCAAAAAGAAAATCATATTTTAAAGACGATTTAATTAGCATTTTATCACACGTCATAAGTTTATTATGATTTTATTTTGTGGAGATATAATTTTAAAACTTATGCTTTTCATCTTGCCATCCACGTTTATGTGTTAGACAACTCTTATAGAATCACACTTTGTAATTTTTTTTTTTAGATTAATGTAAATTGAAATAATCAATTAATTTTATGAAAATTAGACTAGATAGCATTTTTTTAGTAACTTAATCTAATAGATGGTCAAACTATTTTTATTTAAGAAAATGACCGTTTGTCATTTTTTAATCAATAAGTGATTTACTATGAAATTTGGTGATGGACTAATGGTTAATCAATGATTGACTATAAAATTAATGATGTATGTTATGATTAATTAATAATTAATCGTAAGTGAATCACTGATTGACTATTATACGGTCAATCACTGATTAAAAATTTAAGACAATTGATTAATCATTTTTTAAAAAAATGACATTTTAACTAATTTTTAAAATTTTTGACTATTTATTAAAAACCTTTTAAAAAAAGACTATTTAACTATAAATTCTTTAATTTTAATATAATATTTTATGTCATGACTTACGTACACTTCACTAATAAACATAATATGTTACATATATTTATGTAATTTAGATTAAATTACATATAAATTAATTAAAACAACTAAATAAAAAGTTACATCTATTAGACTTTAACTGTTGCCAAAAAAGAAACTCATCTTATAATCATTTTTATCCTTCTTAATATAATTAATAGTATTATTCTTATTATAGTTACATGCATAATCTAATAATAATTTTATTTTTAACTCCATCTCAAAGGGTACAATTGGAATCCTTTATCCCCAAATAAAAAAAAAAGTATCATTCTTGTAGTTTCTCAAGAGAACTATGCATGTGTTTGATGTTAAGATTTAGATTGTAAAATTTGGATTTGAATTGGTTATGTGTCTATTAAGATGTTTGAATTACTGAAGTTAAAAACTGTAAAAACTTAAAATGCGTTCGGAAAAAAAAAATCAATATGAAACTTGTTTCGTTCGTCTTGAAATTCTATATAATTTTTTAAAAAATATCATCTTATTTAAATTTATTTATATAAAATTATAAATTTTTAAAATTTAAATTACAAAATTATATAATAATAAAATCGAAATAAAAAGATAAAAACTGAATCATAATTATACGATTTAGATGGTACATGTAAACACATGCACATATTTTATCCTTTCAATAAAATTGCCCTAATTTTATTATATCTTTTAATGAATAACATGTGATAAAAATGGAAATAATACCTTTCTTCGTCCTCGGCAGGCCTTTGTTCGTTGCCTGAGTCCACACCTACTATTTTCGACCTTTTCCCCCAAATTCTCTTTCCCGCGGACCAGTAACTCTTTCTCAAAAAAAAAAAAAAAAAAGGAAAAAAGGAAAAAAGGAAAAAAAAATTCAACTTTCTCCTCTTCAAGAAATCGAAACATTAACAACAAGAAGCAACAAAAGAAACAAATAAAAGCAAAAATGTAAGCAACAACTCTTGAAAGATTATAACAAAGTACCTCTCATTCCCAAGTCTTAGGGGGTGTTTGGCCCATAAGTCCAAACTAAGATTTTCAAACTTTTTTTTGTCTTTTTCCTAAAAAGTTTTTGTCTTTTTCCTAAAAAGTTTTTTGTCTTTTCTGAAAATTCAAAAAAATTTACTATTGAAACTTAAAAATTTCAACTCAAACTTACACACCAAACTCCCCCTTACTTATTTATACCATAAAAAAAAAAAAAACATAAAAAAAAAACTGAAAAAAATGTCTCTCCTTATGCAACTCTCGCCATGTTCTTCTTCTTCCTCTTCCTCTTCTTCTTCTTCGTCGCGAATCTCAACTCTCCCACTTCGCTCTCTTCACCACCGCCATTACTGTTGTCCTTGTCCTCCACAACGAGCTCCTCCTCGGAATCTGCAATTTGCCCCTCTCTCCTTTCTTCTCTCCCTAACGGAAGCTTCTTCTTCTCATTTTCCGCTTCCTTGCCTCGTAAGCAACAGCCGCCGGCGGCGGCGGCGGAGGAGGGCGTCGGCGTTGGAGGTCTCGGCGGTGTTCGAGCGGTTCACGGAGCGGGCGATCAGGGCCGTGATCTTCTCGCAGCGGGAGGCGAGGGCGCTCGGCAGCGACGTTGTTTTCACCCAGCACCTCCTGCTCGGCCTCATCGCCGAGGCCGACGGCAGGTTTCTCGGGACGGGAATCACCGTTGACCAGGCGCGAATCGTCGTTCGCGATATCTGGAACCGCCGGATTCCGGCCGAGGATGAGGTTCGGGATTCCGATTCCGGTGCGGCAGTTCAGCTGCCGTTCTCCATCAGCACGAAGCGCGTGCTGGAGGCGGCGGTGGAGTATTCCAGGACGAGAGGACACAACTTCATCTCGCCGGAGCACATCGCCCTCGGCCTCTTCAGCGCCGATGACGGCAGCGCCTCTCGTGTCATCCAGAGGTAAAATTAACTTCGCTTCTGTTTCTAGTTAAATTCATTTCCAATTGAAATTCATCAAGATCATTGACTGCGAGAGTCTTTTGTGTATGATTTCTCGGTGAATACAAGTTCCATCAACAAATTTCTTTCTCATTGATTCGACAATAACGCGGATGAAAATGTCATGTGATTCAGATTGGGAGAAAAAGTAAACCAATTGGCTGCTGTGGCAGTTGCCAGGCTTCAAGTGGAGCTTGCCAAGGATGGTAGAGAATCATCTGGAGTATCTCCGGGAACGAGCGAAAAGGCTCTTTCTAACAAAGCCGCTCTCACGAAATCCACCGGAAAAACAAAAGGTGAGAAGAAACTCTGTTGGTTTTTTCCTTTTTTTCATTTTGGTTTTGGTTTTTAAATCACCAGGGAAGAGCCTGCTCATATACAATTTAACTGTTATTGTCAGAGAAAAGTGTTTTGGCCCAATTCTGTGTGGATTTGACTGCTCGTGCTAGTGAAGGACTTGTTGATCCTGTTATTGGCCGAGATAAAGAAGTTCGTAGAATTATTCAGATACTTTGTCGCCGAACCAAAAATAACCCTATTCTTCTTGGCCAGAGTGGGGTCGGAAAAACTGCCATTGTCGAAGGACTAGCAACCAGAATTTCGCAGGAAGATGTTCCTGAATTTTTGCTGGTTAGTCTCTTTTTAAATGAACAATATGCTCGTTTATCTAGGTATATTTACTTCCCAATGGGTTATTTGGACTTAAAATGGCAATACATTTCATTAGCCTTGTTTTCACGCAGTCGAAACGTGTAATGTCGTTGGATGTTGCACTACTAATGGCCGGAGCAAAGGAAAGAGGGGAGTTAGAGAAACGCGTTACTACGCTGATAACTGAAATACAAAATGCAGGTGAATACACATTTTGAATTGTTGCCCCGGAACAAAATCTCTGCTTAATATATTGTTTCTTAAGCTTGCTATGCTGTGCAGGGAATATCATTCTTTTTGTTGATGAAGCCCACATACTTGCTCAATACAGTGCGGTTGGACATGGAAATAAGGGTTCTGGTCTTGATATTGCTAATTTATTTAAACCTTCACTTGGGAGGGGTCAGTTACAGGTGAGAATTTGTTCTTTGTCCTTTCTTTACTCATGTATTTTACTAGGAATTGTAACAGGTTTGGTTTTAATCATCTCGTCGTTAAGAATTGTTACTTCTAAAAGGGTAGTTCAATGGGAATAGATTCATACAAATTAACCACAAAATTGTCACTTCTTGGAACATTCTTGCAATATCTGTTTAATACTGCAAAACTTATTACTTGTTGGAAGTAATGGTATGAGATTGTGAAAGCTGGATGAAATGGATATACGCTATTTTATTTTTGCTTCGATCAGCTAGTTTGCTATTATCTTTATGTGCATGGTTTATAAGTAGAATTTTCTAAGCAAGCTCGGTGTTCCATTTCTTGCAGTGTATTGCATCCACCACTGCAGATGAGTACAGGTTACATTTTGAAAAGGATAAAGCATTAGCACGAAGGTTTCAGCCTGTGTGGATCAATGAACCAAACAAGGTCTTTTTCAATAACTTAATCTTGCAAGGTAAATCAGTTGTTGGCCAATAAGAAATTTTAATAATCGGTTAGTATGCTCAAATTGTTAGGATGATGCAATCAAGATACTGTTAGGCCTGTGTAAGAAATACGAGGCCTATCACAAGTGCAGATATACACTGGAAGCCATACATGCTGCCGTGAATCTATCAGCGAGATATATATCTGACAGGTATCTTCCTGATAAAGCCATTGATCTCATTGACGAGGCAGGAAGTAGAGCTCGCATTGACGCTTTTAAGAAGAAAAGAGAACGGCAAATTGGTATACTTTTGAAGTCTCCTGAGGACTACTGGCAAGAAATTAGAACCATGCAGGCCATGCATGAAGTGGTAATGACTGTCATTATGTCTTTTCCGTGTACATGTTTGATAACTTATTGTTAACATTGGTTTTCATTTCAATGTGCATAGGTCCTTGCAAGCAAGCTGAAAAATGTCGATGCTAATGGCATGGATGATGCGAGTGAACACGTTGCAGACTCCATTTTGCCTTCCTCATCAGATGATGAGTATGACTTTTGGCCCTGAAAATATGTATGGTGTGTTAAACCAATGGTCTTGGGTTTCCCTTGGGGACAAATTGGTATCTGACCGAATTTTGTTCGATGGTATTTTTCAGACCTTCAGTGGTGGGGCCAGATGATATAGCGAAAGTTGCTTCACTTTGGTCGGGGATCCCTGTTGAGCGACTCACTGCAGATGACAGGATGCATCTTGTCCATCTTGATGAAAAGCTAAGGAAACGAGTCGTTGGTCAAGATGAGGCTGTGACTGCCATTTGTCGAGCTGTTAAGAGATCTCGGGTCGGTTTAAAGGATCCTAACAGGCCCATGGCGGCCCTGCTCTTTTGTGGCCCTACTGGGGTTGGAAAAACCGAACTAACAAAAGCTTTGGCTGCAAGCTACTTTGGATCGGTAAGGCTCTGTACAGCATTTTTAGCACTCAGTTCCCGATTTTTCATTATACAGTAATGATTGGTATAGGAAACCCGGAGAACCTTTTTTTTATTTTTTCGTTCTTTTTCAAATATGTTCGCCTAGATTGTGAGATTCATAAGTCGTGACGTTATTGAAACTTCTGCTAGTAACCTTGTGCCAGTGTAAGGGAATTCTGTGCATCAATTATGCCAGGTATTGAGTTGGTGCCCAATTGCGGTCGGTGTACCAATACCTTCATCAAAATTCTTATATCTTATTTTGCATCTTCCTCGCATGTTATCAACTCAGGAGGAAGCCATGTTACGCCTCGACATGAGTGAATATATGGAGCGGCATTCTGTGAGCAAATTAATTGGATCACCCCCGGGTTATGTTGGCTATGGGGAGGGAGGGACTTTAACAGAAGCTATTCGGAGACGCCCGTATACGGTGGTATTGTTTGATGAAATTGAGAAGGCCCATCCAGACGTTTTCAACATGCTTCTCCAACTATTTGAAGATGGTCACCTTACGGATTCTCAGGTATGTTATAAATTTGAACTTGTAGCATTATTGACTGGATCAAAACTGCGATTCAAATTGAATTTTCAGCTCAATATAAGGGGGAAAAAAAATAAAACTTAAGAAAAGTCGATACATAAAGCACTGAGAGAATTTGTCTTCCTTGTGCAAAGTCCATATATATGTTCAAATCTCTGAACTTCCTAAGAATTGTGTTTAATAGGGAAGAAGAGTATCTTTTAAGGATGCGCTAGTGGTGATGACTTCTAATGTGGGTTCCTCAGCCATTGCAAAGGGTAGGCACCGCTCCTTCGGTTTCTTTGCAGGCGATGAACCAACTTCATATTCTGGAATGAAAGCGATAGTAGTTGAAGAACTCAAGTCATATTTCCGACCAGAGCTGCTTAACCGAATCGATGAAGTCGTCGTGTTCCATCCCCTTGAAAAGGCACAGGTTTGTACCTTGAAAACACTGTCACATATATAGATAAATATAAATATATTTATATAAATATATATATATATATATATGCATGCACTTAACAGAGGTGATATTAACTCCATTTTCCGGTTCATTCGTGGTTTCGTTCCAGATGCTCGAGATTTTTAACATAATGCTGCAAGAGGTGAAGGGTAGGCTCATATCATTAGGAATTGGTTTGGAAGTGTCGGAGTCAGTCAAGGACCTTATATGCCAACAAGGGTATAGCGAGACTTATGGCGCTCGAGCTCTCAGGCGGGCAATCACATCGATTATTGAAGATCGCTTGAGCGAGGCACTACTTGCTGGAGAGTACAAGCCCGGTGACACCGCCATTGTCGATTTGGATGACACCGGAAATCCATACGTGACAAACAAATCGAACCCAAGAATCCACTTGTCTGATACAACATCCATCTCGTAGTCAATTCATGCCGGTCTTATGTACAGGCACGTCGTCTGTGTGCGTAGTTTCGTCTCCTTTTTTTTCCTTTTTAGTTTATTCGGAGGCGATTTTATTATTCTTTTCGAAAAGAAAATTAATTGTAAATAAGTATAGCCTGAAGTTATTCTTTGAAGGATGATACATGTAAGATTCTTGGAATGGGAAAAATTGGTTTTTATACATATTTATATAAATATGTATAAACATTCTATTTGAAAGAGGTGTAGTGTTGAGTTTGTGATTTGTTCAACACTATCAATTGTTTCCTAGTGAGAATTTATCTCCCAAAACAAAAAACAAAAAACAAAAAACAAACTGTAGGGATTCGCCTCATCTGGCTCTTTATTTGTATCATCTTCTGTGTCTTTTCGATAATAAATACACTACAAATTTAACTAACATATCATTCTAATCAATGTGGTAAGATATTTTAATTGAAGCGACATTTTTAATTAACGTGTCTTGAAATTATTAGAACGATACGAAAATGATAGGAATAGAGAACACATGAGTTAAATTCAAAACTTGGGCTCTCGATAAAGGAAACTTAAAAAATGAAACAAGAGTGAAGAAGTAAAAAAATGCTCAGATGACTATTGGTCAGAATATACAATTTAAACACACAACTTTCAGCCTCCTCTCCCTCAATAAATCAACAACAAGAATGATAGAGAAACAACAAATAACAAAGGGGAAAAAAAAAAAAAAAAAAGGAGGAGTATGAAAGGAAATACTCAACCTCGAAGATGGAAACCAAACTTGGCTAACTTTTCTACAGAAAAAAAAAAAAAAGAAAAAGAAAAAAGAGATATGAGGATTTTTTTTTTGGGTAATTATGACTTGTGTTATGAACATCTTAAGGTTCCGAAACGTAATCACCGGCGGCATTGCTCTCCCGGCTGGTGTACCGCGGCGTCCATCCAACGTTCCATGAAGAGCCTGTTGTCATACTAGAAGTCCTGCTGTTCATGATACTGTCAGTGTTCATCTCAACCGCCGTCCCTTCGGGCACAGCCGATGGCCACACGAAAGATGGCTTAAATGGAGGCACACAAGGAGGCGCCACTGACCCCGAGATGATCTGCACAATGGCCTGCGTCTGTGGCCTCTCGCTCGCATTAGGATGGGAGCAAGCCAGCCCCAGCAGGAGAAGCCTCTTAGCCTCCTCCGCCGAGTAGTCATTCCCAAGCCTCTCGTCGACCCCCTTGAGAATGCAGCCCTCTCGGTGCAGCCACCACACCCAGTCCACCAAAACCTGGAAGTTCTCTTTCTTTGTCCACGGCCGCTGTCCACACACCACTTCAAGAATCACCGCACCGAAGCCATAGACATCAGACTCGCGGGAGGCTTTCCCCGTGTGGAAGCATTCGGGGGCAATGTAGCCCATGGTGCCCGGGACACCCTCAAGTTCGGAGTAGGAGGTCTTCTCATTGTCCAAGGCACGCGCGAGGCCAAAGTCACCAAGGCGCGCATTGAATTGGGCGTCCAGCATTATGTTGCTCGCCTTGAGATCGCGGTGGACCACCTTCTGATCATACTCATTGTGCAAATAGTGCAGGGCTGAGGCTACCCCGGAAACGATCTTGTACCGGAGGCTCCAGCTCAGTGCCGCCTTCTCCGGGCCGCAGAAGAGGTGGTTGTCCAGGCTGCCATTGGGCATGTAGTCATACACTAGGAGCAATGTCCCATTCTGATGGCACCATCCTGTTTGCATTACATGAGTTGAATATTTTTAAGTCATGATTTATGAGTATCACTAAATTGGTTATGAAATTCAAAACATTTTGTGTACAAACAGTTTTCTGTCATATTGTCATTAGATTTTCAGGGTAATTTCAAATTTGACCCTTGAACAATAAGAGTTGTCTTACTTTGTTCTGTACAACTTAAATATGAGAGAAATTCTCTCTGATTAAAACATTTAAAAATTAACATTTAAACAACGAAAATACCAGAATTATAACTAATGATAATTTAAGGAGTTATTTTGATCCATTTGAGTAATAAGGGGTAAAATGAAACAATCCTTATCTATTCAAAAATTTAATCTTAGATTTTTCTTAAATCATCAGACAGACCTATTTTCGGACATGATAATATGATGTTGAACAAAATTTACTAGAAAATATAAAACGTGGGATTTCAATAAAAGGTGATGAAGTAATCAAAATTCATCATTCTTTGAAGGAAAAAAAAAAAACCTAGTCTAGAATTAAAATTTAAAGTAAGAAAAAGGACTTACCAACCAACCGAACTAGGTGTTTGTGGCGGAGGCGATTTATAATAGTGAGCTCAGCTAAGAAATCATCTTTCCCTTGGAGATTACCCCTAGAGAATTTCTTCACGGCTATTTCCACTTTCTCCTTTGGCAAAATCCCTCTATACACTATTCCAAACCCACCTTGACCCAACTTATTCTTGTCATCAAAATTATTAGTGGCCTTTTTTAGCTCACCATACTTGAACTCCCTAGGGGTCCCTGGAAGACTCTTTAGGGCCCCCAAGATGGAGGGGTCCTCCGCCGCCCTCCGCCGCCTATGTAGGTATACCAACCCCACCGATGCTATTAGCATGATCACTAGCACGGGCACTCCGATGCCTAATCCGATAATTAGTCGTTTTCTGCTGTCACTGCCGCCGCCTTCTTCTCCGCCTGGCAGCACCTCCACTGTGAGATTCCATCTCAGCACGCAATTCAGCTGGACGGAGCTCCCGGTGGAGGCTGCAAAGCCGAAGTAAGACTTCTGATCAACAATTTCGCTAAGATTGAGAATCTTCGTCATTATCGGCTTCTCTGGCTTCGGCCTGACGATCTACTAGAGTTAGAACTATAATTTTTTAAAAAAAAATCTCATCTAAAATTACAAGCCTAAAGTTTCATTTCTAAACAAATTATTGGCGGCCTTATTTAGAGTCTTAATTCATTAAAAATATTGAGAAAGTAAAAATCACAATCCTAATTAGAAATTTAGAACATATAATAAACAGTCATAATCTAAATGAAAACGTCAAAGATAAAATGCATAACAACCAAAATTAAAAAATAAAAATTCTAACAAAAACACAAAATCTATTTTTAATTTCTAGTCTCACTAGGAGACTTGTTCAATATTAGTTATTAAAATCAACCTCCACCATAAACACCCATCTCCTCAATAATTACCCTAATTAACATTAATAACATATTATAAAAGTCATAATTTAATTTAAAAATAATAATAAAAAAAGGAGTCGTGATTGACTATAATTAACAAAATTAAAATAACTTATTTTAATAAAAACACAAATTCAATGACTAATCCAGTCCTACATCACCTGATCACAAACCCTTGGTCCGCGTCTTGCTCTTGCTCCGCCATGAACACGGTCAGCTCATGGCTGTCGCCGTCGTAATCGATCCAAACCATATAGTACTTGGTACCGTTGGGGGCGATCTGGATGCCGAAGTCGGAGAGCGGCACGGTCATAACCGAGTGGACGGAGTTTACGTTGAGGCCGAGGTGGTTGTCATCGGGGTCAAAATCCTCCTTAAAAGTATCGAGCTCGACGGCGACAATCTTGTTATCGGCGCTGCCGTCGCCGTAGTCGTTGGTCAGGCCGAGGTACTGGCCGTCGCTAAAGGCGGGAAGTGTAAGGTTTGGGGCTATGAGGAAGGCCAAACCCTCTCCGGGGGAGGGATAGCCATCGACACGGTAAACGTTCACAAGGAAGGAAGTATTAAAGGACGCAACACGGTTGTGCGTTCCCGATGTAGGACTCCAAAGTGTGAAGGCTTGGTTTAAGAGGATTCTGCCCGAGCGGTTCGTGAGCGAGAAGTTGCCGGCCGAGTCGGGTGTGACTTGGAGGGCGTCGTTGCTGATGGTGGCCGGCGAGAAGACGGCTAACGTGGCGTAATTTGATTCGTTAAAAGGACCGAATTGGTAGCGAGCGAAGGATTGGGAGAGAGAGAGTTGTGGGAGGAGTACTATTAGGAGGAGAAAAAAGACGATGTTTATGGATAACTTCTTCATCATCTTCTTCTTCTTCTTCTTCTCACTTCACCATTAACATGACCGAAGATGAGAGAAAATGATTTCTTGCTTCTTGTGTTTTAGCTTTGTGTAATATGTTATTTCCTTTATATTTGTTTATTTATTTATTTGTTTATGTTTTATTTAAACAGCTTCTATCAAGGAAACGAGAGAGAAAGAGAGAGCAAACAATGTTTCAACTCTTTTTTTTTTTTTTTTTTCAAAAAAGTTATGCCTTCCAGTACCCCCAAAAAAGAAAAGACAACAACTCTTAGTTATTACGCAGTTTAACTCTTATTTATTACAGTTTTGAATCTTTTGATTGTCAAACTAATAATATCATATTATATCACTTTAAAATTTAAAATGTTTTGTGATATATTTTTTTTCAAATAATATTTTATCTAATTTCATTTATCAATATGTCATAACAGAATTGATTAAATATTATCTATGACATAATGAAATTTTTAATAAGATAAATTTTAGGTCATCAGATATTTTATTTGTATATTTCTTGAATCCTTTGTACTCAATAGCTAAGCATTACTAACAGGGTATAAATAATAATGTATTTTTTTTCATTCCTTGTTTAGAGAGAGAGAGAGATGACTTTTAAGGGCCCATGTCAAATCAGAATTTTAAAATCTTAATTTTATTAAATTTTTTCTATCTTCTTTTTTAAAAAAATTTAAACTTTAAAAGTTTATAATTTTCTCATTTTAAATCAGAATAAGATTTTTTTATGTCAAAATACTCGTAACGGCAAGATAAATAAGATAATATCCATTTTACATATATTTTTTTTCCGAATATATTTTAATTTTTTGTATTATTTACCATATCATATAATTTTTTTAAAAAGTTTTTCTTCAAACATACATCTACTTAATTAATGTCTAGTTTCTTTGAATTTTCATTCACGATACGCGTAACTAGTCGTTTGTTTGAATATTGATATATATATATATATATTCCATAAAAATAAATTTAAAAAAATCGTTTGAAATATTATTCATTCACCAATATACATCTCCAATCTAATCTTCAAAACATCATCTTCATATATTCCGGAACGGGTCCTAAGTTTGAATGGGCATTTGATCCGGATCTGGTAAGTAATTGATTGTGTCCAGTAAGGCTATGACTAGGAACTTTCCATTTGGTCATATTTTATTGCCCAATATGCATTAACCTTGTGCGTTTTATTCACATGTCACTTTCTTCAATTTCTCTTTTTTATTCCCTCGACAACAACAAAAACAAAATTAAAAAATTGTCACTCTCACGTGCTTATCTATACAATGACAACATAGCATAGAATTGTTGTTTAAAGTTCTTGGAAAGTAACGAAAGCACAAATAAATAAATAGTAGGACAACCCATAATAATAATAATAATTATTATTATTATAATCTTGTAAGCATAGGGCAAAAAAAAAAAAAAAAGAAAAATTCTGTGACAGGGCAGAAAAAAAAATATCGGTAACAAATAGTTTTGAACTTGATGTACTTTGCCTCAAAAATAAAAAAAAGAAAAAACTTGTTCTATTATCGCTGAATTCTGATAAAATTTTTTTTTTTTTTGAAAAAAGAATTCTAATAAAACTTTAATGTCTTATTTTGTCTAGATGATTTTGACGTCAACTAATAATAGAAACAATTTTTTTTTTAAATAATAAAATTTATAATTAATTTTTAAAAAATAAACCAACTCAAATTTAAAAATTTTATATAATCTCAAATTTAACTCAAACATCAAACGAATCCTTATAGTTAAATAGTAATTTTTTTTAAAGGATAATATTAATTGAGGGTAAGGAAGGGTATAAAGGGTAATTTATTACTTGATTACTAGACATAGGTGTACCTAAAAAAACAAAAGCTGCAAAAAAGTATCGTGTCCTCTCTCTCCTAGCTGCCACCGCAGTGTTTGTCGGCACTCTTGAATCTCAGTCGGTGACGATCAGATCCCCACACGAAAATGCATCAAAAAGCTCTTTTCAATCCCTTATAAAAGACCCATAAATAATCTTTAACAGAGCAAAAAGATTCCTTAAAATCAAGGGGAAATCATGGTTCAACGAAACATTGGGCGTTCTGTCTTTGAAGTTAAGAGTGTGTTTGGTTTGACAACTCAAACTTAACTTTTTTATCTCAAATTTTATTTTTTTCTTTAAAAGTCTTTATCTTTTTTCCAAAAATTTTTTTGTCTTTTCTGAAAAGTCAACAAAATTTACTATTTCAACTTCAAAAACTCAACTCAAACTAACGAACCAAACGAACCATAAGAGTGTGGGATTGTTGTTGGGGTCAATGGCGAGGTTTTGGAGAGAGAGAGAGAGAGAGATGTGATTGGGTTTTGTGGGGGTGTTACGGAATTTTGCTTGCAGACAAATTTGTGTTCAGCAAAAGTCTTGGTTTGAGCATCGTTATCAAAAGAGGAAAAAAAAAAAAAAGAGTTTGTTTGGTGAGTTAGTTTAATTCAAATTAAATTATATTTTTTTATCTCAGTTTTTATTTTTTTTTAAAAGTCAATAAAAATTATAATTAATTTTTAAAAGATCAATCAATTCAAATTTAAAAATTTTAACTCAAACCGTTTCACCAAACGAAGCCAAAGTGTTCTGCAGCTTGGGTTTGAGCACAAGCATTACAATGATTGACAAAACATCAAAAAAAACAAAAAAAACAAAAAAAAAAAGGAAGAAGAAGTCCAGAACAACCCACAGTGATGCCAATATGTTGCTTCGTTTTAGCTTAACTTTTGCACAATTCCCGTTACTTTCCCTCTAAATTTAAAAAATTATTTTGCATTGTGAATTTACATAATTGTCCCAATTAATTTACAATTTCCCCACATATTAGCTACCCACTTGCAATGAATCATCAATTGAAGTAAAAAGACATTATTATCCTTACCTTTTATTCTAAATTTATGTGTATGTCAAAAAGCGAATGCTAAACTGGTTATAGCATGTTAACATTAATTAAAAAAAAAAAAAAAAAGAAAGGTCTCTTTGACTGACAAGTGGATCTGTTTTTTGGGGACCTATCTCGTTTAAGGGACCGTAGAAATGGTTTTTAAAAATTTAGTTAAAAGATCATTTTTTCTAAAATAATTAATTAATTTTTTTAAATGGTCAATCAGTGATTAACCATATAATAGTTAATCAGTGATTGACTTACGATTAATCACTAAATAAACTATAACTTAAATAACTAAATTTCATAGTCAATTAATGATTGACCATTAGTCAATTACTAATTTTCCCAGATTTTTGGCTAAGAGAAGCCCCTTCCGCAGCGCCAAACACTCCGCAATGTAAGGACTCAAACTTCCCTCAATACGTCTAGCACAAGTAGCAACAATAACTCCCAAATGGTCCCGAATCACCGCGCCAACACCAACAAATCCTTAATAGCCAGTGCACATCAGTAGCCAGAATGAACAGTGTATTGTCCTCTAGTCTCAAAATGCCAAATCAGAACATCCGGATTCTCACACTGTCCCAATGGGATACTAAGAATAGCTTCTCAATCCATGTGACTGAATAAGCTACAGATAACATCCTTATTCCACCGAACAATATGAATTAAATCCGCAACTCTCCGATCAGGATGGAAAGAATTGGCATGAACAAGAGGCTTAAAACCGTAGGGTCTGGGAATCCATGGATTCGAAAAAGCCTTAATGGAAAGGCCATTTCCAACTATCCACCGCAAGCCTTTAGACAATAAATCCCTACCCCAAACAATGGACCATGAAGCATAAGAAGCATTAGATTTGAGGCTAGCATTCATAAAATCGGAATTCGGAAAATACTTAGCTTTTAAGATCTTTCCCATTAACAAATCAGGACATTTATCAAGCCGCCAACCTTGTTTTGACAAAGTTTCTCCCAACTTATCCAATGCATCTTTTTATCTTCCTCAGAACCACCCCACCAGAATCGTGGCACAAGTTGTTGGAGTTCATGACAAAGCGAAGAAGGGATACGGAAAACACTCATTGTGTAAGTAGTCGTAGTTTAAGCAACCGCCTTTATACGGATCTCCCGTCCTCCAATTGAGAAAACTTTACTCTTCCATAATTGCAGCCGCTTCACAACACTCTCCTTAATCTCATTGAAGGTGCTTCTTTTATCTCTTCCAACAAAGGATGGTCAGCCAAGATATTTATCATGAATAAGATTGCTAGCCGAGAGTCCTAGCTGACCTCAAATCACGTCACGCACTTCTTCATTCACATTCGGGCTAAAGGTGATTAAGGATTTGGAAAAGTTGATGACTTGTTCCAACAAACATGTCTTGATTACATTGAATTGTGTAATTTCAAATTGAATATTATAGTTAGTGACAAACTCACATTACATGTACGACCTTGTCCACTTGAAGTTATTATAATGTCTGTTTTTTTTTTTTTTTGTGTAAGTATTAAATTAATGTAAAAAATAATGTTTTTATATGTGAGTGTTGCACATGCATCGACCGTTTTTTTTTTTTTTTGATAAGTATCGACCGTTTCCTTTTGTGATCTTTCTATCATTTATATTATAAAGTAATTAAGAGATTATGAGATCTATAACTTTACATTATAGAGATATAAAAAGATTCATTTAAAAAAAAAGAAATATATAAAGATTTAACGTGTTCTAGATTTGGGAATAAATTCAACAATAAAAATATTTGTTTAGTAGTTATACATTATCTTTGTATTTTTTAATCATATTAGATATGGAAGAATTCTCTTCTTTTTTCTAATTTGGTAATTTTTCATATACTATGATATTTTAACATTCAGTTATAGTTTTTTATTTTATTTTTTTAATCTTTGTGCCTTTGAATTTTTGCGGTTTGACACTGTCATCTCTTATTTTTCATCTCTTATTTTTCTTTTCTTGTACTTTAGTTAATGATTTATTATTATTATTTTTTTGGCTGAACTTAGTTAATGAATCGTTAAAACAGTTTTCTAACACGGGGACGTTTGACATTGTTTTAAAATTATTTTGGAAATGAAACGGCACGTTTTTTGAGGTGTGAAGATGAAAACATTTCTAAATCGTTTTTGTGTATTAAATGCCTTGAAAATAGAATCAAAAATAAAAATTGAAGTGAATGATTTTTGTTAATAAAATGAAAAATGGCTTAAAAGTTATTTTTTACTTTCTGTTTTCATTTGTTAGAGCTTATAACTTAAAACATATTTTCAGAAACATATCCAAATACAATTCTTATATTAAAATTATCACTCTAAAAACACAACCAAACATTAATTTAAAAACGATTTCGACATCATTTTAAAATAGTTATCACTTCTATTTCCATATCCAAAATAAAATCAGCTCCAAATCGTTACTAAACAGTATTTAATCCATCAATTTCTTTTCCCATGTTCGTGTTATATTTAAAAAAAAAAAACTAAAGAACTAGTCATATGTTAATTATGTTCATTCCGGATCTCGGTTTCATGATTCCTTTATCATGTTCCTTCAAAATTCACATCACCCCCCAAATTTCCAACTCAATTTATTAATTTGAAAAAAGTTAATAAAACATAAAACAGACAACAGACAACAAACTACCTAAAACAAGCATAAAATCGCAAAAGTAAATTTTCAAAAAAATAAAAATAAAAACAAACAAATTAAAAAGTTTATTTTTCTGTTTTTCCTCTACATTACCGAACATTATTTTGAAAAATACATATATATGCGTTTATTTCTTAACATTTTTTTTTCAATTTCCGCCTATAAAAAGACAAGCTTGTAGTATGTAATTATGATCCATTATTCCTATAAATTGAAGAAATGACCACTCAAACTATATAATTTTTTGTAGTTACAGACATAATCTAATAATAATAGCATACCCAATTCGACCAAAAAGTACTGAGTTCGAATCTTCCTTCCCTAATATTTCAAAAAAAAAAAACTTTTATAATTTTTTTTTGTGTGTTGTTCATGCTTTCATCAATAATATTTAGTCATTTATGAATTATAAATTAGATCTTCTTAATTTAATTATCTATATATTCTAATAATATGATTTTAATATAGTCCAATAATATATAACAATTATACATTATATTTTGTTTTTTCTGTTCTACATGTCTCTCTTCACAATAAACAATGATCTCTCAATCTCATACCTCTTTTTTCCGGCTAAACATGTTCTTGCTAGTTGCTACTACAGCAGTGATATCTAACAAACTTTTGTTTTATTCCTTATTTTTTCTAGCAAAAACTTTTGTTTTGTTATTATTAATTTTTTACAAGCGTTGTCTTTAACAACTTTTATTTTGATTTAAAAATAAAAAATAAAAAAGGAAGAAAGAAAGAAAAAAAAACATCAATACCAAAGACAGCTTTTTACACGTACAACAATGCAAGCCAATTAGAATGAAATGGAGGAAGAAGATTGGAAAAGGTTGAAAAAAGAAAAGAAAAGAAAAGTAAAAGAAAAAGAAAGGTGTATTTAATTTAGATGGGGCAGTATCTTTTTTCTACAAAGACAGCATAGATGTTGGATTCTATCATGCCTCTCCTCACAACGATGGTGATCACACATGGTGAAAACGTTTTATTTGAAACCTTATCTTTTATTTATTTAAATATTCGAGTTATATTATATATAAGAGTTTGTCTTTTAAGGTAGATTGTACACGGATGAAACGGAATTTTTTTGAATCTTGCATCGATGGCGGTTGAATGCCAAATCAAAATTAGTCTAATGATATTGGACGAGAAATTAAAGACACCACCGATTATTTTTTTTTATTCGAAAAGAAAAAATATATCATTTTTTATAGACTCATCATTCTTCACTTTATAAATAGAGTAATTCTATAATGAGATTCTCTCAATTTATCCTATTAATGGGATAAAAATTATCAATTTTTCGATCAGTTTATAACGATTCAGATCAAAAACACCAAAACTACCGTGAGATTTTACACATGATTACACTTTCTTTCTTCCCCTTCTTTCTTCAAACAATCTATATTGAAAGCTTTTCATGAATCAGAAGGAATTTCTTTCTTCCCCTTTCTTTGTCCAACCACTATGTATGAGGTTTTCAGCATACATATTTTTGAAAGCAATATAATGGAAAACATTGAAAAATGGACTAAAAGATTATTATTATTTTTTTTTTTGTTTGGGGGAAAAGAGAAAGCAAAATTCTTATGCTTTACTGTATATGATTGTATTGTTACGTCCTACGTTGTGCTTCCCACGATTTTCATCGAATGGTTTAAAAAATTTACACCATCCATGAGGAAAAGCAACTGTCCCCAATGGTAGGCCTGCCCATTTTTAAAAGAATATTCTTTTATATGATTGGAATCAAGGCGTTTAATATATATATATATATATATATATATATATATATATATATATAAAAAAGACCAACTGTGGAAATAAAAACAATTTAAGCCACGAAATTTTTTTTTTTTGGGAATATGTGCCCCACAAATTTAATGTTCCATGTTTGTTTGGGTAAATGACTCATTATTTAGGGGGTGTTTGGTTGGTTAGCTCAAATCAATATTTTTAAATTTTTTTTTTGTCTTTTTTCCAAAAAGTTTTTTGTCTTTTCTGAAAATTCAAAAAAATTTACTATTGAAACTTAAAAATTTCAACTCAAACTCATTCACCAAACAAGCCCTTAAACGAGAGTTTTTTTTTTTTTTTTTTTTTTTTTTTTTTTTTTGCGCCCATGTCTTCTTCTCGTCTAGACACATCAAAATACTCATTATTTTCACTTAGAAAAACAATTCATCACTTTATCTTATTCTCTTTCTCAAAAGGCACCCAATCATTCCCAAATTTTATCTATTTTAGAGTTCATTTGAGTTTTTATTCATGGTAGTTTCGTATGAATTTTTCAGTTTTTAATTCCTTTTTTTCTCTGTTCTCTCTCTTTTTTTTTTCTTTTTTTTTTTTTGGCGATTTCAAGTTTGTAACTTTTTTAATTCAGATATTATATTGTTTAATTGGTTGATTTCATATTTGATTAGCTTGCTTTTGATTTACCGGTTGAAAATGAAACTTTTAAGTTAGAGTTCATTGGTTTTTCAAAAATTAATTATAAATTTTATTGATTTTTCAGAAAAAGACAAAAACTGAGATGAAAAAAAAACAATTTAATTGGAGTTAAACTCAAACTCCAAACAAAACATGTTTTTGAAACTTTTTATCCGCGATTGTATCGTATTTCATCAATATTATTAGGTAGTTTTATGTATTTGTGCTTTCGGTGATTTGTGCAAATTTTGTTTATTTATTTATTTATTTCACAATAAAATATAGAGAGCTAATGCTTCTTTGCTTTGTGGATCCAGGTTATGATAGACCCCAAACGAGGATTCTCTCACGTGCTAATAAAATTGCTAATGTAACATTAAAGTGTTGCTATTTTTTATTTTCATGTTATAATCTTTTCTACGTGTGTAAGTATTACGGGAAAGAATAAAGAATCCCATGATTTTGGGAATAAGATTTGCTGCTGATTCGATTGTATATTTGCCATTCATTTTGATTTATTGTAATTGATTGTCTATACGTAGTTTCCTAGAATAGGCTAGCTGATGTTCTTTATATGTATATGCTTTCTCATTTGTATTTAACAATTAATTCAATATACACAAAAAGGTTCCAATATCCAGTTTCCTTTTCATGGTATCAGAGCAGGAGGTCCTGAGTTCGAACCCCTGTAATTGCACTATTTAACCCCCTTTATTATCATTGCGTGTTGGGCCTTTAATATGTTTCGGGTTTCTTATAATTTGTGTTGGACTTTCAAATTAATATTTGTCCGCACGTTTGCCCATTGTCTGGCCTGCACATGAGGGGGAGTGTTGAAATATAAAACTATTGTTGGCCCACCTCCTAATAGCTTAAGCTTTTGGGAGAATTGGTAAACTAACATGGTATCAGAGCGCCGAACCTGGTGACTCTTGAATTCTTCGAACGCTTCCGCAACCTAATCTTTTGTTACAACCGCTATCATGACAGATCAAAACACCAAGAAGACTCAAGCAAATCAAGTTGAAAA
This sequence comes from Ficus hirta, assembly GCA_038430175.1. Taxonomy (NCBI): domain Eukaryota; kingdom Viridiplantae; phylum Streptophyta; class Magnoliopsida; order Rosales; family Moraceae; genus Ficus; species Ficus hirta. Next base: position 1,557,722 of record CM076588.1, read on the forward strand.
GCAAAAGGTGCCACTACACTGTTCCTATTGTGATCGTGATTATCATAGCATTGAGAAATGCTACTACCTACATGGCTTTCCAGTAGGTCATAAGCTTTATGGCAAGAACGTGAAGCCCCCTAATCAGCGCCAAACTAGTGCTAACAATGAGAAGATGGAACCAAACAAGCCAATGGAGACAGGAGGAAAATCGCTTCCAACAAATGACGGACCGAGGCTCACAACCGACGAATACAACCAATTGATGGCAATGATTCGGAAAAACAATGATGGTAACATTCAGCATTTTGCGAATACCACAGGTATTATCACACCATCATCTCAAATTTCCCCGGTTGCATCACATTCGAATTTTTGTTGGATTATTGATAGTGGAGCCACGGATCATGTGACCTCCTCATTTGAATTGTTGAATTCAAAAGGATTGCCAAGCCCAACAACCATCAGTTTGCCAAATGATGGTCAGACATATATTGAGTCAATTGGTTCATTACATATTACACCTCAACTTAAACTCGATGAAGTCCTCAAAGTTCCACAATTTCGAGTTAATTTATTATCAGTTAGTAAACTAACACGAGTGTTAAATTGCACAATAACCTTCTTTTCCGATTTTTGTGTTGTGCAGGACGCTGCTACGGGGAAGATGATTGGCCAAGGCAAGCAACATGATGGCCTCTACTACCTAACACAAGACCAAAATCCAGCCTTTGCCAACATCATCCGCAAACATTCCAACCTCTGGCACCAACGTCTTGGGCATCCATCATCCGGTCCTCTCCAAGTTCTTACCAAAGTCAATCCTACAATTTATTTTGATTCTAAGCATGTTTGTGAAATTTGTCCTCTTGCCAAACAAACACGTTTACCTTTTCCATCTAGTTTCATTTCTTCCCAATCACCTTTTGAATTGATACATTGTGATATTTGGGGACCACATCGAATAAAATCTCATTCTGGGGCTCATTATTTCTTGACAATTGTTGATGATTATACACGATATACTTGGGTGCATCTCATGAGTTTTAAGTCTGAAACACAGGGAATATTACGGTCTTTTATTTCTTGGGTGGAAACACAATTTAATTATAGAATCAAAACTCTTCGAACTGACAATGGTACTGAAAATTTTTCTATGAAAGATCACTTAGATGCCAAAGGAATAAATTATCACACCTCATGTACTTCTACTCCACAGCAAAATGGAGTAGTTGAGAGAAAACATCGTCATCTTTTAAATGTTGGGAGGGCTCTTCGTTTTCAAGCAAACTTGCCATTAAAATTTTGGGGAGAGAGTGTTCAAACAGCTTGCTACCTAATAAATCGTTTACCTACACCTCTTCTTTCTCATAAATCCCCATATGAAATACTTCACAACAAACCACCCATATACAACCATCTTCGGACTTTTGGATGTCTTTGCTATGCCACTAATCTTCAACCCATACATAAATTTGATCAGAGAGCCCGTCGTTGCATATTTGTCGGTTATCCTTTTGGTAAAAAGGGTTATCGAGTTTATGATTTAGAAACAAACAAATTCTTTTCTTCTCGAGATGTTGTATTCCATGAGCATATTTTTCCATTCCATGCCAATCCGCAAGAAGTACAAAATGATGAGGTCGTACTTCCCCTGCCTCACATCTCAGAAGAACCAATCATCCCAGAGACCAGCACCCCACAAGCCGATGCCCGTCCTTTATCCCCACCAGTACCTAATCTTGACACTCCCATACTGCCATCACCCCCTGCCGTTCGTCGATCTGATCGTATCAAACAACCAAGTGTCAAGCTCCGAAATTATCACCTCTTCCACACTGCCATGGTTGATCCTAGCCAATCATCTTCCTCGTCAGGCACGCGTCATCCCTTATCCCGGTATGTTTCTTATGCACAACTTTCACCAAAATATCGGAATTTTGCTTGTGCTATTACTACGCTTGTGGAACCTGTGACTTATGAACAGGCAGTGTTAGATCTGAAATGGCAGGAAGCTATGGATGCAGAATTAACAGCTCTTGAACAAAACAATACTTGGACACTAATGCCGCTTCCTTCTGGTCATCGTCCAATCGGCTGTAAATGGGTGTACAAGATTAAGCATAACTCGGATGGCACAGTTGAGCGATACAAAGCCCGATTGGTGGCAAAAGGCTTCACTCAACGAGAAGGGATTGACTATAAGGAAACATTTGCACCTGTGGCCAAGTTAACCACAGTTCGTTGTTTGCTTGCTGTGGCTGCTGTTCGTAATTGGTCACTTCACCAAATGGATGTCCAGAATGCTTTCCTACATGGTGATTTACTTGAAGAGGTCTATATGCAGTTACCTCCTGGTTTTCGTCGGCAGGGGGAGACACCTATGGTATGCCGACTCAACAAGTCACTATATGGACTCAAACAAGCCTCTCGGAGCTGGTTTCATAAATTTTCTGAAAGTATTCAGCAAGATGGTTTTCATCAATCGAGGGCCGACTATTCGCTTTTCACGAAAACCTCTGGAAATTCTTTCACAGCCGTGCTCATCTATGTAGACGACATGATCATAACAGGCAATGATGACAATGCAATTGCTGCTCTTAAAAGATTTCTCCACACCAAATTCCGCATCAAGGACCTCGGCCAATTACGATATTTCCTTGGTGTTGAAGTTGCTTGATCTATTGATGGTATTTCGATATCCCAACGAAAGTACACTCTTGACATCCTAGATGAAGCAGGTTTGCTTGGGGCCAAACCATTGTCTACACCCATGGAAGAGAATGTCAAACTCTTGCCCACAGAAGGAGAACTATTAAAAAGTCCATCCACTTATAGAAGGTTAGTTGGACGGCTCATCTATCTCACCATTACAAGGCCAGAGATAAGCTATTCGGTTCACATTCTAAGTCAATTTATGCAAGAACCAAGAAAACCTCATTTAGATGCTGTTCATCACCTTTTGCGATATCTTAAAGGCGCACCTGGGCAAGGATTATTTTTCCCAGCCAAAGGAAATTTACTCTTAAAGGGATTTTGTGATGCAGATTGGGCTCGATGTTCGATCACAAGACGATCTGTGACTGGTTATTGTGTTTTTCTTGGAGGAGCTCTTATTTCGTGGAGAACTAAGAAACAAACAACAGTTTCAAGATCCTCAGCGGAATCAGAGTATAGAGCCATGGCTTCCGTCACATGCGAGCTTACGTGGCTCAAGTATTTGTTGGATGACTTACGGGTAGAACACCAACAACCGGCGAAACTGTTTTGTGATAGTGAAGCAGCACGCCACATTGCAGCTAATCCAGTTTATCATGAACGAACCAAGCACATAGAGATCGATTGTCATGTCGTTCGAGAACGAATTCAGTCAGGTGCTATAGTAACCGCTCATGTACCATCAACATGCCAGCTTGCCGACTTGTTCACTAAGCCACTCGGTTCATCAAGTTTTCATTCCCTACTCAGCAAGTTTGGCGTTCTTGACATACACGCTCCAACTTGAGGGGGAGTATTACGGGAAAGAATAAAGAATCCCATGATTTTGGGAATAAGATTTGCTGCTGATTCGATTGTATATTTGCCATTCATTTTGATTTATTGTAATTGATTGTCTATACGTAGTTTCCTAGAATAGGCTAGCTGATGTTCTTTATATGTATATGCTTTCTCATTTGTATTTAACAATTAATTCAATATACACAAAAAGGTTCCAATATCCAGTTTCCTTTTCAGTAAGTGTATCTATATAATATGAAATAACATCTCAATGGAAATAAGTATCTAAAATATATTTATGAATTGATGTTTGGATTTGCATAAAAATTGACAATCTGAATTAAGAAGAAAATCGAAATGTATTTTTGAATAGACGTTGAAAGGGATTTTGGGAAATGTTTGAGATCGCCTAAGTGGTTGAGGAGGTTTTCGTCAATTCTTGTTTCAATTAAGTTCGAGTGAATTGAAATTGAAACGAGTGAAATTTGACAATTGGAACTGAGCTTTTGTGATGGGATTCCGAAATTATTCCATTTATTATTCTCGACGGGAAAAATTTATCAAAGTAATCTTGTCTAAAATGAAAATTATAAAATGTATTTTTTTTTTAATTTTAACAAATAAGACCTATGTATATTTTTTTCTTACTTTATATTTTTTTCGTTGATTTCATATTCGGAGCTTCATATCTTTCTCTCCTATCAAACACAACCTTTTGATTATTGTTATTTATATATATTATTGTTATATATATTATAATATATATTATTTAATGACCTTTTTAATATATATTATTGTTATTATATATAAGACCTTTTTTGTTTCTCAACCTATATTATTGTTATTTGATTTCATATCTTTTGATTTCATATATTATTTTTTTACGACACGACATTTTATTTTGTCATCCTTAAAGAGAGTACGGGTTTCTCGACAAAGAATTTAATGTGGTTCACTAACAAACGACACATAACCACCATTAAGGTGCATACCCATCTCTCCCCCCTTCTCTCTCTCTCCCTCTCTCCCTCTCTCTCTATATATATATATGAATACATATAAATATTAAAGAGGAAATGTTTTGGACTTCGAATTCAGTAAGCAAATCGCTATGTAAATCCATAAACTTGTTGAAAATTAATTGATCCCAATTTAGTTTCAAGAAAACAATCCTCGCCTTCTCTTTTCTCCTTCATATGCGTGTTTATTTACCGCATTCATCTGGGTTATTGCGTGACTTAAAGGAATTCCATACACACACACACACACACGTATGTATAAATGTATTTAAATGGTCGTTTGCCTAAATGGGGTCACTTTATTTCATTTTATGCAGCATTTGAAAATGGGATTGAGTCATAATACCAATATCTTTTGTGTTTGATGTTGTGAGTTGATTCTATAAACAGCATTTTTCTCCTAGGCATTTCTTCGAACAGTTTGTGAACCAACTATCAACGATCAAGTTTCTTAAGCACTGAGATTCAGAACTGCTTTCTTGATCAGCCCATTTCACCTTTCAAGCTTGAGAGTGGCTCCAATGAAGAAGGATCATCATAGTAGTAGCATTAACAGAAGTTGGAATCCAAAGTCCAGAGAGTTGGCTTTCCTACTCCTTTATGCTGCTGCCTTCTATGTCTTCATCATTCTTCGTTCTCTTCAACTTTCTCGCGGTAATTGAAAATAAAATTAGAAATAACCCAGTTGTTTCTTCTATCAGTACTGCATTTCTGATGCTTTGATGCCTTGTTTTCTGATAAATATATATATATATATATATTTCTTTGCGGGCAAAATGAGCAGATCATTACACCAAGCTCTTTGGTTTGCGTCCTGGATGGTTCTTATCTCCGCGCCTCAACGTACTCTCTCTCTCTCTCTCTCTAACACACATACACACGTTACTTCATTGGAAATTATCAAAGTTTTGTATCTGTCATAATGGCCTTGTGATTTCGGAATTTAAAGAATCGCCTGATACATGATTTTGTCAAGTAGATATGGTCTAAATAGAATGAGAACACGTTACTTCATAAGCCCTTCAATTTTGGGAAGTGAATTCATGTCAATTGGTTTATGGTTTGTTATCGATATGAGACAATTCCAAATGGCTGTTGATTTGCACTAGGTTAGAGGGTTGTAATTCTATATTTTTAACCCTTTTTTGTTTTCACTTAGGATGTCTCTGATGCCCAATGGAGGAACTTTCGGGGAAATTTGCCTATTCTCACTGTTGTCTTCATGATTTTCGCTTTCGTGGCCAATGCATTGAGTTCCCTTTTTCATTTAAAAGCAAAAGGGATGTCTGTTATTTGGCTCTTAATTTCGTTGGCATACCTCTCATATCTTCATGGTGCTTGGTATGTGTTCTTCTTTCATAAGAAAGCTCTGATATAAAACTACCAATGATCAGGTGATATTTTTATCTAACCTTTTCGTTTTCTATCTTTCTTCCTGAAAGCATCGTATTCATCATCTCAATTGCTTCCGCGAACTTTCTGTTAGTAAAGGTGTGTTCCCTTTGTTTTTATCATCGTATAAGTTTTATTGTTACACTGGTCTTCGTAATTATCTAGATAATTTTCCTAGTTGTTGACACACTGCAGATATTCGCGAGAACAAAGTACTTCTCTTTCGTATTTTGGAGTTTCAACCTATTTTTCCTCATTTGTAACCGTGTTTATGATGGATATTCGTTCTCCACATTAGGGTGAGTGTTGTGCCTATATCTATTGATTTCTTTTGAGAGTAGAGTAATGATTCTAAAGCCATTCTTTCCAGCTACTTACTACTTGTGCTTGTTTATTTTGGATTAGCCAACATTGGGCGTTCTTGGACGACTATCGAGGAACCTTTCGATGGCAAATATGCTTCAACTTCGGTATTTTTTAACCTTGTTTTAGTTTCATACCTTTGCTGGAGCGATTAACTGTGCGCATTTGTGGTTTTCAAACATCAATTTTTTTTTTTCAACGATCATTAGTGGAGCTTGCTGTAGTGGAAATCCTTAAAGTGGTTCAAGGTTCCCACAATTTTAGATGAACCTGAAAAGTTAGTCTGTGATTAAGAAGGTTACATGCTTATACGTTCTACAAAACGAAGTTCTAGTAACAACAAAGCTTTCCCTGTTGATAAATGAACTCCAGTGAGTTCCAGGTCGTTTGTTTTTCGGAGAGCATAATGGTGCTGCCTTCTCTGAAAGAATCTTTGTCTGCGAAGTTTTCTCAAAGATGCCAATAGTTTTTGTTAGGATCTTAATGATAGAGAATCGTAATAAGGGGATCGAATTTTAAAGTGATGGATAGTACCTATGCTACTAAGAGAGACACTGATCTGTTTCTTCATTTCTCTATTTCATGGAATCGAGATAATTGTTAGGTGCCTAGCAAGCTATGCTTCGGTTAGTTTAAGCCTTGAAGGATTGACAGTGGTGTGATTTTCATTGCTGGCTGGGATCTACATATCCCGTTTGAACTGTAATCCAGATTGTACTATATCTATATGATTATTTTCCCCTTACTTCGATAAGTATTGGAAATATAGTAAAATATAGCTTTTGGTTTGATTTTTGAAGCTCCTTCTATTTGTGCATTAATGTTTTGTCCTTTTTTTTTTTTTTTTTTGGGTACTATATACCGAAATATAAGTTCTCATTTGAGATTTCAACACATTTACAATTTCTCATGTTGTGTCTTGACAGTTGTTTTACGTATGATAAGTTTCGGCTATGATTACCATTGGGCACATCAAGATTCACGATCCAGTATAAAGGTATTCTTTAGTCTATTGGTTTGATAGTTAGACTCTCAAGTTCGTGTCTCTGAGTACTTTACTTTTCTTTCTTTCTTCCCCCCTTTTTTTATTTTATTTTATTTTATTCTTTCTTCCGTACAAAAAGTTGTATACAATTTCTTCCCTTTTAGTAACCTAGGATCACTCCTTTCCTTCTACCTTCCATCTAATTGATGTTTGTATCTTTTCTTATGTTAGACGTTGTGAAACCACAGTGTGAATCGACGAATATTTCATCTTGTCTTCTTTATTTTAACTGAAACTTGTGTTTTTAAGTTCACACAATGTTAGAATCAATGCATGGTTTTATATGTTCATAATGTTTAGGATTTTAATAGAAATAAGCTCTATTGACTCTCGTTCATTTGTCTGATATTGTTGCAGAAACATGTTCAACATTGCCAGTTTTGTAAATCAGGGAAAACTTGTTACCAGTTTTTACAGGTTAGCGTAGGTGTTTCTGAAGCATACTCCTTGTGCGCGCGTGTGTGTGTATATTTATTTTCATAAATGTTGTATTGATATCAGGAGAAAAGTGTCCCAGATGACAAGTTTGCGTTTAGTATATATCTATCTTATTTGGTATATGCACCTCTTTATCTCGCTGGGCCAGTTGTGAGCTTCAACGCATTTGCTTCTCAGGTTAGTCACTGTCTTGACCTCTTAGTATCATTTTGATGTATTTGTACTTGTGTTTCCATTGGAATTATATATTTATATATGTATATGTATAAACTCAAGGTTGAAAACTAGGATTCCATATGTACAACTTGATATATAATTCTGCATAAATTTAGTGGTCCTTATAAATAGGTTTGATTAGAATCTTATTGTGTTGTCTCCTGCTATATTCTTTCAGCTAGATGTGCCTCAAAATAATTTCTCAATTAGAGATGTTGCGTGGTACGGTGTTCGTTGGATCTTCAGTCTTCTCCTGATGGAACTAATGACGCATCTATTCTATTACAATGCCTTTGCAATCAGGTGAATTTCTTCCATCGTTTGAATTTCATCTTTTTGCATAAATTTTAATTCTCTGGTGGTAAACTTTCCGTTTCTTGCTTAATAGCCGCGCATGGAGACATTTATCTCCTTTGGATGTGTTTATCGTCGGATATGGGGTAAGATGCTAGCATATCGACGAGAATATTCACTTATTTTGCGAGTCTTAAAGCATATTTAAGGTTGTTTAATTTGATGTGCACAGGTGTTAAACTTCATGTGGCTCAAGTTCTTTCTGATATGGCGCTACTTTCGATTCTGGTCACTGGTATGTTAGTTGAGAATATAATTGATTTAATTTTCTCCCGACTCTTTCTTCACAAGATGCTTTAGCTTTAATGTTTCTGTCCACACCAAAGAAAAAGATGATGACTTTGCAGCGTTGCAGATATGCGGAATTGAGGCCCCGGAGAACATGCCAAGGTGCATTAATAATTGCTATAACTTGGAAAGCTTTTGGAAAAACTGGCATGCTTCCTATAACAAATGGCTAGTGAGGTTCGACTTTCAACTATTCAACCCTTTCTCCGGCAACCCCGCTTCTTTTTCACTTTGTTTTCCTCCCTAATAGTGATTACAATTCCAGGTATATGTATATTCCTCTTGGTGGATCACAAAAGAAGCTGCTGAACATTTGGGCTATATTCACATTTGTTGCCCTGTGGCATGATTTAGAGTGGTAGTTATATCTTCCATTGTGCTTTTGCCACTTGATCAATTTTGGAAACAATAGAAGCAGAAAATTTCTCAAACGTACGCCATAGTGAGATTCTTATTGTTGTCTGACATTAGGAAGCTTCTTTCGTGGGCGTGGTTGACTTGTTTGTTCTTTATTCCGGAAATGCTCTTTAAATCGGCAGCTAGCGCATTTCAGGTAACCTGTTTCTCCATGTAAACTTTCCTCGACTATGTTTTATTTAACTTAATAATGATATTGGTTTTCTTTCCATTCTTTTTCTTCTCTTTTTTTTCTCCTGATTACTTGTTCCAGGCTTCAAGTGCTTTCAGAGTGTTTGTACTGCGTGAGCTTCGTGCAGTTGCTGGTGCTGTCACAATCACCTGTCTCATGGTCGGTTCTTTATCCTTTTTAGTCCAATGCTTTTTCAGTTTCTAACATCACTATCCAATCCATTATTTCACTATGATTATCTATGATTACGGTGTTTGAATATCTGATTTAAGGATTTTCGAAACAGCTAATATGAAATGTTCATTTCATTACTAGTTCCGTTTAGGATCTTGGGGATAGTTAGGTACAATACTAAACCGGTGGTTTGTAAATTTCCTAATTCTAAGTCCCCCATGAAAATTTATGTGAAGCATCTCTAGGAAAAGTTAAACATGAAAATGCTCGTGTTAGCCTTTCGTTTCCAAGTACGCAGAGACTTGATAGCAACTTAAATTGAACACACTTTAAGTTCAATTTAGTCACTGAAGCATTCACACGTCCCACTGTCAGCTTCATCCTTATTTTTGAAAAGTTTTGTTGTTTAAGATTTGAGTGACCGTTGGCTGTGAATTATTGAGTAGTAATGGTCTGGAGTCATATTGTTCCAAGTATAAAACGAGTCTTTCTTTGCGTTTGTACTCGTGAGTGAGTGTCTACCAAATGTGCAAATGCTACTTCATCGACGTTGTTGTTATGCAGGTCGCAAACCTCGTTGGCTTTGTCATTGGGTCTTCAGGCATTAACTGGTTAATTTCTCGGTTCCTTGAAAAAGATGGTACTCAATAACCTCCAACTCTCAATCATGGTTATTATCTCCAGAGTGAAACGAGTTAATGCAATATTCTTCTGCGCAGGGATACCTGTTCTGGCTGGAATGTTGGTGACATTTTACGTAGGGACCAAGGTACGATAGCATGCTTATACGCACACACTCGCATACACAAATATATTTTACATACATATATTCCAGTGAGTTTTACCACTCTCTCTCTATTTTTGCAGCTTATGTTCCACGTCCAAGATTTTAAGCAAAGTAGGAACTAAATTAGAAGGTTCTTTCCATGTTCCTTGTGGTTTGAATTTGACAAGTTTCTCCGAATCCGAGACAGCTATTGTTTTGGCCCGGTATTGTTTCACAGCAAAATCGAGCTTCTTCTCAAGGAGTAACTGGATTCCAGGCATTTTCTTAGACAGTTTTTTGGTCCTAGTTGGCATCATAACCATAATACATTTAGAGAGAGATAAAAACAACGTCGGCCCCTTCGGAAGGTTTTTGGAAATGGTTTTGTTTTGCATTTCTTACACAAGAAATCTCAGAGCCACTTCTGGAATTACTCCCATTGTAAAGTTACTAGCAAGTTTTTGTTGAAATTAAAGCATTTATTAATGCTTCTTCTTTTTATTTTTATTTTTTTTCGAAGTATAGTAACTCCGACAAAAGAAAAATGTCATGTTTTAATTTTCGAGGACAATGAGGATAACATTTTGTTTCTATTAGATTTCGTATTTTGAGTAAAGATATAGATAAATAGACACATCTCATTACACTGATTGGGACGTTCATAGTGACATTGTGCGAAAAATAGGATTAATTAATTGAAAAGAAAATTAGAGGTAAACTATTAAAGTTGTTGGGATTAACAGTACTTAGATGATTCTTATATACTTAATCCTGGTAATAAAGCACTGAGGAACCATACTCTATTTCGGATAATGATTAAATTCGAGGTCCTTGGAATTGTTGAATACATTGATAGGTAAAAGATAACAATTAAAATATCTTTGTTGTTAGAGGAAAAGAAAGCAATATCGATTTCCGTAATAGCGACATGCAAAATGGGCCCCTAATTAAGCCCTTGGCCCTACCATTTTCTTGTCCCACAAGTTGACCAAAATTCTTGTGTGCACCAATCACGAAGTGCCACGTTATCATCTGGATAAAATTCGAGGATGACACAAAACAGTGTTCTATCTCTCTTTTTCATTTTTTAATATCAAATCGAACAACATTCATTAGGTGCATTTTCCCTTCCCTTGTCATTTGTCAATGTTGTGTTACACATGGAATTTCCACATCAACATTGTTGAGTTAGGTTAGGTAAAATGCTATCTAACATGTGCATGGACCTCGGTTTTTCTTAAAAGATTTTAATCTCCTATGAATAAATAGAGATGTCTCGTGGAGGTTGTTTTTTTTTTTTAATAGGAAGGGATTCGAATTATGTACCTTTAAGTGAAGTAAAATGTGTCTCGTGAAGTTACGGCTCATGATTAGGTTTGGGGTAGAAAATGTGATTCCAATGGAAAATAAAACTAAAGTGTAAAAAAAAAAAAAAAAAAGGGCAAATCAATTTTTGGATGCTACCACGTCAACGTCAACTTTGCTCCAAATTAGGGGCCAATCAAGTGAAAAAGGATTTTTAACTGCTTAATCAGCCGACGCTTCTCTAATTTTAATATTATGGCCACAATAATTGCTATAACAATTTGCAAAATAAAACTGCAATGAGTTTTAATTGTCATAATTCATTTTTTGAAAATAATATTTTTATATATAGAAAAATCCTCTGAATTTTATCGAAATATTATAGATACGTCAAAGTTTAAATTAAATCCAAAAAGCATCCCTTGTGCTTTATAAAAGATTGAAAAAACAACCCTAATGTCAAGAATGCTCTCAATAATTAGTACTCAAGCAACAATTAAACACTATTTAACTGAAAAAAAAGAAAAGAAATGGAGTTTAAAATAAAATAAAAAGAAATAAAGAAAAAATTTCAAAGATTTTAATTTTGTTTTTTTATCTTTTGGAGTTTCCCTTTCTGGTATAATTCAACAGCCCACTATAAATGTTTATACTGACCTGACTTCACCTTTTTTTTTCTTTTTTCTTTTTTAATAATCCTTTTCATAATCAATTCCTGACAATGAGGTTGCAAAACAAGTTCTAACAACAAAAAATAAAATAAAAATAAATATAAATACAAACAATTGTAACAGGAGTTGTGAGTCTCTAAAAAAAAAATTTCAAAAAGAAAAAACAAAAAAAAAACACAAAAAATAAAAAGAATAGTAATAAAAATAAACAAAGTAAAATAAAAAATAAAAAGCTTTAAATATCCTATCCCAAAATCCACATGGCACGGGCTGTTATTTCCTTGACAAAGCTGAAGTTGTTTTGGCCACTGCTTTATTTCAAAAAAAACCAAAAATTTTTTTTTCTTGAAAATCCTTGTTTTAAATGCCTCTTTTCTTTTATTTTCTTTTTCAACAAAATCCAAACACAAGTGTAAAATTCCACAACAAAAAGCCCTTGCACAACCAAATTTCTTGATCAACAATGCACTTTGGAAACATTGGCAATGGCACCATTTTACTTGTGAGGATTCATATGAGGGTACAGTCCCAAAATGTGCTCCGGCATGAAGTCGTGCCGCGTCAGAATACCAACGATCGGCGGTCTCTGCAATGTGCAACAAAAAAACACAGAACAAAAAAAAAAAAAAAAGTGAAATGTCACTATAAAGTTTCAGTTTTCATCACACTAAATCAGAATAAAATTTTGAAAGACAACTCGACGTTCTAAACGTCTCGATATGAAAAAAAGACTTATCGATCAAGGTCTCGTTATGAGTCCTGATTCGAATTAGAAAGCATTACCCCTTGTGTTTTTGGCACAACACACATGTGCCTTAGACCGAGTTGCCGAAACAGAATCGCGGCTTTAGCAAGCGACATTGTCTCAACAACCGTGTACGGCGATGTGTTTGTGATCGGATGCAAATCCACGTACATCTCCATTTCCTCGTCTTCGATATCAAGATCCTCTAGTTTCACTCCCTTTCCCGATCCTGCCTTTGCAAAATCAAATGCCGCGAATTTTTGCAGCACCTCACTGCCAGACACAACTCGCTCCCGCATAAAGTTCTTCCCCTTTAGCAAAACGAGCAAATGAGATCTCAACACAAGGCCACACAGCTCTGGAGCTTCAGAGAAAGGCGGTTCGTCGATCACTGGGAATCCGTTATGCCCTGTCGTTCGTAGAGCGTGTAGGATATTTCCTACCTTTTCGACACCAGAAAACAGGACCAACGGACCTGAAACGACGTCACCGGCAACCAAATTCCTCATGTAAGGTTCGGCATGAGCTTCCAAGTATGGCAACCCTTTTATTTTCAGTATTTGGTCGTAAACTCCCTGGTTAAAGGTATCGGCGACGGTCTTTGAAATTAGGAGAACCAACATCACAAGAGGAAGTAACAACAAGTCGTTAGTGAGTTCGAGAAGTATAACACACAAGGAAACCGTCATTCTCATGGTGCCGCCGAGGAAGGAGGCTGCACCGAGCAAGGAAAAGAGGCCCGTGTCAAGACTAGAGATCGATTCAAACAATCTTCCAACAAGTCGACCGTAACAAGCTCCCGCTAGTATGACAGGGATGAAGAGACCGGAGGGAATGGCTATCCCGTAAGTGATGACTCCGAGGAAGTAAACGACCGCAAAGAAGATGAAGAGGGACGTGATGTGGAATTCTTTTCTTGTGCTTGTACTAAATAGGTTGCGAATGGCATCGTCGTTGGTGTTCAAAAAGAGCGAGGCCAGGTCATTGTAATGGCCCGGTGGACACTGAAAGGCCTTGTAGTTGCCCGATTCATCGGTTGTAGGGCAGCTAACCGAGCTGTCGGCAGGGCAAGGGATGCACTTTGCAAACCACGGCAAAATGTAATAGCAACACGACGTCAAAATGGCAACGGTCATGACCAGCAAGATTTTCGAACCGGGACCCTTTCTGCAGTGGATATCAAACGATAATCAGAAGCGGGATCATACATACATTGCCGTAAGTTCGGATTGATGAGTTGTTAAAAGCTCAAATATGCGATGGAGCGTACTCGTTTATGATGCTATAAGTTCGGACGACCTTGTCCACAAGGTAGTTGTAAAAGCTTCCAAGAATGCCTCCGATAACACCAAGTAAAATTACTGCTATTATATCAGGGCCGCTAAATGTCGCTATAGCTGCACTGACATCGTACATTATCAGACCTCCTTGCCCGAATAACCCGCATATTCCCGTGGAGCAAAATTGCATAAAGGCTCTTAGAATTATAGCAACTACTGCTGTTGCGAAAAAGGTCCTCCAAAGAAGAGCGCTCCGCCACCTAATTCACGCCATTCCACAGGCAAAAGAGAGTTCATTTGTTTAAGCTTTGCATTTTTCGAAAGAATGAGATATAGAGAAGAGAGAAATAGTACCAGGAAGCTGCCTCCTCGAGCGCAAAGAGAACGCCGCCAACTGGGGCACGAAATGCTGCAGCTACGCCAGCAGCAGCACCACAAGTGATCAAGTCTCGTCGGTCCCTATCGTTCTTGAAGTATCTTAGCCACGACCACGTTAGATGGTACTTGCGGGAACCGCCTTGCCCAAGCAAAGAGGCGATGCAAGCCCCCGTGTGTACCATTGGCCCTTCTTTTCCGACCACAAATCCTGCAGACACTCCTAGAATGGAACCGAAAATCTTTCGATCCCAATTCAGAGTAGAAAACATCAAACATGTGAAAGGGGGAAGTCAAAGACTGAACGGGGTAAAACTCACCGATGATTTTGGTATCTACCTTGACAAAGAGAGTGCTTGGAGCCAGGATCGAATGAGCATCGACGCCATTGAGATACGCTTTTACCTCTGGAATACCAGAACCTGCTGCAGCTGGAGCAACGTAAGCGCAAAGAGCGCCTGCAGCAACTGCTAAGCCCACATTGCAACCGGCATACGCCAAAAAAGCCTTGAAATATCTGCACTGGTGAACCATTTCATCGTGATATCGTGATCGTTTTCACTGGCACTCAATCAAAATCGAAGCTGAGAAATAGTATATTCAGGCAGTGAAAAAGAAGTCTCACTTTTGCTTATGCATAAGATCTGTAGTCAGCAGGAGCTTGAAACCCGAAATATTCTCGACCGCAATGTTGTTGAAGATGCCAACAAGTCCGGTTCCGAGCCCTATGAGAAGGGCAAATGCCCACTTGAGTACAACATACTGAAAAATCTGAACCTTCTTCCTTGACCTCCAATCTTGCTTAAAGAGTTCATTCTCAACAATCCTGAATGCCAATGAAGATTAAAGAACAAAACAAACAAATTCTTCGATCAATTCCAACTCCGCAATCCGAAGACAAATTCGAAGAGCAAAAGATCATAATCTCAAAGTTGAGCTCGTAGATCATAATCTCAAACAGTAACATCTTTACAAGAACCAAATCTTGTAAACTAAGACCCCATTTGAACAGATCAAACAAGTTAAAGACGACAAGGATGTTTGCAAGCAAAAGTATATGTGTGTGTGTGTGTGTGTGTGTGTTTGTATGTTTATATATATCAACCGAATAAGTAGGAATTTCTTGAATCTCTTTGAATCCACATCACCAAATCCACCAACTAATCTCTGTTCTTCTCTATCAAAATCTATTAAACAAACACAAAAATTGAAAACTAGGACCCTATTGAACAAATCAACAACTCAATCATGTCCAAGGTTGTTTGTTGAACAATTCAAACGCATCTATCAAGTTAAAGAAAAGGGATTTCTTTTTTTTTTTTTTTTTCCCTTTGTTGGAACGCTAACCCCTACATATACACATACATCTTTATATATACAAGGTTTGTAAACCAAGAAACCAATACCTTTTAGATGAATCAAATTTCCAAAACTAAGAACCATCCAAAAAAAAAAAAAAAAAGAAACAACTCTTGGAAAAACAAGATTCACCCATTTCTAAACTAAGGCTCATCAAACCGAGGAAGTAAAAAATAAAATAAATAATAAATAATAAATAAAAAAAGAAGAAGAAGAAGAAGTTTTTGTACTCGTAGTCAAGGCTCTCGATGGAGTAGACATTAGCACCAACAATGGCAATCTGGGAAGAGGTGTTGGTCCTCTTTACAAGCAGAGGCTGACTTCGAGAATCAGACACTTCTGACCAGAACCTCTTTATCTCCTGACTCTCTTCATCACCAAACCCCCCATGATCTTCTTCTCCTTCACCTTCTCCATAGTTGTTCCTTTTGCTTTGGAAATCCATAGAAAATTATAAATTTTAAAAAAAAAGACTTTTATTTTTTTTAATAACAAGAAAAAAAAAAATGGAATCCTAAGAGGGTGATCCGGGAGAATATGAGATACTAAAAAGATGTGTATGAGAGTTATTTAAGGCAATAAATCCTGACACTCATCTATATAGATAAATGAGTGACATTATATGTTTAATCATGGTACTGTACTCAAGAGAATAGTGTTCTTTTTTTTTTTTATAATTAAAAGTGGGCCGTGGAAAAAATAATGAACCAAAAAAAAAAAAAAAGAAAATAAGAAAATAAGCAAGTGAAGAAACGAGGACCACACATACACACAACATTTATATATACTTATATATATATATATATTTTTTTTTTTCTTTTTTATTTTTAAGTGTACTTGTTAAGGGGAAAAAGAGGGCACGTGCATGAAATAATAGAAATGGATTGTTCTAATATGAGTTTTGGACTGTCAAGGACAGACAGTTATTTAAGATGTTTACTCATTTTATTTTATAGTACTTTTTTTTTCCTCCTCTAACTTTGCTTAAATTGGTCAAATTAGTTTAGTTATTAGCAGATAATGTTAGAGTTGCATGTTCGTGGAATAGAGTAAATTTGTTATCCCCTATTTTCTAGCTAAATTTGTTATCTTTTAAGTTGGAATCTCTCTATTTAAGTGTTTTGAGGAGTTTTAAAGAAAAAAAAATTAAAATAAAAAATGCGTTATAATACTCTTAAAGAATTTTAGGGTCGCACTTTTAAATTAATATTTAATATGTGAATTATTAAGTATTAATAAAATTGGCATTTTAATTAATAATTATTATTTATTGATGTAGAAAGATTGTGTTTTTTTTTAACGGGAATTTTATTAAATTTAATAAGGTAATACAAAAACACAAAATATAACAAATAATCTTGTATTACATGAGACAAAACCCTTCAATAAGGATGGATCTATCAGTAAATTCTGATGGCGCTCAAACGAAAAGACATATGCTGGAGACCCGATAACGGGTACATACCTTGACACAGTAAAATCGAGCATATGTAAGGCTCTTTTCGCAAAACCCCGACAATCAATAGAATATCCCGATCGATCGAGGGCCAAGACTCAGTAGTATTATCGTCACCACTAACTCCGCGTAGAAACAATTCTAGCAGGAACAAAACAACACCAAAACTCAAATTTGATGGACAAACAACTAACACGGAAAGTGAGGAGACCACCTCCATTATTAGAAATAATAAATTGAAATACAACACCCAGATAAAAGACGGCGAAAACATCGCCATTAATACACACAAAATTACAAACCAAAAAAAATAAAAAATAAAAAAATAAAAAACCAATCACATAAAACGAGTTCTTGTCAAAAACAAGATTCACCTCATCAAAAGAAACTGGGTTGCGAAGTTGAGCAGTTGCAGGACCTCTCCGTCTTGCTCCTTCCCGAACGTGGATCCTCTTCCAACGGGCTCGACTCTTTCAAAATTCTCACTATATGATTTTCATATCTGTCCCTAGGATCGGGAAATCAGAGATAATCTAAAGACTGTCACTAAAATCTGACTCTAAGAGAAGAAAACGATTAAAAAATCTTAACTCTCATGCCTTAGAAAGAAGAGAACATAGAGAAGAGGCAAGTTTCTTTCATATCCTAATTCATTTACATTACGTCATGAATTATAAAAATTTTAATTAATTAGGAAAACAGGACCACACATAATTCAATAACGTCATGAATTTTATATGAAAAAATCTATTTATTTAAGTAATCTACTACAAATTAAATGGTTGTCATTTAAATCTCAACCAAACAAATTGGAGAATAACATAATTAATGTTATCAAATTCTTTATGAAAAAACACTATTATTTATATAAATTGATAGAAATGAAATCAAACCGATCTTTATAATAAAAACTAATTCATTATGTGAAAGGTTTTTTTTTTTTTTTGAGATGTTTCTTTTTCTTTATTTAGTTTATTCTTATCAATATGAAATCTTATTTTGAGAAAATATTCCTTTTTTTTGGTTCATTATAAATACTGTACCATCTTTATGATAAACAAAAAAAAATTTCAAACTTTTTTTTAAACCATTTCTTTTAGCACTTTCAGTAAATCAACTTGAGCCCTCTTTGGGTCTTAAATTCCTTTTTTTTTTTTTTTTCATTTTTTGTAATTTCTTTATTTACTAATTTTTCATTCTTTATAAAGGGTAATATTATCTTAGAATTACTCTTTTAGACATTTGTATAAATAAAAAAAATAGACATATTTCAAAATAACATATCTAATTTAAACATTTATGTAAATAACCCTTTTTATTTTTGAAACACAATGTACTAGCTTTACATGAAAAATTCCCTTAAGAAATTGAAGGAGGCTAACATATGATTTGATATATATTACAATAGGCCACACAAAGTATAGAGGTAATGCGCCAATTTTTTTTTTCTTTTCTTTTTTTTCTTAAAATTCTATGATAGAATTGATAAAATATCCTATCAATAGGATTGTGTTCATTAAATCCGTAAGTTTTACATATTTTATTATTTGATTTTATTTAAATTTAATGTTTAAAACCGTTCACTACTGATAAAAGTACCATACCTTAAAAAGGCACCACCACAAAATGAGTTTCACATTTTTTTTTTTTTTTTTTTTTGGGAAGGAAAGGAAGCTTAGGGAATCTTTAGTGGTATGGAAATATTATGTACTAAGTAACGCCATTGGTTCATGTTTTTTTTTTTTTTTTGGTTTATTTTATTTATAGAACAATATTGGTGGGTGGTTGTTGGCACGTTCGTTATCTTTAACTAACCACCAATCCATGAATAAAGTCTATCTAGTTTAACCAAAAGACAGTCTATCTACTTATATTTCTAACAATAAAAATACAGCATAGATGTGTTATTCGGTGGCCGGATATCCGGTAAGAGAGAGAGTGATGATACAATCCGAAAAATTATATTTCAGGCTACCTTCTCTCTTTAACATTATCTATTTTCACATCCAACAGTCCCCAAACAAATTGTCATTCATATATGATAAAAAGAGATTATCGGTTACAAAAGTAAGTGTATATATATATATATATATATATATATATGAGGTTTATTTATATATCCACTTCAAAACTTCGTTTTCCTTTAGCAATAAAAATTCAATGTCTAATAATAATAAAAATTCACACGCAATGATAATAATAACAACAATAATAACACTAATTATAATACCAGACAAATTATCATTAAATAATGTCATCATCTAGCGTTTGACAACGTTTGCCAAGTTTGTGATCTCTTGTTCTCTCTAAATAATGAAGCTATATTCTTTCTAGGATTATTTACTTGTGTGAAAAATCCTAGGAATTACCTTAGCTTTCAGGTGGTTCTCAAGTTTATTTATTCATTTATTTTCAGAACCTAATGTGTGTATATAGCCTGCGCGAAATTTTGCGATTTGGTTGAAAAATTAAAAATGAGAAAAATCCATTCATATTGTGCCGTTTTGAATTATTAAATTACATAAAAGATGATGCAATACGAATTTTATGCGAGTTTAAACAATCTAAAATTTTAGAATTTTACAATATGTTTAGTACTTCATGTGGTCAATTATTTAGAAGTTTTTACTATAATATCTCTCTTATTTAAAAGAAGAATTTTAACTGTTTAATTAATTTTTTGACGCTCTAATTTATTACTAGAGCAATTTTATATTACACACCATAATTTTTCATATGAAATATTTGTAAATCAAACCCTTAAAAAATTAATATAACAATTAAAAAGCCGTTTCCACGATATAAGATTGTAGATCTCCTCAATTATAAAACCCCCCATGTTTTGTTGCTTCTTCAAGAGATAATATTCTAGCTAAATTTATAATAAATAGATAAGTATAAATAAAATAAAATCCTCCAAAATATGCCAAAGTTTATTGTCTTGTCTAGTATCATCCAATTCGAATAATATTTTAAAATTGTACAAAATGTTAAGTAATTCTTGTGGTCAATTATTAGGGAGTGTTTATAATAAGATCAGTACTTATTTTACTAATATACTAAAGGAATGGGGATTTTCACTGTTTTTTCTACAGTAATTTATAGTAACTTTTGCTTCTTTTTTTTTTTTCGTTGTTTTTTCTACAGTAATCTACAGTAACTTTTACTTTTTTTTTTCTACAGTTTAATGAATTTTTTACCCTTCATCACTAATTATTTTTTTCTTTCTACAGTGTTATGTCGGTTTTACCTTTTCTTTTTTTTTTTTTGGTCAATTGGGTTTTAGTTACTTTTACTCTTTAATATATTGTTGGGACAACTTTGTCCTTCAAAAATTATTAATGGACGATTTTGCACTTCTTTTGTAGTTGCTTTTTTCCTTTGCTACAGTGTTATTCCGGTTTTACCCTTTCTTTTTTTTTTGTCAATTGACAATTTTACCCTTGGGTTTTAGTTACTTTTACAGCTTACTACAATGTTGGGACAACTTTGTCACTCTAAAATTATTTATAGATGATTTGACCCTTCCTTTGTAGTTACTTTTTCTGATAGCTACAATAACTGGACATTGTTACCCTTTTAATGTGCATTTTTGATTTTGTCCATTGAAGATGTGTTAAAGTGCAATGTTTGTATGAATATAATCTAACTGAAATTTGTTTATTTTCTTTTTCTTTTTTTGTAAAAAACAATAAACAAAAAACTAATAGAATCTGTTTTTGATTTTGTTGTTTTTCTTTAATATTTTTTTCCCCTTTTTAGTTTTTTTTTTCCCTTTTTTTGCTGTTTTTTTTTCTGCTTTCTAAGATTTAAATTTTAAAGTTTAGTTTTTTATTCATCTTTTGTTCATATTTTTGTTATTTTATAATTTTTAATGATTTTTTTTTCCACATTTCCGATTTTCAAAATTTTTTTATTCTCTTTTTTCGATTTGTGCTTGGTTTTTTTGGCTTTTTCATTTGTTGGGTTTTGTTTTTTTAGATATTATAGTTAGTTTTTGTGTTTTACATGTATATAATCTAACTGAAATTTGTTTATTTATTTTTTTTTTATAAAAAACAGTAAATAAAAAAATAATAGAATTTGTTTTTGGTTTTGTTATTTTTCTCCAATCTTTTTTTTCCCCTGTTGAGTTTTTTTCTCCTTTCGTTTTTTTTTTCTATTTTTATTTTTAATTATCGTGATCATTTTTATTTCTCTATCTTTATCTCTGCATCACCGGAGAAAAGTTTTTTTATATTATTATTATTATTATTATTATTATTATTATTATTAGTTTATATTTTTATGATTGAGAGAGATCCTAAAAAAAAATTAAAAACAAAAAGATGGAGTAAAATATAGGTATGGCCTGCTTTCTTTTGTTTTGTCTTTTATTTTTATAAGTTATTTCTAGCTTTTTTTTCCCTAGATTTATATTTTTTGTTTTTCGCTTTTTGATTTATGTTAATTTGTTTTTCTAGCTTACGGTGATGATGATTTGGAATGGGAATGGGAATGCAAAGAGAACTATTGAAGATTTTTTTTTTTGTTTATATTTTTTGAAACTTATTGTAATTATATTATTTATCATAACCAACTATTATTATTAAATACTATTTAATTTCTTATTTATTTATCTATTTATTTTCCTCTCATATGCAATACACGGACATTAAATTAGTTTTATATTATAGGAATTACTATTTTTAGATATTAGATTAATATTTTGACAGTCCAATTTATTATTGAAACAGTTTTATGTTGTATGTTGTTAATTTTTAAATCTAGATATTTAAATAATACCAAATCGTAAAAGAATCAATCTAATAATTAAAAAACAGGTTCTATTAATAGTGTAATATAGGAGGTTAGATTGTAGAAGCTCCTCAATTATTAAACCCGTGTCTTTGTTGCTTCTTCGAGAGACAATATTCCAGCTAAATGTGGAAGCACACGCAAATCTTCTTATCCTCACCCCAATTGCTTAGACAGAAATTTTTTCAACTGAGCATAATTCAAAATTAAATAAAAATTATTATAAATCAAAATAAATTAAAAAAAAAAAAAACCAATCCACCCATCTAGTTTGACCATAAAAACTGTGCACCCAATGTTTGATGACCATATGATGACGGTCTTTTGCACGGATGTTAGGACAAATTCAATGACTTAAAAAATATATATATATATATATATTTATAGTCTGTATTTATACATATATATCACATACACATGTATATAATTTATCATGAGCTTTAATTAGTTAAGCACCGCAAAAGTCTTCATAAAAAATTAAAAAAAAAGGAAAAAACCAAGGTTTTGTTTGACACGTAAAGCCAAACTGAGTTATCAAGTTCGAATTGGATTGAACTCTTAACATAATTATGTTGAATATTGTTGTGTTTGGTAAATTGTGGGTTTTTACACGTGGGGGAAAAAACTATAAGCAATATGTTAAGAGATAAGTCCAAAACGTGACGTGGAACACCATCCATTAATAAAATATGAAATTTTTTATCATAAAAAAATAAGAGTTTCATGATGTGTGAGTGCCTTCAAGCATTTTTTAACAAATAATCATAGACAATTGTGCTTAGAAGGAAAACAAAAATGAATTTTTCTTCGGGAGATTTTTACGATAGGATAACTCTGTTGATGATTCATATTATTAAAGATTGAATCTAATAAAAATCATACCAAAGTAAAAGTATGCAAAAATAGCATTTTTTTTAAGGAAAAAATAAAAAAATTTTAATACGAATTTAATCATTAAAAATAGAGGGAGGGGTTGGTTTCATATATTATTATAGGCATTTTTTTAATGCATTTTTTTAATAAATGTATCATACTTCGTAGGATTAGAAAAATTATCAATTTTTTAAAATGATCAATATTTATTGATTATCTACTAAAGGGCTCATGAGTGGTTAACCAATGCTAAGATGTGTTTTTACTAGTTAATCACTTTTTTGTCGCATAGATCAATCAATATTTCAATGATCATCGGTTAGTTTTTCTTTAAAAAAAAAAAAAGTTTGATCATTTTTTAAATTAAGTGTCCAAAAATTATCCATCATCTAATATTTCATATTTATTTACATAAACTATTAATGATTTGAAAGTTCCTTCCTAATAGAGAATTCTCCAAACAATAATTCATTTTTTATTCTCATTATTTTTGCTAGAAACAATGCCGAATTGCTTCTATTAGTGAAAGGAGCTTTTTGGTTTTCTTTATTCCCAAAGTTTTCAATCTCAAGAGTACTTCTATTTGTCTGAAAAAAAAGGTTGTGATGGAATTTAGTATGTTAGAATTTCATAGATTAAAAGGGTTTTTATTTTTAACTTTTAATTTAAAGAAAAAAAAAAAAACTGGGATGTAATATAAGTATCAACTTAGAAGAATAAATTTTGAGTAAGACTGGATTAGATAACTTTAGAGTTCAACAAATGTAGTGAAACTTGTGATGTCAGTCGATTGATATTAGAAAATTAGAGGATAATAATAGCTTTAATAGGAGGCCACTTTTATTAAGATGTGTTTAAGGCTTTTTATTTTCCCCTTTGACTGTTAAGGAATGTACGGCGGAACTTCTTAGAAGTCTTTTTTGTTTTAAAAATTACTTTTAAAAGTATTTGGATAATTTGTGAGAAGAATTTTGACTCTTTGAATTCGCTAAAATATTATTTGTATTTCAACATTTCTATTGATTCCTATTAATCTCTTTTAAAAATGTGGTTTTAAATATTTATTCAAACGCTATAACTCTTACTTCTCCTTTTCTACTCATCAAACCAGCTATTTTTGTGCTTTTAGTGAGTCTAATATTTCCGGCAATTGCAATGATTTCTTTATCTCTTCATTTTTTTTTTAAAAAAAAAAAAAAGGAAGAAGGAGAAAAAGACATTATGTTTTTAGATATTATGGGAAAATCAAAAGCAAAATCTCTACCAAACCTCAAAGTTTTCATTACAAGTGAAAAATATATATATGTTTGGTAAAGGGAGGGCTGCTTTCAGAATGAAGGAAAAATAAGTAGAATTTGATCTTCACTAAATGCAAGAGGAATTCAAAACAAGTTACATACAAGTTTGGGATGAATGAATTATATACAGTAAAATCAATAATTTGATTGTTAATATATTACCACTAAAATGGCTACTTTACTGGACAGAGAAAAAAATATATATGTATCTGTGCATGAAGTGAATGGGGAAGATGAAGAATGTGGTGGTGGTTGTGAAAGAAAAGCATGCCTGTCTATACGGTTTTTTTTTTTTTTTTTTTTTGGTTTTCGTTTTTTCGGTTTTTTTGTTTTTGTTTTTCAATTGATGGAAGGCAACATTGGGTTCATGCCAAGTCCAGATCCCCCAAAACTGCCTGGTTCTGCCTGCTTCACCCTCCCGAAATAGCGAATATGGCGCAGAAGCCTCGCCAGGAAGGTGTTGTGGCAAATCGTCGAGCTATCACACACGACCGCTACATGTTTCCGCGCCCTCGTTATGGCGACGTTCATTCGCCTGCTGTCTCCCAGGAATCCAACCGCTCCTAAAATGTTCGATCGTACCTTGAATTATCGAAAAAGAACAAAGAAAAAAAAAACGTTAAACCGTGCAAGCAAAAGTTCCACCAGACGGACCATATATGTATGAAATTGTTAAAATGCAATACCATTGATATGATCACTGCATCAGCTTCGCGGCCTTGGAAGCTATCGATTGTGGCAACCTCAACTCCGGCGGCCTCGGGAAGTTCCTCCAGCCTATCCCTCAAGAGTTGTACTTGAGCAACATAAGGAGATTGTACTACAATAGCCGTTGGGTTAACACCTGCATTTTATAGCCAAAATATACAAGAATTAGTACGCGACATTTTCAAATATACAAGTCGGAAAAGATAGATAATTTCTTAAGGTCCAAATCAAAAAAGGCAATAGGACCTAACCTGAATATATCAGAGAGACGACGTGTTGTACAACGATATCCGCTTCTCCTTCGTTGTATAATGAGCCCGTGCCGGCAGGGTCTAGATGCTCCTCGCAGCCGACAGACAAACTTCCATACGGCATTCTTGTGTCCAGCAAGAGAAGTGGGCATTGAGTTATCCATGTACGCTACAACACAAGTGCAAAAACCACTTAGCGTTTTTGTTAAACACCGCTATTCTTACCGATAGTGATGTATCACTACACATGTGTCGGTAAAAGAAATCTGTAACAAGAATCGTGTGTGGGATTGATACCTTAATGAACGGAGAATCTACCAGAAGATGAGAAGAGACGGTCGGAGAGGATTTGAGCAAACCGTCGTACATCTCCTTCGATGCCCAACTGGCTATGGCATCGTTCATCCGGTATTGTGTGGTTAACTTGGTGGCAAGAAGACCTCCATGTAAAGAAGCAGCTCTCTCTAGTAGAGACACTCCTAGACCGCCTTCCAAGGCTTTTCTAGAAAGAATGACAGGAGCAAGCTGGCATTGGTCGCCGGCTAGAATACAACGCTTTCCCTGTAATATGGGAATCCAGCAAGCAGGCTCAATTGCCTGCCCTGCCTCATCTATAACGACTAGGTCGAAAGTGTCCAGCTTTCGAATCAAAGGATCCGCTGATCCGGTGTTGGTGGCTAGAACAACTTGAGCACTGGATAGTACTTCCCTCACTGCTTCCTTCTCCTTCCTTTTCAGCGTCTTTCCAAGCTGCTTCAAGAGTTGGCGTATGCCAGCGGCTAACGAGTCATCCTTTAAACACTGTCTCAGGTCTTTTCTTAAATCCGACTTCTTCCTCTCATTCTCCGCTTTAAAGTTGGCAAGCTTGGAGTTCACAATTTGTCCAAGAGACTTCGACGCTACGGTTGGAGATATACGCGCTGGATTTCCAACCCGGACAATGTTTAATCCGATATGGGACAATTTATCAACCATGTTATCTATGGCTGCATTAGTAGGTGCTGTTACAAGCACTCTTTCTCCTTGTTGAACTGCAAGTGAAATTAATTCCTTTAGCAAACCTGTCTTTCCGGTACCAGGAGGCCCGTGGATCACTAACACCGGCCGCTTCTTGTTCAAACCTAAGGCAATTGCTCTTCTCTGAGACTCGTCGAGATCTTTATTTGTCAACTGTCCACTCAATTCTTGTTCAGCCCAATCCACAAAATTATTTTGCTCTAACCATGTAATGTCTTCTTTATCTCCAAATAGTGTCGCCACGACAGCAACCGAAGGATTTTTCTTATGCAAACCGTTCTTTTGAAGCAACATAAGGGCTTCGCAATTGCGCTGCAAAACAAGACTACTTATCAAAACAGCGAAGGCACTGATCAAATTACTCAAAAAAGAAGAACCTAATCGAAGAAGAAGAGAATTGAAAGTGGATTTGTTAAGTGCTAAGACACCTCATAAGTGAGTACATCGGCCAGTCCATGAATGCGATCAATGCGCACACTCTTCCCAAAGAGTTTGGAGAATGTAGGATCGCCATGGCGAGACTCAAGCGCGATGCTAATGCTGCAGCCATCTTCTCCGAGGCTGTTAACAAACCCCTGTATACAAGAAGTTGCACCTGCTCCCCTGCTGTCACAACTTCTCACGCAGACCATGTCTCCCGGAGACAGGGTCGTCGGTGGCAACCTGTGATTTCCTTCAGCCTTGAACATCACCAAATGCATCCCACCTAAACCTGTTTTACAGAAACCCGATTCAAATCCGAACACGTTCCCAACGGGGACCAAATCCAACACACAAACCAGAAACTCACAGGGCACAAAAAATACACAGCAAGTGAGCAACGCTACATATCGCGATTAACGACAATCATCATCGTTAGCTTAATTTTAGAAAACGGTAGTCACTATCCGGATCGATGTCTAGCATTTTTCATGAGGTAAAAAAATATGACCTGTAGATGTGCTGACTGCATTAAGATTGCAAATGGTGTCACAGAGTTCTTGCTGAGCCTGACCATGGCTGACCAGGAACTCGATCGGTTTGGAGGAATCAGAGGATTCATCCGGTGAAGGAACCGCATCCAGCTCCTCCTGTGTGAACTCCAATTCAGAATCCCTCTCTATGCGGAGGAGCTCCGACATGCGACTGGTGAACTCGTCAATCCTGCTCTGAATAGCGTTGGCCTTCTCCATCTCCATCCCCAACACACTCAGCACGCTCTTCGGCGGCCCTGCAGCCTTGCGCGCCACCGCCCTGTGCTGCACTGAGCCAGCGAGCTCCTTAAGCAGTTTCCAAGAGCGGGTTTCGCTCCAATTCGACACCACTTCTTGGCCTTGGAGCTCTTGGAGAACATCCCTAAGCTCCCTCTGGAAATGGTCGAACAACGTCGGGTAGTGAGTGCAGGCCTTGAGGCAGACAGCCTCCAAACCAGGAGGCATCGGGACAGCGTTCAGGTAAGGCTGCGCCTGGATTACGAATGTGAGGCCCGGCCCCATATGCTGTTGGAGCTCCGAGAAGTCGCTGCCATCACCACCACCAACCTCAGCAGAGGCAAAGTCTGCAGCCATGGCCCTCATTCCCTGGGAAATCCACCTCACCACGCTCTTCCCGAGGTCCCGGCGACCTAGTGGATCGCCATTCGGCTTATCCTTCAGCTTTTGGCCTTCCTCTGCCTGTTAAAAAACATCATTAACATGATAGACATGAAAAGGAATCAATGAAAAGGAATCACATTTTTCCCCCCTAAAATACATGATATCGCTTGATAAACTTGGCCAAAATTCCTAACCAAAACTAAAAACCCGAACTTTTCATAATTTGGCACTTTCTTCCCCCCAAAACTTTTCTTCTGTGCAATTGAATCCTTACACCTCCAACAAAACACAATTCAAGATTGATCATATAACTATTGTAATATACATATATATATATACACACACACACATACACATATATACTAATTTGTTCGGAATTTCACACCTATTAACTATTGGAGTTCACTGCTAGTAACTTATACCTTTGAGTACTAGATTGCCAAAGAAGAAACTCCCAAGGGCAAAAATGCAAAACTCCAAAAATTCATGAAACAGACCTTGGAATCCAGACGCTGGTCAAGCTCAATCCGGTCATCTTTACTCGGGACGGCGTCGTTTCCAGGTTTCGGTTTCAACCTCGGTCCCGGTCGGGCTCGAGCACCGCCAGTTCTCCTCTTGAGAGGCGAAGAAGAAGAAGCACGACCGCCATTGGAGCAGCTGAGAAGCAGCAGGCGTCCTTGCTGCTGGTGTTGGGATATTCCAAAACTCTTGGAGGGTCTGATGAAGACGCCATTGGAGCTTCTTATCCTCAACAAAGATGCCCAAAACGACACCGTACTGCTTCCCACTGCTGCAACTTCCATTCCACAACAAACAAATACTTTCTCTCTCTTCTCTCTTTCTCTCTCCTCCCTGTGACATGAAAAACGAAACCCAGAAACCGATTTATAGAAAACCCAGTTTTGTGTAACCAAAAATGGAAATATCTATCACGGGACAGAGAAGGGCTTTCGAATTTCAGCCGCCAGGTCTAAATGAGGCGGGGAAAAGAGAACAGAAAAGAGAGAGAGAGTGAGAGAATATTTTTTCTTTTTTTTTTTTTCTTTTTGTTTGACTGGAGTGGAAAAAAAAAATTAGTGGAAAAAAAATGAGCCACTTGTTGGGAGACAAGTACACAGCCTAGAGAGGAAGAACTTGAGGAGAGAGAGAGAGCGAGGAGAGAGAGAGGGGAAAAATCTGAGAGGAGGAATGTGATTGGTGGAAAATAGAGGCGTTGGAGAAGTTAATTTTGATTTCTGATTTTGTATTGGGGGAGTTTCCTTTTTAGTTGGGATTTTTTTTTTTTTTTTTTGGGGTTCTATGATTTCCGACGTGTTTAATTATAGTTCTCTTCTATCTTTTCACACTCAACTTTTATGTTTTGTTGTTTTGAGTCCAGTTGCCATTGGCCGGATGCCCCAAGTCGCGTCTCCTCAGCCACATGTTGGGAAGAAGTTAAAAACGACAAAAAATAAATCACATTGAGTCACTCCTTAGATGTCTTACTTGGTACTTCCACGTGAACAAATTTACCATAGAGTGGGATAGTCTATTATATAACGGATCTATGATTAAAGATTCTGAGTGTTGTATAATTCTTTTTAAGAGTTGAATATAAAGTTTTTTTTTTTTTTTTTGGCCAGCTTAGATACATGGGATCATATCATCGTGTAATTGTCGATAATAAGTAGTAGCAAAAAAAATTATATATCCATTTTATGATCATGGATAAATATCAGAGTAAATTCTTTAGAAAAGATGATGTGACATTTGAATTTCATATCACAACTTGTATATTTGATATTGACCATAATCTACAAGAACATTCTATAGCCTTCGTAAGAAGGGAAAGAGTTAAGGTTTTATATACCATATTATTCGAGGAACCCTCAGATCAACATGAGAGTCCAACTATATTGTATTGTCAAAATTCATGTTGTATATTTGAAAAGGTTGACCTCCTTTCTTTTCTCATATTACAATCCTCTTCCCGTGACGTAGGCCGGCCTAACATGTTTTGAGATCTTAAGCAAAACTTTTAGGGAGTCTCTTTTTATGGATTCATCTCTTGTTTTTTATCAATTATTTTCCCTTCATTCCAGATTATAAACAGTCATAGATATATCATTAAAATAAAGATCGATTTAAGAAATTTTTGAGGCCTTAAGCAATTGCTTAGGTTGCCTAAAGGAGGGGCCAGCACTGTCCCGAAGCCCTATTCTCCTCAACGTCCTTACTGTTAAATATATTCAATGGACTGAAGTGATTCTCTTCATATTGAGGGTAGGGTACGGGAACAAATATTTCTATAAGCATATAGAGAGTCCTTTTGATAAGGTCTATACTCTATAGATATACTAATACTTGTATTTCACTTTCCGGGCATTTATATTAGTTATAAAAAAAAAAAACAAAAAAAAAAAAGAAGTAAACATGTTTTTGGTCCTTTTTTTTTTTTCTGCCTTAAGTTTTTTTGAGTTCTTACCTTTTTTTCTCCTTTTTTTTTTTTCTTAATGCTTCAAGCTGTTTGAGATCACACTTTCATTCACTTTTTCCTTGTCTCCTTATTGTTTTTACATTTCTGTCGTTTTCATTTTAACATCATCGGATCTATTCCTTTGGACACGACGTGCTTTCATTTGTATTGTCGTTTGCTCGTCAACTATTGTCGTTTCTGTCTTTTTTTTCCCCCCCTTAATTTGATGGTGGGGATTCAAAAGTTTCCCTATTTTTCATTGTCGCTCCTCACGCACTTGATCGTTTTTCATTGGTGTCATTTCTATTTGTCAGTTACTTGTTGTCTTTGCTTCGTTGTGGTCGTTTCCCCATTTGTCGTCGTTTAAGTTTATCGTTTTCTAATTTTCATGCGGTATAGGTCTGCCCTTTAAGACTAATAATGGCGCCATTTGCCCTTTTTTTTTTTTTTTGTTTTTTCAAATTAGATATATATATATATATATATATATATTTTGATACAAAACAAGCACACACAAAATTTCTCACATGACAGATCGACCATAAAGGTCAGGAGGAAAATCAAATGGAAAATTAAAAAAAAAAAGGTACAATTAAAATTGGAAAAGAATAATAATTAGACCAGGTCTTTTTAAAAGCTAGAGCAAAAAAGCTTTTCCTAGAAGGAAATGACACTATAGTACAGTCTCTGAAAAGAATGAAAAAGTCGATAGTAAGCTAATAAGATCATGAGCGGCCCCTTTTTGGTAAAAGAAAAATATATATATATATATATATATAATTCTTTTCGCAAATATCTCAAGTGATGCATCCTCTATGTTCTTGCTCCTGCCACCAAAAACTGCCATGCATGTACTTCGATTCTTCGAAAAGAAGTTGGTTCGCCATTTAAGTCACAGTTGTAGCATCATTATCATGCAAATCAACTCCCTGCTTTGTTTTCTTCTTCGGCTTGCGTTTCTTCTGCTTTTGTTTGAGTCTTGTCTGATCTTTAACCAATTTCTCCCAATCTTTCCTGTTTTTCTCGTATAGCAGCATCGCAGCACGGGCATCTTCAACCTGAAACGACAATAAAAGTCAAAACAACGATGTCCGGCAACAGAAATTCTTTTTCTTAGAAATACAAGGAATGCTGAGTACAAAACTTGGACAAAATTGTCGCAGAAAACTAACCGGGCAATGCTCTCCACTTTGGATCTCAACGTTGAGAAATGATGCTGCTAGATGCCGAAGTGCGCTCCTATGGCCTTGCCTATTTCACCAACCATGGGCGGTTTTTAACAGGAATACAATTTTTAGTGCAAGCGTAGCGATTTGCAACTTTTGATTATAAAGAGTGGCCAATGGAGGGGGATAATTACCTTTGAAACGGTGGATATTCTGATGTATCACGTATGTCGTTCTTCGGATGACTTAATAACAATGCCTATCGAACAAGAAACGCCGGATTAGATTAATGGTTACATCTATGATTCTCTGAAACATACATCTGGCGTCCACATACCTTGAGATCATTGCGTAATGCATGGCCCACAAGAATCCTTCCTTTGATAAACTCTGCCACTTTTTTCTGAACCATGCTGAAATCTTTTGCTGCAAAGGAAACCCCAAAGCACGGACAAGGAATAATCAGACTAATGAGAATTTAGAAATAATGCAGTTCTTTGAAACAGCTTTCGCTACAATTTAAAAGACGAGTATATCACGTATCATGATAATAAGAAAAGCAAATTAAGGAGAACGACATTAGTTTGATGTAAAGTGTAGAACGGTCAGACTAATGTTTCCATGAAAAAAGGAAACTTCATTTAAAAAAAAAAAAAAATCTCTTTATCGGTCATTGAGAAGAACTCGGGAAAGCATCACCCTTTTTTGACTTTTGTAAGCAAGAATTGCAATGGAAATAATCAAACAAGCTACTAGAAGTCCAAGCCGATGTTCAACTTAAACAAGTGGCCACGAAGTTCAATGTGACCATAAAGCTCCAAAATTTGCGATCTTTGAAAAGAAGACAAATGGGAGAAGATTTAAAACAATGATGGTAACCTTTTCTCAAGTCTCGAGGTCGAATGCCACTAATTTGTGTCCGAAAGTCCACTACACGCTCTATCGGACGAACAAACTCATCGAAGATAACATTTCCGCACTTATTTACCTGTCAAAACTGACTTATCATCAGTAACCAATGAACTGACAAACAAAGAAGTACAAGTATATATTAAGTACCTAACAGAAGAAGCACAAAACTTTAAATTTTGAAATCACATTTTTTATATCAAAACGAAGTGCTCCTTTAGCTATTCTTGCCCACCACTAAACTCGAGAACATTCGTAGAATACTTTCTAGCTTTTCACCTTTTTGATCGCCCCGCTTGCCATGCCAGAACCATTTGCTTAGGACCTGGCAAGTGGCATCCTCAACAGATCTAGAGTTCCTGTTCTTTTCTTGCCCTTTTTTTGAGGAAGAAGATCTTGTTGCTATAATTACTTTAAACATCTCTAATATTCTTTTTCTGGCTGTTAAACAATGCAGAGCTGAATGAATCTATTCACTTCTTAGTCTCATTTTTTATGGTAGTCAGTTGAAACAAATTTTCAATAAGATTTAAGAGATACATTTGTGTACTTCAAATTGAAAATTTTATTATCGATCATAATTTCAAGAATTTTGTAAGGTTAGTTTCTGACGTCATGAAGGTATATAGTCCAATCTTGTACACGATAAAACATTTAAGATTATGCTGTCCACAAATATTAACATCCTTAAACCAGGAAGGAAAAGAGTATTGTAGATATTCATACAAATTTAGTCAAAATACGCTGTTGAAAAAAGACATCACTAGCTTTGAAATTTGCAAAATATTTCACATAATACCCGCACACGATGGGACTACTGGAATGACAGTCTCAGTACAATAGATCATGAACAGAAGGTGCAGAGAAAGAAACCAATAAGTACCAGGGTAACTCGTCCAAGTGCGCTTCTGTTTCCTTGACCGACGCCAACCATTTCGCAATCCATGGCCACTGCATCTGTTAGACTGCCAATAATATTTTTCACTGGATTACTAACATGCCGTTTTTCTTTTTCCTTTTGGAACAGCACTTTAAAAAAGCCTCTACCAATACTTGTTCCATAAAATGAGAGCAGAAAAAACTTAACTCCAAACTTAGAAAATGCTAAAAGAAAATGAATTGTTCTCGAAGTTTTCTATTCACTAATTTAGAGAAAGACACTTGGATTAAAGTGGAATACGAATACTCAACCTTGCATTCTTAGGAATTACGAAGTAACCCCTCAGATTGCCAATCTCTGGAAATTCCACCCCCTTTAGCAAGATTTGATCAAATCAGACATGATAATTGGCTTTAGTTGTGAAGAAAAAAAAAAATAGAATTCAAGATAAATCCGGCATCTTATTTAATTGCAAAAGACCAACTAAAATGTATCATAAGTGAGATATTTTAAGTGATTTCCCATTAAAAAGTAAAGATCAATCCAAAAAATCCTTCCTAAAAACCCCAATATATAACAAATTATTATTTCCCCATAGAATCACCTAAAGTCATCATTAACTGGAGTAAGAGGATTATTGGTCGAAATTTGAGAATCACCAGGCTTGCTATCTGATCTCTCCTTGCGTTTCCCTGTATCCAAACACCTCTAAAAAGATCAGATTAAGTTCATGTATACACACACACACATACACACACAAACTTTTCTTGCTTCTAAAAGTAAAATGGCGAATTTCTTCCACGACCCAGAAAAAAAAATAAAAAAATAAAACCTCAAACTGCACAGAAAAACTACATATTTCTATCTTTTTTAAACTCTTTTTTGCACTCCAACTGTTTGTTTGTTTGTTTGTTTTTGTTTTGTTTTGTTTTTTTTTTTTTGGTTCAACAGCAATAAAATGATTAAAGAACATTTTTTTAAGCTAATTCACACACAAACATATGTACAGCATTCACGTTTCTTACTTATAAAAGAAAAATGATGAATTTCTTCCAAAACCCAGAAAGAGAAAATCCTTAAACTGCATACAAAAACTACATTTTTTTTTTTGCACTCAAACTTTCTTTTTTTTTTTTTTTTGTGTTCAACAGTAATAAAGTCATAAAAGAACATCTCTTTTACCTAATATGGATGTTGTTAGAGTTTCTGATTGGTCTGCAGAATGTTTTGAAGGTCTTCGGCCATGGTCGCTCAAACTCTGCAAAATAAATAAATAAATAAATAAAACACATAAGATAATAATGAAGGGGGGAGAGAGAGAGTGATTATAGAGAGAGAAGGTACTTTTTGGAGAACAGCCCAGTTGGGGTTGAGTTGTAACTTGTTGGAATTTTTTTTCAGCTTAGTCCCCATCTTCTTCTTCTCTCCTTCAACACAGACAACTACAAACGAACGAGGAAAGGAAAAGAAGAGTAGGAACAAATAGTGAAACGACGTCGTTGAATCAAAGGGTTATTTCGCTTCGGGTTCTAATTAGCGTTTGTGCCCAAGAATTTCTTGACATTTTCACTTTTATCCCCAAATCAACAATTTTAGCTTCCGTTTGGCATTCCATTGTAGAGCTACTTTTCACACTTTTTTCTACATTACTGTTTGATTTATGAGTTTGAACGTACTATCTAGAAGGACCTTAAGTTATTCTGCCTGAATCAAACAATTAAGTTTGATAGAGTAGTTTGAGTTGAGATTTTTAAGTTTCAATAGTAAATTTTTTTGAATTTTCAGAAAAGACAAAAAACTTTTTGAGAAAAAGACAAAAATTTTTTGAGAAAAAGACAAAAAAAAGTTTGAGTTGAATGGTTTGAGTTGGTGAACCAAACTCACCTTTAATTTTCTTTTTAGGTGTTTTGCAGTTTTGAAACTTTCATCCTTATATATTATATGTGGTAATTAGGACTTTTAGTGCCTAATGCCCCTTAAACTTTTCATAATCATACTGTTGTCTCTAACATTTTAGTTTGTTGACAATTTAGTCCCCATTTTAGTTTTGAGATTCCTTAGAAGTTAAGTTCCATCAAGGCATTATAATTATGATGATTGTTTTTCTTTTGAAAATTAAGGGAGTAAATTATTTAAGAAAAATAAAGTATGATTGGGCCAAACTACTAAGAAAAAGAAGAACAAGTATTAAAATCTAGTTTTGACATTCAACCCTTTATTTCTCTTAATTATGATACTTCTAACATTAAGAAGAAGAAAAATCATGTACTATCATGCACACCAAAAAAAAAGAGTTATTTATAGTAAAACGAAAAAAAAAAAGATAATTATATAATATAAAAGAAATTCTCAAACGTTGTTGATGTTGTTTTTAGTTTTTTATTTTTATTTTTTATTCTTATTTTTATTATTTTTTTAACTGAGCACAAACAATTGTTGTTATATAATATATATACAATAAACTAACATGTGCAGATCTACCTATGCTCAAAAAACATGAACTATCAAAATGAACTACAAAATGAACAATTTTCGGTTCTTAAAAAATACTAACAAAATGAACTACAAAATTGAACAATTTATGTGTACATCTTATTCAGTTCTTAAAAAATTATTATTTTTAGTAATATCAAGGACTTCACATAGTGTCTTTTCACATAATGTCTCTTTGTTATTGACATAATGACAAATAAAGAATATAATAACTTTTCTCATCAATATTTCT
Source organism: Ficus hirta (assembly GCA_038430175.1). NCBI lineage: Eukaryota > Viridiplantae > Streptophyta > Magnoliopsida > Rosales > Moraceae > Ficus > Ficus hirta. Next base: position 1,593,687 of record CM076588.1, read on the forward strand.
TTTGATTTTAACCTTTATAAATGGTTTTGCTTTATCAAACTAATTTTTCTTTTATTTATTTATGTACTCTTATTTTAAAACTAATCTTTGTTGATTTTTTTAAAGGGAAATATGAAAAGATGTTGTCTTCTTGTCCATGTGGGACAATTGTTCGTGCGTTTTACATTTTAGTATTTACACCTGAATGTGTGAAAGATGGAAGACAAATGTGCAAGAAAGCACCTCATTCTTTTCTCGACTCAGCGTTGTCACCTAAGCATAACAAAGGATATGACGTTTTTAGTATTCAGTGCAACTCTTTGAAAAACTTTCAAAAAAGTAAAAAGATAATAAGAAACCATCTTTTGAAAAACAAATAAACGCATTAGAAAATTTTTTTTATTTATATATTTTAAAAGATTAATTGACCCAAATAGTATCTTCATTATTTATAAGGTGATGGTTTAGTCCCTATTTTATTTATTTATTTTAGATGAAATGACTATAAACTCTTAAAATGTTGGCCATTATAGTTATTTCTGTCCAAAACCGTTAAATTTCTAATGGAATGAGTAATTTGAGAGGTATTTTAGTACTTTAATAAAAATTTAAAAAAAAATCATTAAAAAAAACTAAAATTCATCACTCTTTTCTCTCTTTCCTCCCCCCTTCTCTCTTTCTCTCTCTCTCTCTCTCTCTTCTCATTTCTCAGATCGGTGGATTGGGGGGCAGGGGGGTAGTTGGGTTCAGGGGATCGGGGCCTGAGCTTGGCAGCGGCAGGGGGAGGAAACCTAGATCGGAGTGCTCGGGCAGTGGTAGGGGAGGGGGGGCTTCGGATCGGGTTTTGGAAGGAGGGGTCAGATCGGAACTTTTTTTTTTGTTGGGGTGGGGAGGGGGGGCTCGTCATCGGTTTCTGCGCAATCGCCCAGCTGGGGGGGAGGGGGCTTGTTGCCAGTGACGACTCTCTCCCTTTCTCTTCTTCTCTCTCTCTCTCCCCTCACCCTCTGTCGGCTCCCTCTCTTTCCCCTCCGGCAAGTACTCCCTCTCTCTTCCCTCCCCCTCCAGGGGCTCCCTCCCTCTTTGCTTATCTGGGTTCTTGTTTGGCTGCCCAGAGGTTTTGGTGTTTTGTGGTTTGACGGGGGGAAAAAAAAAAAAGAAAGAAAGAAAAATTGAAGGAGAAAGTAAATGAGTAAGGAGATAGAAAATTAAGGGGTATTTTTATCTTTTTACTGCAAAAATTATGATTTGAATGAGATTCCGTTAGAAATTTAATGATTTTTGACGGAAATGACTATAATGGTCAATATTTTAAGAGTTCAAGGTCATTTCAGCCAAAATAAAAAATAAAACAAAGACCAAACTGTCACATTGTAAAAAATTCATAGATTATTTGGGCCAATTACTTATTTTAAAATCCATTTTCTTTCGAACACGAAGTTTATTAATATTTTTCTTTTCAGAATCAAAGATCATATCACTTTGTAGATTATTAAGCTCCGTCAATTTATCTTATGTTCTTAAAATCATAAGGGAAAAGCAACTTAATAACACAAATTTAAAGATCATTACACCAGTATAACATAAAAAATTAACACTAGACTAATATGACACAAAAATAAACTAAAATAAACTAAAATTGTGTGTTATGTTGGTCAAGAATGAGGAATTTATGTTATTTTGATCAATAGATGAAAAAAAATATGGTTATTTAAAAAATTTTCTCAAACTGAAACCCCATAATCTCTATTTCTTTTCGAGCATATCGATTTTCTTTAGGCATAGCAGTATAATTGAGTGTGGGCATAGTTGTAAATTTTTCTATATTATGGGGCACAATTAAAAATTTGAAAAAAATTTAAAGTTAAAAATATAAAATTTTAGAAGTTAAGTGAGAACATGTACCTCTACAGAACAAGAAATGACTACATCACTGTTCACTAATCCTCGGTGGTGGCAGGTAATATCACTATATTTTATGAAGTTAGAAAATTCTTGGTTATCATTGGGACTCTGACTACAAATGGACCAAATTGAATCTATTAATGGGGTGAAAGATTAAGTGGATTTTAACAATTGCACTCCTGATAATTATTCTCTCAATCCAGAGCCATTTTGGGGGACTTTCTTTTTCCTTTTTAATATTCCCATGTCAGAAGATTTTACCAGTGTCGAAATTCTTTAATTAAAACCCCCACAATGTTTGTTTTTGCACCAACAAAAAAAAAAAAAAGAAAAAGAAAAAAGGACGATGGACTAGAAAACCCCAAAATCTACAATAAAACCTAGAGAGAAGAGGAAGTATAAGAGCTGCACTTTTTCACAGAGTTAAATGTGAAATCATTGTTAGATTATTCCTGTAATAATAACATTATTTTAGTTTTTGTTAGCGTTGATTTGATAATAATATGTGCTTTGATATTTAGGGTTGCACTAAAGTTTTTAGTGGGAGCTATAAATTATAAAAGTGACAACGTAATAATTTATAGCTTAAAGACATTGACACCCGTTGAAATTAAAAATATATATATATACATTATAATTTATAACAACACTTCTATAAGTTTTTAGTGACAACATTAAATTTTTGGGCAAATAGCGATACCACTCTTAAACGTGAAAAAAAATTTGCAAAAATTGCCAATTAAGCATGACAATCAAAGATTTATTCTAGGAAAATCAGAGCAAAATCTTGGCCAATTATTCATAAATCTTCACCATTGTCATGATGATCACATGTGTTGGTAACAAGGAGCTCGAGTCGGGATTCCCTGATATCATCCCAATCTCGTCAGAAATTGCAGATATGTTTGATTTGTGAGGCTCAACCCTAATCGTGTTGGAATCTTGAAGCCAACGCCATTAATAGATTGATTACACTCGAACCCCATGGGAATCTTCTAGGTAAGGTGTTGTACAGACGTGCTACACATCCTTTGACGAATCCACAGGCCATTTCACCCTGTTCGAAATCCTAAATTGCAAAACCCTAACATCCTCGCCCAAATCTATTATCGGAACTCCAAGGTCATCACCTAGGTCAATTCATGACTCTTCTAGCATTGCTCACCAGCACAAGTCCACCTCTCCTCCTTCGACGCTCTCCAATAGGTTTCAACACCAGGGTGTTGTTTGTCCTGCTCACCGGGGACTCTTGACATCATTCCACTGCCTTGGTCAATGTTGATGCTACTCACAATCTCTCCTCACCTTCAAAAGTCACATGATATTCAACGCGAGGGCTTTAGCTTTCTCAAGAAACAACCTTTCTAGAGTAGGTCCGAGACGTTGCTACATGACGGTGTGTTTGAAACCCTAGTAGAGGTAGTGTTCGAGAGACTGCCATGCTAGATACCAAATGTCCCGCATGAAAGGAACGTAAAATAAATAGTTGGTTTATAAGGCAAGCTGGTTTCACAAGGTTATCATGGGTTACTAACACAGTCATACAAAATTAGATCACATGTTAGACCACCAATATCAATATATTTTTATAAAATTCAAGAAAAAAAAAACACCACAAAATATGGCAAAACTCGAAAAGAACTAGTTCATTTAGACTGTACATCAGACAAAATTTATTTCCACCATAGAGAGAATGTAGTAAGAGCTCAAACATCAAAGGTAACAAGAGCTCAATTTTTTTTTTCCCTACAAGAAAATGTAGAAAAAAAGAAAAGGGTAAATCTTACAAAAAGAGAGGGCTGTTGATAAATTTGATATTCACCAAATTGTGTAACTCTCCTGAATGTGCTGTACATCTAACCACTCAATAGCTCTTATTTAAAAAAAAAAAAAAAAAAAAAAAAAAAAAAACCCCACCCTTGGCTTGACAACAATAAGCAGATTACAGTCCGAATGTGTATGGTCAATGTTTGTCAGTCTGGACTTTAAAAACCCCGAAGTTGCCACCCCAACTTGCCAATGTACATCATGGTGACAAAGAAGTATATGTATATATGTGGCACGTCTTCTTAGCACCCCATAAGATCCTAACAAAAGTAGAAGAGCCTCATTCAGATTAAAACTATAATCGGCACCCATAGGCTAAAATTTACCAAGGATATCATTTACCAATCGTTGAATAAAGAAACAAGATATTAAAAAGTATAGAACAAATATGACGGGAAAGCCCCAAGGTCATAATGTTCTAACATTCAAAAAGGAGTGACACTATTAAGCAAATACCTTTACTTTAGATCATGACTTCTTGCTATTTTTTCCCATGAGGAGCTCTTTGCAAGTAGGGGGCAATTAAGGCATCTAATTTAACCAACCAGAGTGCAACCGCAGATGTGGTTTGTGGCAAAGATGTGAAGCATGAGATAATTTCTTCTCCGTTGTAAGATCGTGGTAAAGTGTTGCATTCACACAACCAGTCCTCGTTGATGGCGCCAATAAAGTCACCAAGAACCTGCAAGAGTGAAGAAAAATAAAATGAAGATTTTGTTAGACTGACGATTTTGTAATTGCCTAGAAGAACAAACCAACTAATTACACAAAGAAAATGCAAGTTGAGATGCTTGAACAACTAGTTTGCCGTTGAAGTAACAACTTCAGTGACAACTAAAAATCGAAGTCATAATCTCAAGGAAAATTGCTATCTAAGGTCAACTTTTAAGGTTAAAAACTCATTCTCGAACGACTTGGTACATATTTTTTAATTTAGCAAGGAAAAGGAAAATTCCAACATAGCCTGTAATTGTTCAAGTAGGCTCAGTCAAATCAAGCTGGTAACTTTTTACTTCGATATAAGAAAAGTGAAAAGGCAGAGATAAAGGGAAGAGAATTGACCTGCGAAAGCTCTTGCAAAGACGAGGTGCGTCTGAGCCGTTTAACCCACAACTTATGAGCAGATTTTGTCCAAGCACCAACTAAGGCATCTTCAGGCATAACCGACTGCACAAATGGAAAGGGAGGTGGGAAACAATTAGTCCAACCACTGAACGATAACATTTTGGTAGATAGAGAGTTGTGACCTATTATAGATAATTAGAGATAATTATTGAACGGGGGAACAAATGAAATTTTACAAAATACTAGGGTAAAAACCAAATTTCTAAAAATGTGAGTGGGGTCATATATCCCCACTCACATCAACGTGGCTCTGCCACTGACTAGCACATGCTAGTACCATATCCATCCACCAACCATTCAAGGAGACTGTTAAATAAAAGACGAGATTCTACCTCGATTGCATAAGTTGCGGCTTTAAGTGATTGGATCTGCGATGAGAGGACCTTCGGAAACATGTCACTGGCTTCTTTATCTCGACATGTGGCTGTATGGATTGCATATCTTTCTTCTTGATCAAAATCAATCTCGAATGTGGTATGACATACCCTGCAGTGCTTCTCGTCTCTCCAATAGAGATCATGACAACATTCGCATCTGGAAAGTGAATCAAAATACGACCGTTTACCATATTTCACGGCATTAAAATTTAAGTAGAAGGAGTTCCATATCCATGAATCAAATGCTTGGAGGCGGCTCCATTTTTGGTTTTGATCTTCTCCCTTATTACCAACATCAATAACTATAGCGCCAGATGAAGGCAAAGAATCACTAGTTGTATCCGCCACGATCAGATTGTTCTCTACATCAGATACCGGAGAATAACTGTCCTCCCGAACAATATTCGGATCTAATTGATCAAATTGTGTTAAATATCTGACACCGTTACTGTTTACCATTCTACTTGACATTGCTTCATATAGAAATGTTTGCCGTTTCTCCAAAGATTCGATAAGGAGAGCCTCTCGTTTACCTCTGTCATCCAAAACTGACAATAAGGCACGCAAAGCCTGCACTCCACATAAGCAAAGGGTGTCAAACCTCACCAAAATACTAACAGTTACACACCAACGTTTAGACCCAAAAAAAAAAAAAAAAAAAAAAAAACTACAACTACTACTACTACTACTACTGGTACTATGCTATTCCAGACTGGTAAATCTTCGTCATGTTCCATTAAATTATTATTATTATTTTATTTTATTTTTTTGTTATGATATAGTACCGATATATGATCTAATGGATCCTACTGCCCAGAACAACATAACCACTAAAGTATTTTTATTTCCCAACCTCAATATTCTCCTAGTATGTAAATCGTGAAAAGTATGCAGAACTTAGGCATGAAAACAAAAGCTGCAATCGATTCTCCAATGGGAAACAGAGAATAAATAACAGAATAGTCATAAACATACAAGAGCTACGGAATTACCTCTTCCGTATCAATCACCTCCCAATGACCGTCCTCAGAAGACTCAAAGTAAACCCGCCTATGACCTGGATCATTTCCACTACAGGGGCCCAAAAAAAGCCAGTATCTGTTGTACCTACGATCAGACCCCAAAAAGATAGATTGCATTGGATGTACACTGACCCATGTTTTTGTTTGTTTCCCATCTTTTCCTTTTTCAGAAAATATCTCGTAGAACTTCGAGATTGACGCAGAAGAATCTATTGCATGATCCTTCCAATACGTATATGCTTCTTTTATGCCTTGTAGCTGTCCTAGTTGACCCCAAGACTGCATCAGCAGGCTTTGATGCTTAGCTGATGACCTCTTAATTTTTGCACCCGAACCAGAACGGTAGATGCTAGGAATGCACTCATCAATAGCTTTTGAAGGATTCTGATTAGGAGGAAAAAAAAAAGTTATCAATCTGAGGGAATTTCTTTCATGAACGACTGCTTTCATAATAATTGCCACTTGTAAATATCAAGAATTAGAATAAAAGGCTTATTTGGGAAGTGCCATCAGATATTATCTGTTGACTATAAGGCATGAACAAAATTTTTTATCCAATTCGAATGACAATATATTTTACTAAAAGCGTCATAGTTACTGTGGATATTTTTAACAAAGAAGCATTTAATTTCCCCAGTTAAGTTTATGGATGCATTAATAATTGGAAGTTCATTTTTTGAAAAACAAATACGTCTGTGTAATACCTCCTCTCGGATACTTGATCCTGCTCGAACTAGATCGGTCAAAGCCACCATGGCATTCAACTTTTCTTCAATGCTTAAGTCTGAATATTCACCTTCCATCAGGCCTAATAACCATGCTTCACCAGAATGGCTCTCATCAATTTCAGTACAAACATTACGCGTCTCATCTTTACTTTTATGGGGTTTTAAATTCCTTGCTTTTCCAAGACTTAAATTTTCCGCATCACACCTAGAATCTTCCTCGCTACTATATGCATCACTCTCACAGAGGTCATCATCAACTGCCCCAGAGTCTTCGGTATCTGACTGAAATTCCTCTGTTTTCTTTAGGATAGCATTGATACGCAGACGGTAAGTGGCTGACGAGATCTTTTCAAACAAAGTTATATCACTTGACAGTATTGAGCATATTTTACACTCTACTTCCTCTGTAGTGCTGGCAAATTTTAACTCAACAATCTTGAAGACCCAAAAAAAAAGTTGATATTAGTGGTGTTAATAGTCCATAATTGACAAAAATAAGAATAGTTTTTAATTTTTTCTCAAAAGAAAGCAACATAGAAATGGAGAACTTACTGGCAAGGACTTTGCCAAGTCAGAAACTTTCAACCCGTTGTTTCCTTGCTCCAGCAAAATGTTAAACAATTCACCCTTCAAAGTACCAGGGCGTAGACCATACTTCACCATAAGATGCATTTCCTATGCAACCAGACATGGGATATCCAATTTCAATATTCAACTTCGATTTTGTATAATAGCATACATGCTCATAATTGGAAATTATCAGAATAGTAGAAAACAAAACCACCAAATGGAACTTAAGAAAGCTAAATGCAAGGTGCCTGCTCCCAAGATATTGAGGAATCATGATCAAATGCTTCTTCATAATACCTTCTCAAGGGCTTCTCTTCGAACTGTACTTTTCTTTGACCCAAAACCAGCTGCGAACAATACTTGGCGCAGTATTTCAGTCCATGTTAGAGGATTTAGTGATCTCCTCCAAAACTCCAAAACAGATTCTTGATTTTCAATCTGCAATACCATTGATGAAATGCCCAAGATTATAATAATTCGACCCAAATTTTAATAATATGAACTGATTTCATAGGAAAGTCTTGAAAGGAGCCTAAAGCAGATAATTCAACCACATTAATCTAAAAATTCTTCCAGTTAAAACCACTTGTCTTGGCAAAATTTTAACAAAAATAAACATCAATCTTCATTCAATCTTACACCACAAGGTTGGTATCATTGTATGGTTATAATGGACAAAAACATGAATGGAAAATTATAATGGTAACTTTCCAATTTCTGGTAAAAAATCAACAATTAAAGCTTATTAATGTAGATGGCTGTGTGTTAATGCATACTAACTCACCGAGTGAAGTAAGGCAAGATAATTGCAAGATCTGCTCAAATTAGGCGACAATGAGTTATTGTGCTCCACTTCGATATCAGATAGAAGAAGCTTCAACAGGGCTACATGAGTTTTTCCAAGCAACAAGGAATCCTGAGAAGCATGTTAGAGAACAGGTTAGACAACTGTATATAAAAAATAATAATAATAATAATAAAGGCGAAGAGACAACTGTAAAAGGTGACATAAGTTTGAATGACATATAAAGTTGGCTTAAAGATGAGATAAGACCTTATCATGAAATGCTTGAGCAAACTCATCAAGGGTGAAGGGGCAGATATCTACATCGAGAGAATAAGTGTAAAGGAAATGAAAAACCTGCCAAGCAAGAGTCAACACGTTGTTTCAGAACACATATTGTATATGCGTGCACCTTAAATGGTTTCTTCACAATTTCTAAAGCTTCTGATTGAGGACTTAAAAACAAAAATCTTGAAACACGCATTCTACATCTATGCACCTTGAATAGTTTCTTGACAATTTCTGCAGATGATTCCCATGGTTGCGTACTGAAAGGTTTCTTCATCTTGACTGAATTTGGTGGAAACTTGGGCAGCAGATCTGATATCAAACAACAAACCAGTTTATCTATGTCAGAGAAACATCGATAACAAATCTTAAATTGTTACGAGGTGCTCCAATACAAATGTTCACACTTCTACAATTGTATGGAATATCGAGAATTCGAACTCAAGAAAATATTATATCCCCCAGTATCATGTTAACGAATCATTAAACCCAAAAGAGCTTTAGCTATTAAAAACGAGTGAACAACTTTAGGTTAAGTGTTTCATTCACAAGACAAATTAAAATGCCGTAAACCTCAAAGAGAAATAAAAAAGGAAAATGAACACTAGAAGCCTTCCTTTGAAACCGACCTTTGCAAAGTGAACAACCTTGATGTGCATTAGTACTAGAATGGCCCGAACACCCTGGTGGATCTGGTACACCTTCTAACTCTCTCACCTCCAGGTCTTCGTCATCCATGAGCATTGAAATTTGATTAAACGTTTCTTGAGATTCTCGTCCTTCCAAAGCAAGTTCACAATTTTCTTTCTCTGGCAACACGTGATTCCCATCTTTGTACAGTTCGACCTATATATAACAAGTTGCATGTTAGCTGTTGCAACAGTAAACAACTCAAACAAACACCAGACTCAATAAGAAGTCGTACTTACCTCTCTTCTTTTAAGAGAATGCTTCTTCTTCTCTTGTAACTTGTTCCGTAACCTTGCCTGCTTCTAAATGAGATACATACTTTTCAGTCAACTCTCTAAGTTACCACTGAAACACATTCAACCCTCACGCATTTTGTTCAAGTTTCTGTAAGAAAAGGCAAAGTGTGAAAGACAGACTGAATGACTTACGTTAGAAATGATTTGATTAAGTGGTTTTCTGACTTGAACTCGCGGGTTTCGTGACACAGATTTTGAGATCGGTGATGCACCAGTACCTTCATCAGCAAAATCAATTCCAGTAGGAATTCCTCCAGCATGAGGGTTCGTTACCCGCCAGACTGTCATTAGCCCTTTACCCATACCATGCTTTTTCACTGGAGGATACTTGCCAGTAAAAACTGTACTTACAACAGCATGCTCAGAAACCTAATCAAAAAGTAAATAATCTATGTTAAAAAATAGGAAAATTGATGCTACGGGAGGGCAGACAAAAGAAATGGTATGAATTATGGAATGACCCTTTCCATCGCTCCATGTTACTTGAAATGCCTCAGCTAGTACTTGGAACTTTTTACGGTGAAGTAAAACGTGGAAGCATAATAAGAGCATTTTGATCAGTACAATATGAAAGTCCAAATGGAAGGTGGGGAAAAGGTATACTCTTAAAGGCAAGACCAAAAGGTTATTTCTATTGTCGAGATCAAATCTCAGACCGAAGATAGATGTTAGAAATGCATAAAAAGAAGCCGATCTAATTCATTTTTAGCTCATGTACCTTCCTCCTTTTGGTGCCTTTTTGATTCTCTTTGCAAGGTAGATAAGAATTTCCGGGACCTAAGAAAGTAAACAAATTATTAATATTCAGGTGAAAACTCAAGCCAACGAAAAAGAAAGTAGCAAAATTAGAAAAGACAACCTAATAAAGCATCCAATTCAAAACCGCATTAAGATAACATGCAATAGCAAATTTTCTTGCATTTTTCTTCGACACATGCAAATGATTGAAAATAAGGGCTCCAAACAGTAGGTAAGAAAAAACATCGAAGATACATAATGGTAACCCTGATTTCAATATCCTGATAAGAAAACAGAGGATCTTGGCAAAGCACATTTCATAAAACCTTCGATACACCTACTTAGATTATTGTTCAGAGTATTGAATTTAAAAATAAAAATAAAAAAAAAATCCGAATATGCCAATGATAACAACGAAAACTAGTCTAAATGCCCCTATCATGTGTTTGTTAAACGGTGTAAAAAAGTACCCTATGATATACCTTTAGAAGGGAAAAATCGCGTTGAGGGAAGAGAATCAAATTCCACCCCAAGGGGAGGACCATCCTTCCGAAACACCTTGCTAAGAATGTAGCCCCGAGTAAACAAATCCTGAATACGGTTTTGCTTGTTTTTCCTCTTGACCATTGTGTTCTTAACCACAGACATCTGTTTACATTTCGAAGACGAAGTTTGCAACGACACACTTACTAAACCTTCTCTTTTCTCCTTTCTCCTCTTCTCAACAAACCAACCCCGGACCTGCTTGTAAGTCAATCCCAGAGTATTGGCATAGTCTTCCATTTCCACCATCGTTGGATAATTGTTCTCTGTCTCACGAAGCATACCATTTTGAAACCATAAGCAATCAAGGAAAACAACCCATGTACAAGAATATATTAAAGTTCCATTTGCATTCATTTCTGCAAATGACATTCTTAGGACTCGTTTGGCATAACTTCCTAGGTCCAAAAGCTACTTCTACTAGCGTTTGGTCCTCCAAAAACACTTATAGTCAAATTCACAAAACATGGCTTCTCAATAAAGCTCTTCCGACATTAAAACTTGTATGAGCATTTTAATAAGAATTTATAAACTTCACTCTAACATTTTTTTTTCTTTTGCTTATTAGTAAACTAAAATATCATTTTCATCAGATTAAGCTATTTCTAATATATAGTTCCAAACAATAATTAAAAAAGTAATAACTTTTACTCCTTTTCTTCTACTACTTCAAAGCATATGCAAAAAATTATGACAAACATGTCCTTATCCACTCATAAAGATATGGTTACCAAAGTAAAAACTATCAAGAGCTTCAAGTTGCAGAGGCGTTTTCCTCTTAATCTCCATTTCCACTTTCTACTCTTCTCTTCCGGTATGTTGCAGCTTCAGTTTCCAATATCTGGGGAAAAAAAAAGTATCAGTTTTTCCACCACAATTTCGGCATCAAAATCAACAAGTGATGAAACAGGGACTAAATTAAGCAAGCTAAAGGAAAATTTTCCAGGAAAACAAGAAAGAAACCAAAAGGAAACAAATTGTATGTGATGGAACGAGCAAATTACTGAATTCGACAGAAAAAACGTCGGAAGAAGAAGAGAATGAATGAGTTGTTGAAGAAGAAAAGAGGAAGAGAGTGTGGAAATGAAATTGAGAGAATTGCAAAAAGGCTTACACTTTAGACGGTCGCCATTAGAGTGAGCTCGAGAGGTGAAGCACCAAAGTTAGATTTCAGAGAGAGAAAGTGAGGAGAGAGAAAGAGAGATGGGGAAATGAGAGGGGGTTTAGGGAGGCATAAATACCATCACGTAGGGTTTTGGGTTTTACCACTGAGTGGAGACAGAGAAATATCTCATATCTTCTTTCCTCGCAAAACTTTTTCCAGAAAAATGAAATATAAAAAGGAAAAATAATAATTATAATAATAATTTTTTAAGGAAAGGGCAAAAATCAAAAAAAAAATGGAAGAAAAAATAGAAGGGTAATATGGTAATATCATGGCCTGGGGCCTGGGGAATTTGTCCGAACAAGAAATGTGATGACGTATACGAGCCACGTGGAGATTTGGGGTGGTCCCGGGTGGATTAAAAATATGGTGAATAATTTATTTTTCCCAAAAAAATAGCTTATTTATTGCAAATTTTATAAAATTTCCCCAAGTTTCGGCAAAATAGCATATTTTCTATCTACCTTTCAACGCTATAACATATTTTATTAAAGATGATAAATCAAAACATATATTTCTGATAAATTCTTATATTTATATGAATTTTTTTTAAAAAAAAAAATCAGATTTATGATTAATTTTTAACAATAAATTTATGTGTATAATTTTATATTAGAGAGAGAAGATGGAGGAGAATGGATTTTTTATATATTATATAATCATAAATTTAATTATACTATTTATTATTATATTTAAATTTTATGTTATAATTTACTATTATTTTCTTAAAAATGCCATTTTACTCTTTCTTCCTTTTTATTAAAAAAAAAAACCTAAATTTTGGATTAACAATTTGTTTTTTTTTCTTTTTATATATATATATATATATAAATTTGGGGATGTGTAGATTCAAATTTTACACCTTCTAATATAATCAAGTATGAAATTATTATTAAATTATGTCATCAATTATGATTTAGGACAAGTTAGATTTAGAATATTTTACAAATAATAAAATTCACATCATAGTAATAATTATCTTGTAATTGCTAGTATAAGTCAAATATTCGACAAGCTATTGTTTAAAAAATATTCTAAAAACTATTAAATTTGAATTTCACTCTTGTAACTGTGCTATGTAGTGTAATTTATCTCGAGTGTAAAGCCAATTGTGTCTAACGCCGGATATGTCCAAAGAAAAAAAAAAAAAAAACTATACTTAAATAACCTAATTTTTTTGGTCAGCAACTTCCATCTATAAACTAATTAATAGCGTAATATGTTACAATTTTAAATTCTTGAGAACAAAAGTTACATTTTGAAATTTGGTGAGATACTATTATGAGATCCAAAGTTGGGGAGTCCCCTTAAATTATAATAAATAGCATTTTTATGATAATAATTAAAATAAATAGTAAGATTTTAAAAATGTTGACTGTTTAATCCCAAACTAACATCAAAGGTCACCGAATTAATAAACAAATCGGTAGTTCATTGTTCGGTCAGTTTATTTTCAACCATTTGAGATTAATAAAAAAACGTTTTTTTTTATCAACTTGACTTATGTACTAATTCAAGTAATCTATGAAAACTTGTATATTTTTTTAGATGCTTTAAATTGTTAACTTGGCCTTGGAAAAATAAAATATCACGCCCCATGCCCCCCAATCTTCTTATGTCAAGTTAAAACACAACACCGCCGCCCCCCTCTTCGCCTCTACATTGCCCTTCTTCTTATGTCTTGTTACACACAACACTGCCGCCCCCCCTACGGCCGTCGCCTCTCCATCGTCCATCGACGACTCACTCACTCACTCACTCTATCATACAGGGAATCGATGATAACCCTTTGCCTACCTCAACGTCATTGGCAGCCTACAGTGTAAATGGAGTTGCTACCGTGTTATTAGTGGTTGTTTACCATGCTAATAACTACTTATCAAAACATTAAAATGCGCATGCATGCATAGACACAATTTGAAAGGAAATCCAGTTGAGAAAACTTCGTCGGACTAGATCTTACTAAACCTGAGTAGAAAGAATAAAGGCACCAAATCCGGTAGAATCAAAACGCTAAGCTCACAGGGAGTCCGAGCTCCATGCAACGTCAACTACCTCGCGGAATGAGCACGCATCAACACCAGCAACCTCGCATAGGGTAGCAAGCACACAATGTCCAAGTAGTTTGATTTTTGCTTCTACTTTTTTCTTTTCCATTTATTTTGGTTGAAATTACTAAAGTTTTATAAGCTCAGGTTGGTGATTGGGGTCAGACAAATAACCCTAATGATTTGCAGTTTTGTTCTAGTCCTGCACAAACATAATACTGTGCATGAAAAAGAAAAACTAAAAATAAAACATTTTCTTAGCCCCAAAAAAAAAAAGTACGACAATATTTGCAAGCGATTTGGAAAACACAAATTGGTCAAAAATGCATGTTTTTAACGCCCTGCTGAATAAATATAAATATAAATACCTTTAAAACAACATTATACCATAATTTTAATAAATATTTCAAAATGAGTACAGTAGAGAGTAAGTACCATTATCAGAAAACTTTTATCCAACCAGTAAAGAAAGCGAAAGGAAAATTACGTCAATTCTCCAAGCCCCATTATCCAACCAGTAAAAGAAGCGAAAGAAAAATTGGGTCAAATCTCCGAGCCCATCGACATCACTTGGTGACTCTGTAAGCCTACAAGAAAACCAAAGAAACTTGGTTTTTATTCTTTCCACTAGTAAACTTGTGCAGGATGAAAAGGCTATCGATAGGAACAGAAAATTAGTTTCTAATTTGACAGCAGAGTTTGCGAAATACCTTGACTCTTTTGAGTAGTTCTTTTGCATTGCTGTCTTTTCTGAAATGTTCCCGGACAGGCTGCAAATGAGAAAGGCTAATTTAGCAAACCCAAAATAACAAAATCGATGAACCAGAAGTTTGGTTTGAGCAGCACCCAGCTGCATATAAATCCTAAACTCGATCCAGGAGAAAATGGTGAAAAGACGTACCTCTAGTATTTTGTTCAATGCCTTCGATAACGCCGGTTTTAGGTCGGCTGGATGTAGCTCTCCACTGTCATAGTCAACAACCAAATCTTCAAAGCTTTTGAAGATCCTGGATTTAATATTAAAAAGAAAAGGGTACAACATGTTAAGGTATTGGTATCGGCAAAGAGGCAGGACCAGGGTAATTCAAAACCAGCATGTTCTTTTTCTTCCAATTGGGCGTGAAACTTACTTATTCCCACCGTTATCTGCATTGCGCTCCACAACGAACTCCTTAAACCAAGGAAAAACTAGGTACTTAACGTACTCGAGGCACGGGTTTCCTTCCACACTCTTTGGAGGGCAGTACGCTTTCTTTATCTTCAAATTCACCTCAGCCTAGGACAATAAAATAAAGTAAAACAAATTCAATTAAAGGTCAATATCACTCTAGTGTGCCATTTAAAATTTCCCAATACTACTCTTGTAAAACAGATGCCGATAGTAGATACAATCAAACCATGCCCTTTATCAAAACGAAAATTAAAACTTTCCTTCGCGACTATAACTCACCTCATCGTCTTCCATATAAATGGCGGATGAAGGATCACTTTTAGACATCTTCTCCTGACCTTGCTGTAAACCAGGTAACATGTCTACAATCGCCATTAAGCAAAGCCAAAAAAAAAAAAAAAAACCATGCATCTATAAGTGTCCAACATTAGATGGCAATGGAAATAGAATTGTATTGCAACAACTTTGGGAATCAGATATCTAAACCATACGGTGTGACAAAATAATGGGCTTGTTCTTCCTTTTGATGTCATCGCAATACTCTCTTGCAAGTACATTGACTTTTCGTTGATCCATTCCTAATTGGCAGATGTCAGCCTACTATCAAGAAAAAACAATTCATTAGTTCAACTATATAAAAAAACATCATTTTATTTTAATCTTAACACCAGAAAAATAAAATAAAATGAAATAGCTCAGAACAGGTAAGATTTATTAATATATATTGCCAGGTATTTACGAAATTATGATAAGCTCAGAAAACGTAAAATCACAAAATCGAGCACCTTCAGAAAGAATATATCAGCACATTGCATGCATGGGTAGAGAATTTGGGCAGCAGTCAACTCATCTTGCTCGCTCCGTCCCATGATTTGACTGCACCTGAAGTTAGAAAAGAAAAAACACATCAGTTCAAATTCACAACCATATCCTATATTGTGCCTAGAGATGCATCATAAACATAGGCACCTGATTATCCTTGGAAGTTTATTCCTACGAGCTATATCCATTACAATAGGCCAGTACTCATGAGCTCTTGAATTAATCTCCTTTGATGACCACAAAAACTCGACTTTGCCCCCTCCTTGATCCATCCCAACAGCTTTCCAAATCTCAATAAAGTAGCGCCCAACAGTCTCGATTTTCTTCAGATCACCCCCTATCTTATTGTTAAGCTGTGCAAACCAATCTGCAACCCAGATTTTCACTCGACACCCAGCAGTGGTAAGCTTGTTCACACTTATCGCCTTCAAAACACCCTGCACAGCAAACAACAGCCCAGTGAATCTCTTGGCGTATATAGGCTTAGTTTGACACATTTATATACATATATATATACATATATATATATATATGCAAAAGGGTTATTTTTTCTACACCTCTGAACTTTGACTCTAACCCCACTTTACCCCTCATATCAGAAGTTCATTTAAAAACAGATGGAAAAATAGGAGAATTAGTCTTACTAAGTCCATTGTGTTAGAATCAATGCTAAAAACAAACGAAAAAGACCATATGACCGCACTTAACTCACTAGGAAATTTATGTCTGTTTTTAACTGAAATTCTAATAGAAGGGGCAAATTGGTGTTAAATTCAAAGTTGAGAGGGAAAAGTGGGAGTTTTTAAAGTTCACGACCCTAAAGTTTAGGGGCATAGATAAAAATAATCCTTAGCAAAAAATAGCTAAATAAGCAAAAGTTCAAAGTTAAAAAATCTAGCTTCTCAAAAGTGCATTGGTGTATGTACAGAGTACTTTTCTGCATTTCACTAAACAACTAATTGCTTCGGCCCCGAAAGGAATACCAAACTGGCTTATAATCATGTTACAAAGAAATGCCCAAAGCATAGGCTTTGTAAGAAGAAATGTGGTTGAAATAATGCTTGAAAAATTTGTACATGACGACATAAAAAGTTCAAATCTTCAGAAATACCTGAGCAATGTGCATCCGACCGGACGGTTCGAAGCCGTCATAGCAAACGGGCTCGGGCTTCTTCTCGAGCAAATTCCGGAGCTCGTCCTCTTGGATGCACTCCTCTCCCACACTTCTCACAATCTGGTACTTCTCCTCCAAACTCAATCTGCTCAAAACAACGGAAAACAAAAAAAAATTTCAGGAAAATTCCACAACAAAGTAAAACCATTGGCTATTCCGACACATACCCAATTAAACATAAACGAAAACAATCCGGTTTCGAACCCGAGAGCTCTTACCCAAACCCCGTCCCGCAGCGGGGTCAACACATACAGAATTAGGGAGAGAATCTGAGTTCTTACTCGTTAACTGGATTTGAGGAGCTAGAGGGTTCGTCCTGTGGCTGGGAATTACAGAGTGACACGGATTGCAGCGCTTCGACCGGGGTTTGGTCCGGCGATTCCGTCGCCATTGGAGAGAACAGAGCAAAAGCTGAAACTATAAAACTTGAAACTATCAGTTGATTTTAAAAAAAAAAAAAAAAAAGGTAATTTATTCGAAATTTGAGAAGAAATTGAAGAGGAGAAATTGGAGAAGAAGCAGTGGGAAAAGAAAGGAAGCGACTTTACCACCGACGGCGGCGGAGGAAGATTAGAGGGAATGGAAAATGGAAGGCAAACGTTTTTCGGTCGATAGAGATGGCAACCGCCCACTGTCTCTAGCCCTAATACGTTACGCACTCTCTCTCTCTCTTTTTTTTTTTTTTTTTTTTTAATTCTAGAATTTCCACTTCTTTTTTGGGCCTGTTTGGTGTATGAGTTTGAGTTAAGATTTGTAAGTTTAAATAGTAATTTTGGTTGACTTTTTCAGAAAAAACAAAAAACTTTTAGAAAAAAAGATAAAAATTAAGTTGATGGTGATGAATTTGAACTCATCACCCAAATGGCTCTTTATTTTTATTTTTTTTAACTTCTAAAGTTGACTTTTCGTTAAACAACGTGAGCAAGAACTAAGGGTCCGTTTGGTGAAACGGTTTGAGTTGGAAATTTTAAGTTTAAATAGTAAATTTTGTTGACTTTTCAGAAAAGACAAAAAACTTTTTCAAAAAAAGATAAAAACTGAGATGAAAATTTTGAGTTTGAGTTGGTGAAGTAAACGAAGCCTAATATTTTTAACCATTTCAAAACTTTTTTATTGATTCGGCTGCCCAAGACCAAATGGAGAGCTCGTGATCATGGGTACTTCAGAGTCAACGTGGATATGGCGGTAGATGATGCCCTGGGCTTTATTAGGATTGGAGCGGTAGGAAGAGATGACAGGGGCGTGGTACTTGGAGCGGTGTCTCGGCGTATGATTGGACTATTTTCCCCCATGTTGGTGAGTGTTTGGCTGTCCGAGAGGGTGCGTGGTTTGCCTTCTCTCATAGTCTACTTGACATTCTATTAAAGCAAATGTCATCGACAACATTCACAATTCGTTGTCTTATTCTGGAAGTGGTTCCATTTGTTATGGATCTCGCGAAAGGAATTCTGTAGTCCACTTTCTTGTTAGACTAGTTTTGTCTTCTTCTAGTTCTTGTATATGGCTTGATGTATTGCTCAAATTTTTAGGTACCTTTGTAAAGATGTTTAAAATTTGGAATAAAAGTTGCTAGACTTTCTTAAAAAAAGAACGCATCTAATTTTCATCTTAATTTTTTTTTTCTGTTAACTTAGGTTTTGTTTGACACATTAATATAACTCAAACTAAATTGTACTTTTTTTACTGGATTTTTTTCTTCATCTGAAAAATCAACAAAAATTATAACTAATTTTTAAAAAGTTAACCAATTTCAATTTAAAAATTTTAATTTCAATTAACAATCCAAACGGACGCTTACGAAATTCGTTCTTGATCGATGACCAAAGCACTTTAAGAGCAGTTATATGTTAGACGCTCTAAATTTTTAATATGAAGACTAATTAGTTAGACCATTTTACATTAAAAAATTAGATCATTAAAATTAAATCTACAGCAGTTGAAAAGTTATTTTCTAGTAGTATAATATAAGAGATCATATCGTAGAATGATTTATTTTTATAGTTATATTTTACTTTGATTAGGAATGTATAGTATGTAGTTTGAAGAAGGTAAATAATATTAAGATGTATAGATTGGTCTATTAGTGATGAAATTTATTATTATTATTATTATTAATTTTTAAGTTGGGAGAGAGATTCAAACTCTTTACTTTTTCAGCGGATTTATGTGTAGAATTACAATTAGTTATACTTATAAATTTGCAATAACTTATCAATGATAACTTTTAGTATATTAGTGATGAGTAGTGATAAATTTTTATTATAAGATTAATAGATTGTCGTAAAACTTTATTTTTAAAAAAAACATCATTTACTGCAACAATTAAAAAGGTCAGTTATTTATTTAAAGAGATAGCTAAATAAACGATCATCCACCTAATTTGTCCAAAGAAAAAACAACCTCCCACGGCAAAACAATCTCACGAGTACAAGTTTGACAACTGGAAGAATCTAAAAGGATTTCTCGTCCTTTTCAACTGCCCATCCAAGAGCATTTGGCTTCAGAATACTTTTCTTCCTTTTTTTTCTATGAAAGCAAACGCAACAAGCCTGAAACTAAGGCTTGGCAAATATCTCAAATCAAACTAAACTATATTTTTTTCATTATGTTTTTTATTTTTTTCCCCAAAAGTTTTTTGTCTTTTCTGAAAAAGTCAATCAAAATTACTATTTAAACTTACAAATCTTAACTCAAACTCATACACCAAACTAACCCTAACCAATTAATAATAGGTGGGGTTTTGGTCATCATCAAGTTCAAGCTCAAGTTTCATGTCCTTGCCATCAACACCGATGTCGACTACACAATACTCGAAGCTTAACAAGTACTTTCAAATAAATTTTTCATTTTTCGATCCCGCTGCCTTTGATGACAGTAATATTTTTTTTTCAAACATTTTGAGTTGGTAAAGAGATAATTTAACAAGATTTTTAGTGTTTTCACGAATAATAATACGTAACATCTTAACTTTCATATATCAACATATGTTTTAGAATCGGCATTATAATTGGGAAGATAGTAGTAGAATGGAGGACTTTGATGACAAGTGAAATGGTTGAGGTACTAACATGTATTACAGATTGAGAACATGCTTATGAAATGATGAAACATAAATCCCCATAACGAAAGAAATAACGCACCAAATTGAGAACTTATTCTTCAAGGACGACGTTCCAAAGACTGCGAGTGGTGTCGAAAACTCAACATTTTTTAAAAATTATTATGTATGGACTACTCGTACTCAAACATGTAATAATAAGATCATATTTTTTTTTTCCCCACTTGTCGAGGTTTTATCCCAATGGATTTTTCTTGGTAAGGATCTTAACCTTTTTATTGAGTTGCAATTTGATCCTCAACTTTTTTTTTTTTTAAATTTTTTTGGACTAAAAGCTCCTTGAATTGTTTATAGGACACAAAATAATACTTTTTACTAACAAAGGTTAAAAACTGAATAGAACAGATCACATATATGATACATGTAAGTTAAATAATATATTTTTAGTTTACTAAACCCTTAAAAAGTAAATCATGTGGACATTTTAAATCAAATTTTTAACATCTATTAATGAAAAGAACTATTTTGCACCTCTAGTTATGGGAGCTTTTAGCCCCCCCCAAAAAAAAATGAATAGAGACTAAATCACAACTTTGTAACAAGATTAGATACCAAATCACAATTCTACCTAATAGACTATTGCTCCTAAAAAAAAATAAATAAACACATATGTTTGCCGGAATCTCATGATTATAGCAATACTAGGATCAATGATTGATTTTTTTTTAGTAAGAGGGTCACTTTGTAATTTAATCAAAACTAGGGCGAATTTGCTCTAGTGCAAGATCTAGTGAGTTAAAGTGTACGATAACATTTTAGATCCTAGCTGATAAATTACTAACGTCCCTTGGCTCATTCGGGGAAAAGTAACCATTCCCTACCATAAAATTGCCCAAAAATTAATACGTTGATTCAAAAACCATAAAGTACTTTGAAGGCTTGAACGACAAACAAACAATTATTGCATAAACCACATCAAACGACATGTGGTTTCTGTATGATCAGTTGTAGTTGTTTAAGCTTGAAAATTATATGTATTTTTGCATATTAAACCACGTTACCCATTTGTAAACCGACATATTATCTTTGAACAAAACATTGCTATTGGAGGCAAAGAAAGAAAAAAGGAAAACAAAACACTTGGATGCCGATTAATATGGTTTATGTAACCATTGTTTATTGTCGTGCAAGCTTTCAAATCGACTTCCATTACACATATGTATATATGTGTGTATACATAAACATATAAATAGGGAAAGTATGTGGTAGGGCCTTTTTATATACCTTATCAGTAGAGCTCATTTTTAAACCGTTAAGATGTAATCGAACGACTGAAATGTTGTTTGTATATAATAATTATAATACACATTACCTCATATTAGTATAGATTAATAAATTAAAAAAAAAACTCGTTTATAAGGGGTTGGGGGCTCGTCGTCGGCATCAGGGAGGGGGGGAGGGGCATAGGTAGATTTGGTCCAAGGGAGGGAGCATCCATTGCAGGGGGGGGGGGGAATGGGTCGACGCAAAGAGAAGGGGGGGGGGGGGGGGGGGCGCGACAGACTAGGTCGACGCGGAGGGGAAGGGGGGAGCTGGTCAGAGGGGTCCATTGTCAGCATCGATGGGAGGAGGGAGGCGGGAGGCGGGGCATATCTGGCTCGGGCGAGGGGGGGTCCGTTGCCTGCGTCGGGGAAGGGGGTTGGTCTTTTTTTAATTTTTTTAATTATTTTTTTATTTATTAATCTATACTAATATGAGGTAAGGTGTATTATAATTATTATACACAAACAACATTTCAGCCATTCAATTATATCTTAATGGTTTAAAAATAAACTCTATCGATAAGGTATATAAAAGGGACTCTACCGCAGCCATTCCCATATAAATATATAAATCTGTATATACATGAAACTACTTTTTAAAGGTAATACTTAACACCGAGTACTAGGGTGATAATTCTTTCAAAAAAAAAATAATAATAATTAAATAAGAAAAAAATTTAAAGAAATTAAAAAAAAAGCATCCAAATCCCCCACCCCACGATCCCTGCCGACCATATCCGCCCCACCACACGACCCCCGCCGATAGATCCCCTCCCTCACACCACGACCTAGGCGCTAGCCAAAAATCCCCAAACACCCCCCCCCCCCTTCCAAAACAAGCTCTCCCTCCCAAGAACGCCCCCTCCCCCACCAGACTAGACGACAAGCCTCTCCCCTGCCGATGGACCACCCCCTAGCCCCGCCGACATTGAGTCCCCCCACCTGCGACCCAGGCCCTCACCACCCCACCCCGAAGCCCTAATGACAAGCCCCTCCCCTCCCGAGGCCCGCAACCCAGACGTCGGACCACCCCCGACGACGTCGAGTCCTCGGCAAGCATCCCACCCGCTAGCCAGATCCTGCCCCACCCGCGACCCAGGCTGCCCGCAACGTGCCACCCTCCAGACGATGAGCCCCTCCCCTCCCGACCACGGGGAAGGGCCACTCCCCAACCCCGCCGGCGTTGAGGCCTCAACGAGGACCACCGCCCCCCCCCCCCCCCCCGCCCCCCAAAACAACTTTCCACTGATGATGATGGTTGGGTTTTTTCTTTTTTTAATTTCTTTTGTTTTTTTAAATTATTTATTTAATTTCTTAGTCAATCTATTATAAGATAAGATGTGTTATAATTACCATGCACAAACAACCTCTCAGCCTTATGATTACATCTGAACGAATTAAAAATGAACTCTATCGATAAAATAAATAAAAGAGATTGTACCATAGTCTTTCCCAATAATAATAACAAAAAAATCTCTATTATATTCTATTATGTATACAAATGTAAAAATGAGAAAACCCGAGTGAACACGTAAGTATATTCTATTATATATTTTAATCACTGGAAAACCCGAGTACACGTAAAAAAGAGAAAAGGGGGTCAAAAAAAAAAAAAAAACTATAACTTTGGTTAGGGACTAGAAGTTGCAAGTTACAACCATTTGTCAGATTCTGAAGCAAATTATTCCCGAGTATGCAAAGTTATAAATTTGTATGAAATGACGCTCGCCCTCTCAGCATTATGCGCTAAAAAGCATAAGCGGAAAACTTAAAATTGACAGCCAGCAAATTATAGAAAAAGAAAAATAAAAGAATTATTCGGCTATTTCTGCAGCCAAAAAAAAGGAGCAGAAATAACTTTACGTACATATCAAGAAGCCTGGTATTTGTCCTTAACAGCTAGAGCTGCCGCTCGGTACCACGCTGCTGCAGCCATTGCCCCAGGATCGGGAACTGATGCAAGTATCTCCCCCGAGATATAAGTTGATCGACCAGCCTACGAGACCAAACAGTAAACATCACTTGGGATTTATTTATGTACTTGACGCAAATTCATTTCTTGATTATCGAGTACTTTGATGGGTGCTTTATAGTTGCCGGGAGGCAAATTTTGATAATATCGGTTGTATGTTTAATTAACTACGTGAATGAGAGGGAAAGAGCGAAAGGATCAGAGAGAGTATTACTTGAGCTTGCATGTGAATGGTTGACTCAGCTCCGGCCAACGCCGCTTCAGATGAGAGAAGAAATGCAGTAACAGGGTTATCACCAGCATCTAACCTCTGCAGACAAAACGAGCCATAAGTACTATGCCGTAAGAACTAACATCACATAAAATGAACCCAAAAGAAAAACGAGAAGTCAATTGATGACCTCCTTGAGAACTGCTGATGCTGGAATAAGCGCATCTAACAATGTGCGATAGCCGGCATTAGCCCCCCCGTATTTACTAACAGCAGAAATAGCAGCTTCTAGCGCTTCAGCCACTAGAATAAGAGAATTATTAGTCAAGGTGAACTAAGGATAAATATACATTACTGCAGTAAGAGATTATCTCACATCTTTTTTCTACTGTCTGGGTGCTCGCTTTCATCTGTGCATAAGCTGCCTTGCAAAATATTTTATATCTGTTTCAGATGGAGATAAAAAGAGTTTCAGTTATTTAAGGGAATTTAATCACGGTAAGACAAAAAAGCTTAGTCAAGCAAAACCTAAGAGAAGGAAGTACATGATCCCGCTCGTTCCTCCCATAACTCGTCCAATAGAAGATCCAATTTCGTTCACTGTTTCAGCAACATCATTCAATGGATAACTGGGAAAGAAAAAATAAATAAAGATAATTAATTACCCACTTACTTTCCTAGCTTTACTTTTGTTAGATTTTTTTCACGATGTGAAAACTATTACTGATAATCATCATAGAGCAAGCATATTAAAAGAACAATTCCCTACCAACAGTACATGGGTGCAAGTCAAGAGCAAAATATCAAGACACGGCATATAATAACCCACGTAAGATTACCTTTTCTCTTCATATACAAATGAGTCTCTATCTACAGTTTCAATTATGGAAAGAGTTGTTCTTTTATGTATACGGAACAAGAAAAAAAAAAAAAAAAAAAAAAATTTATTGATTAAAAAATAAGTATATGTACCAAAAAGATTTAACTTTTAAATAAACTCACTTTCTCATGTCCTCTAATATTGCAGAAGCTCCTTTGTACATCTGAAAAAGCAGAGTAAAATGCATAATTTGGCATATCTCGTACCGGACAATAAAAGATATGTGCATAAAAGAGACGGAGAGATAGGACTCACCGTCGACCCACAGTCACCATCACCTGCTTTACTATCCCATTCATTCAAACTGTCCCTGAGATCAATAACTGCATTTGCTGCAGCTTCAATAGCAGCCTCAAGAGTCTGACCTACTTGATTCAGTTGCAGTGGTCGACCTAAGGCCTGATGAACGGCAAATGTAGAAATAGAAATTCAGGAAAGTCGGGTAAAAGTATAAGAACAGTCAGGAATAGTAAGCATATATATAAATATGTATTTACAACGACTTAACGAAAAGCCGATATAGAAAAATCAGGAAAGTCGGGCAACAAGTCTGTAACTAATGCAACATTCAAGGATAGGTGCCATTGAAGTCAAACTTTGTTTATAGTGATAAGACTAAGGCAAAAAAATGGTTTTAGCATGTCAAGTGCCTGCAATTTGATCCATGCATACGGCACGTTCCTCAATTTTCAAGAAAATGCAGCCAAAAATTTTAACGTACATACCTCTTCACTCTTTGTTGAAAGAACAGGAGGCAACGGAACAGGGATTCTGGCAGGTGGGTGACTTCCTGCAAGGACGGCCACTAAGCTCAGCAAATAAAAATACTACTAACTGCACGGATGGCTACTAAGCTCAACAAAAATAATTAAAAGACAAGACCTTCACTTCTTTTCTCTGGGATTTCGAGGAATGTAAGCTACATTTGGAGTTAAGTTCGGCATATACACATCTACATAGTTGAGTGGAACTCAAGGGTATATGCATGTGTATTGTGGGCGGGTTGATAGAACAGTGTATATCAAAAATTAATTATAGAATATCATCCAATGTTCAGCAACCACACACCATGCAAACGAGATAAGCAAACACAAAAGGAAGAAGCAATATTACAAAATAAAAACTGACCATCAACACCAACAGGCCAAGCTGGAGCCCTTGTGGGCGCATCCAAATATTGCAAAATAGCTTGATCTGCTTTCATGATGGAAATTGAAAAACCTGAAGAAAGACAAGGCTGAGAATATCATTATTTTTTAATGAAAGACAGAACTATATCAATGAAAACGAAAATTACAATCTAAAAAAGTAACCAATAAAAGGGGGGAAAACATAAAGATATATGAAAGGTGCCTTATTTTCGTGTTTATTCTAAGAGGAAGCCTTATTCTCTTTTCCTTGTAAGTGATTTTCTTATCAAGGTTTTTTCATTTTGGAAAAAAAAAAAAAAAAAAAAAAAAAAGCATATCTTTCCAGCTAAGAAAATTGAAGAAAAAGTAACACCCTCAAACTCAACCGAAAAACCCTTACTAAAGCTAAAGTTTGACTCTATCACAAGTAAAGACACATCCTGCTTTCATATCTTAAGAAATAGGATGATTTCACATAACATCTTTAATATTCATGTAATGAAAGACTGTCTTCACAAATACAAACCTGCCATATCAAGAGAAGTCATAAATGACCCTGTATAAACTCTATCGACGGCCAATCCATGTTCCAATTGCAACTTAGGTACTGCTTTTCCGGATGCAATCATCAGTTCCATAAGAGGAGTGGCACCCAACCTGAGATATATATATATATATATATATATATATATATATATTTGTTGAAAAGAAACAAGACTTCATTAAACATCAAAAATATGTACAAACGAAGCAAGATCTGTGATTTTATTCCAATTGTAACATTTATTTTCTTTTTTGAAAAGGCTAACATTTATCTCCTGATTTCAATTATATTATAACATTTACGTTTCCATCGATTATTATAATAATAAAAAGAAAACCTACCCATTGATCATAAGCACCACTCTGTTACCCCTTGTAATTGGAACATAGTTGGTCTCCTGCAAAAATCAAATATTTGGATAATGTGAGACTAAAAACTAAGTAAATGAAAGCAAAATGCTTTCACCAAAACTTCGGGCATGCATTACCTGAGCTTCTAAGGTATGGACACTTTTTTTTTTTTTTTTTAAAGACAAAATGAATGTGTGCACGAGAGAAGAAGTTTTCACTCAACAAACACCTTTACATTTAAAAGCTAATAATCCATATATCTACAAGAGACGGGTGGAACAATAAGAAAATGAAATAATAATTCAAGATGTTCTTCTAAGACAAGACATCAAAAAATGTTAGCAGACTTGGAGAATAGTCGCAGATAAGAATTAAATCCTCATCGCATTATAAATTAATTGTTCTTTGATTTCATCATCTTGCATAATATATTCTAATTTTGTTTAGTAACTAATTATCATGTCATGACAATGTAGTTATCTTACGATATGAAATTTATGAAAGGAAATATAGATTTACTGCAACAGATTACCTAAAGCGAAACTGAAATAGAATATCATACCCAATCCCCCAAAACGACTTCGGTTAGAAGATGACACAAGCAACAGGATACTGCCTCTATCTATATTGCTTAAAATCTATGAACTAGTTCTATATCCCTTTCCACATGTTTGTTATTCAGTTAAAGGACTATTTCTGAAGCACTAAATCATACCGGTGAAAGTATCTGCTTCAAAACATGAGAAACTATTACATCCACAGGTTGAATGTCAGCCACATCAGCACCAGGTTCTCCATGCTATAAAAGGAACACACCATCAGTTTAACGTATCTACGTTAAAGAAAAATGAAAGTATTCCAAAGGCAAAGAAGTATTAACAATTGTTAAATATATCGGATACTAAGAGCATAATGCTGTTTTAAGATAGTAAAAGCAAGATATAATTTCAGGCATTTCGGCAGATAAATTGAGATTCAGTTCATGTAGCAATCACAGAAAAAAATATTTGATTTGATTCAGTTAATCAAATTGATACTACACTACCAAGTATAACTAGGTCAACTCAACTTACAATTCCAAGACCAAGTTCCATCTTTCCAGGACCCAACCGATCTGATGTAGCCTGTCCTGGCAGTGTGCAAACAGATAATGCAACACCCATAGTTCCAACCACTTCAGATGCACGTTTTGCTTCTGCAGCAACATCGGCAAGAGAAAGCCCAGCTGCAGCTGCAGCTCCAGCCACCTATTTTTCATGGTTTATAATATACATGCTTAGCAAAGAGGAATTTTGGTGAATATTTTGAGGCTAAATTCACCTCTTTTAAGAATGACCTAAATGGATCGCACAAAAGGCCTGAGGCCTCTATATCCTGATACCTAATGATACAGAAATTAGCCATCAAGCAGGCACGTGATAGGCAATGTAATCCACCAATGTTCTTTCACGTGTTTATTTTGCTAGAGGCCAATAGAAAGATTGAAACTTGACACAAACTAACTAACTATGAGACCAGACATTCTTTTGTTACCATCCTGGTGTATTTATGGAGGAATAACAAAGAATTTCCTTTTTATCTATCAGCATCGTCACAACTGAGGCAAAATGTTTATGGTTTCACTTACCAAATAAAACACATTTCTTTTGGGTGCATCCTAAGCATGCAGTTCATTTTTTAAACAAGTAACTGATAACAAGAAAAGAATGTAAAAGTTGTTTCCAGGAGAATTTATTGAGCTAGCTATATTTTGAGTATTTTAGGATAAACTTGAGGGCGATGTCAGTTTTCAAAAGAGTAAAGGAGGCAGGGAGAACCTTAAGAACAAGAATTGTCCCTGCCAAACCCCTTCGACCAGCTATGCCTCGAAGAGGAGGCAATGCACAATCATCTCCAACAATCACAGTCTGCAAGGTAAAAATACAATTTTGTAATATTCATTTGAAAAGGAAAATACACTACAATAGTATTTTAATTAATCCAACAAAATATTTGAAGCGTTACATAGAAAAAAGAAAAATCCAAATGAAAAAAACATACCTTAATGTCATAACCTTCAGATTTTGCTTGTTCAGCAGCCAAACCAAAATTTAAGCGGTCACCAGTGTAATTCTGACAAAATCCAAATGACAAAACAATGAATCAAGTACTGAAAGCTGCATGGCTCCTCAAAATCTGACCACACCACAATTATCACAGTAAAATATTCGCCAAACCAAAGAGATTTCCATTCTCAAGCAAATCGTATGGTTTTTCCACTTTTACTTCCAAAAAAGGTTTTTCTTGTTCTCCTTTCCCTTTTGTAATGAGTGCTTGTACTTCAAAAATGGTTGTAAGTTGAGACATACGTTTACATGTTAACAATACCATTCGCAGCCTGACAACAAAGCAAAATGATAATAAGAAAGAATTACCGTGACAATCAGAAGACACCCCTTTGGACCAGTAACAGCTCGAATGCCCTAAAGTTCAACATCATTAGATTATCATCTAGTTGTTATAAATTGATAGGGTGAATTTCTTCTTTAGTTACATGAATGAATTGGAAGAGACCATACAGCTAGAATTGCATCAACTGTAGGAGAAGCAAAAACATCCCCACAAATAGCTGCTGTTAACATCCCTTCCCCCACAAATCCGGCATGTGCAGGCTCATGCCCACTTCCACCTCCTGCATTGTTACGACATATAACTTTTTATCCAGAGCCCATACACGGAGTATCAACAAATTCCAGGAACTTTCATGCGATTTGGTCAGAAATTTGAGCCAAGAAGTCAACAGGGAATTTTAAATAAAAGAAACTGTAAATTTGAACCTGCAGCACCATCCCATCCAAACCTTTAGAACAATACGAAACAAAACTCTTCTTTTTTTTTTAAATTTATTTATTTAATTATCGTTGACAATTTCTTCATAAAAAACATAGAGCAAAAGGTCAAGTCCAAATATGCATATAACCAAGGTTGTAAATCAAAACTCGCTTTGATGAATGTTCCTCCCATTAAGCCTACAGATTTTTGGTAATAGGAAAAAAAAAAAAGGGCAACCAGCATTGGAATAAATATCAATAAACTAGGTATTTACTACCTGATAAGGTTCCAAACCTGATATAATTGCGACTTTGTCATATGTCGAAGCCGAGACATCAGCACGTAATACAACCTTCACCTGTTTGTCCGCAGAGAGAAAAGGAAAAGATCATCAATTCAATAACTTCTTCTATGACTGATTCTAAGCTAACTGGTACCCAATACAAAGCTTTTGGTACTAGGTAGCAGAAAGAAAAAGGACCTCAGGGAAACCATCCAAGTATTGCAGGCCAGGGTACGTTTCGACAAGACCCTCAATGAACTCAGTCACGACAGCTGCAACCATAAAATAACACAAATGCATTAGCCTAGCTGATGTGGAACAAGATGCAGATAATTAGAAAATTTGACATTACGTTTATCTATTCGGATTATTTATCTTTGTTGTTAGTATCTATATCTATTAGCATTATGGTCCTCTTCAATCCAATGGGATAGAATTCCTTGTGAATTCTAGCTTTCAACTTCTTCCATGACAGCCCAAAAAGGTCATGGTTCCTCATATATGCATTCCATCAAGTTAGTGTAAAATTTTACAATTTTGATTTTCTTTGTCCAATCCAGTCCATTCTGTCTTCTTTCTGACAGATTGGCCCTATTAGAGAAGGGCTTCCGATTCTGTATGACAACAGAACGAGCATTCACTGGACAATCAACCATTGAACGAAAAGTTAACATGGGGTCTCGGCAATTTCAATTCCATCCATTTTAAGTCTTTTTCAATTGAAATTTCTCTTCTATACACTGGTTGAAGCACACGTTGGGAATGTTCCGTTCTCTACTCTTCTCGTTATTATTATGTTGAGTTTCTGTTATTATTATGTTGAGTTTCTGTTATTATTATGTCTAATTTCTTTACAAATAGACCTAGTGGTTGTAGTTTCAATTTGGACTTCAATTATTGATACTGATAGTTCAGAATTTCCTCTCAATTGTTCTTCTCCCTAAATTCCCAAATTTCTCTTCTCTCTCTCTCTTCTCCTTACATCTAGCATCACTAGCCATTCATATATACACATATGTATATATGTGTATATATTATTAACAACATAATAGTCACCACTACAATTAGACCATCACTAGGATAAATTTATTACATTTAACAAGGCTACAACAAAGAATAACACGATATATATATATATATATATATATATACATATCTTATATCTGTATTTTTTCTTCATTCCTTTCCCACATTCATCATTAATCAAGTAGAACACCCCAAAAAACAAGAAATTGAAACATAAACAAAATCAAAATAGTATAAAATTTCGCGAAATGTCGAATCATTTGAGTGAAAAATTGCGAAACTTCTCATGTCGACCAAAAAAATTAACTTCCATTTTCTCGGCAACCAAACAAGAGCGCAAGGCAATCAGAAGACGAAAACCGTAATTCCGAGAAATTCAAAGCAGAACGACAGGCAATGCAATATATACGACCAATATATATAGAGAGAGAGAGCGAGGATGAAGTGCGTACCATTAGGGTCGTTGATGAGCTTCTTCCCCTGAAAATCCATGGCGAAGCGATTGGAGATGAAGAGAGTGGAACCCTAACGAGTACTGGCCTTGCATGAACCGGAAGCCAAGCCGGAGGAGAGAGAGAGAGAGAATGGAAGAGAGAGAAGTTGGTGAGAGAAAGAGGAAGGGAAGAGTGAAAATGCGAAAATGGGGGTTGGAATATATATAGGTGAGTGAGAGTGGGAGTCAAAGGCCTCTCTCTCTCTCTCTCCACTCTCTCTTTCTCTCTCTCTCTCTCTCTAACCTGGCGACACAGCAGCTGTTGTGTTGTGCTTGCTTGTCTGAGCAACCAAAATATTTTGTTTTTTATTTATCTATTATTATCCATTTATTTAATCTTTTTTTGAACTTGTAATTTAGTCCTCTAATTTTATTTTTATTTTTTTGCTATCAGCTCTACTTTTTAGAAAGATGCAAAATCATCCTTTTTATTTAATAAATATTAAGAAATTATTGATCACGTATATGACACATGTAAGTTGAATTAGGAAAAATAATTTTTTTTATTATTCTCAATTAATAAATTATGTGTGATTCATCTGATATTTTCTGTTAAAATTTGAAATTCATTAACGTAAATGATTATTCTCACCGCTTTAAAAAGTTCAAGAAACTTTTAACATAAAAAATAATTTAAAAAAAAAAAAAGAGTTTCAATCTAAAATGTAATTTCAGAAAAAGATCAAGGGTCAAATTGATAATTTTTCCTCTTACTTAACCTTATTTATTTTCACAAAGAAATTATCCTATTCTACTTGTTTTGTATTTTTAATTATTTTTCATCAATAATTTTTTAATAAATTAATTAATCAATTTTTTAATAGGAGATGAGGACAGATTACCGGCTTCTTGTAACGCAATAACCAAGAAACAGGGCTTAAATCCCAAGTCAGAGAAATAAGCAGCTCTAATATTATTTGAAGATTATTTTTTTTCCTCCAAAATTTCCCACGTTTTATAGTTGTATTCGCATGCTGTTACAAACGGTGGTGGTAGTGATATCTCGATAAGAGGATAACTTGTCAAGACTCTCATGCTTAACATTTGGAGATAAACTGTAAGACGAAAAATATGCTTCTCCAATAACCTGTCAAAGAAGCACGAACTATAGCCAATCTAAAAACCAAAACCGATCACTTATTGCGTGGTGTTGGGGGTTTTGAGGATTCAAGTCCAACCTCCCCGACTTCAACTTCTCTCTTACCGTTGTCATCAATCAGTTCGAGCAAACCAACCAAACCTGTGGAAGCATCGAATGGTGATGGTTCAGCCCGGACAGCAACCCCTAGAACCGTCCAACCCAAACTAAGAACACCCCTAGCACCTACCATTGTAGTCCCAAGAAAAATTTTTGACATATGCACAGGTACCCAGCTAGGCACCCATTTTCGAGTCTTTGCTTTTTCCTCTCATTTTATAACAATAATTTTACGAACAGGACTGTACTGTTACACCTAACTGCATGGTAACCAAAAATACAACGGGCAATAGGATTTTTTACATAGAAGTCGGACACGATAAATTCACCAAGTGAAAGTTGGAAGAAGAAAATGTTCCATTTCTAGCAATTCTTCGTCCTCTTTTCGCCTTTCACATTTCCGTCTTCCTCTAGTTTCTGGTGTGCGCTTTTTTTTAGCATAAGAGGTTATAATTTTGAGAAGTTCTTGGGGGCAGAGGACATTCCACTATAGCATTTTGCAAAAGTCTTCATGAGCTGCAGCTTCTGCCTTCTGAGGCTCAACCATTGAAGGGGCCGATACGGGGCTCTTGGCAAAATCTCATACTCCGATCGTTAAGAAAAGAGGAATTAATCAACTGAAAAAGTTATTATTGCTTGGTAAAATCTTCCTTAAGATAAAATCTCATCCCAAGCCTAGCAAAGAAAATCTTGAGAAATTTGACTTGAAGCGGATAAATTGCATCATCAACATCACGCCCTCGAGTCATATCCATCAGATAAGTTTACCATGGTGAAGTAAAACATCAGTTTATGATTCCCATAGCAGCCTGGAAAAGGAAAACATACAAACTCTTTTGAGTACAAACTACAAGACAACAATAATGGACGCATTTTGTAAAAATCGATTCCACCGAAGGTATAGAGTTCAAGGGAAGGATGTCATTAACTTTGTAACATCTCATAAAAAAATTGCATTTTCAACAGGAATCACCAGATACAAAACAATCAAGTACTATGTACCTCCCGAGCAGGTCCAAGAGCAATAGATTTATATTTCTTCACCCGGTCCTTCGAAACTAGAACCTCAGTAATCTTATACTTGGCAAAGTGGAGAAATGGTCTCTACTCCGTGAAAGGAAAAAGTTTTCCTGAATGTAGACTCTTTATGATCCAACTAGCCGGCTGCAAGAAGTGATCAACTCAATTCAGAGCTCCATCAATTTAGAGTCAAAAGCGAAGAGCATAATTCGAATGTAAAGATTTCAGGTAAGAAAAGAATACTAACATCTTTAGGTTAATGGAAGAGTCTAATTAAAAAAAAAACTGTACAAATTTAATTGCCAATTAAAATAGCTTGATACAATCACTTAAACTATTTATACTTGTATGGCAATAAAGAACTGACCATCATCGGTATCTGCCGTTCACTGGCACATTGCCTCAAATGGCGCGATGCTATACTCTCATCCTCAGTTACAATAGCTCCCGCAGAAATGTTTTCTTTGTCAAGGTTGTGGGCTAACCACTGGAGGGTTTTATACACTTTCCCGCCTCCATGCTGGGATGTGCAGAAACAGGGAAAAAGATATCCAGATTAAGAAACCAAAAACAAAAAAATGAAGTGAATTTTATATGTCGTGAATAATGATAAAATCATTGATTTGTCATTAAGTAAAATACCCTTAATCCTTTTGTCTTTGTTAAGAGTTGCAAAACGTATTCTCTCACATGTATTTTCTCTCGGTTCTCTTACCAATAGACCAGTGCATAGACGACAAGATGACACAAGGCACAAGAAGCAATTAACAACTTTGAGTTTACGAAATATGGAAAATGTAGTAGCTGAATAGAATCATCCATAACATGTAAGAAGTAAGTTGTATCAAGCTTCTACAATTATTTCCATTTAAACATAGGCATCAATACGTGTTACGTACCTTGACAATTTTTGCAAATTTGATAAAGAAACTATGCTTCCCATGAAGCATGATTCCTACTTTTTCAAAGATACCATTATTTTTATCGTCATGAACTTGCTTCCAAATGTTATTACTATGAGCATCTTGCCATCGTAGAATCAAGTACCTGAAAAAAGAGTAAACTTTGATGATGCTCAACTATTTAGAAATTTACGCAACTACGAGCCTGCTCTCACAAATTATGTCTAGAAAATTGAAAGATATTGAGACAAAATAATAATAATAATAATAATAAAAAACAAAAAAACAAAAAAACAAAAAAAATGAAAGAGGTAAGAACAGGTTGGATGCAGGTGCACCATCAGTTGTTTATAAGAGCGAGGAAGTGGAGAAAAATCATTACAGACGGTCCTATAAGTTGAGCTGAAAAAGTTATGTCAACTGGCTATGATTTAAAAATAAAAAAAAAAATTTCCTTTGATCGGTGATTTACACGATTGGTTTGCTTGTAACCCTCTCCCTTATCCATAATCCTTGCCAGCCCTAGTGAAGGCGGGATTTGATGCAAATGGCCAAGATTCAACAAGCATTAGAGATACATTTTATAGGAGAAACGAATGAAACCTTCTATCATTATTTTTTTTTTTTTGCTTGCGCTGTTGGCATTCCAAGAGTCAGAGGTCAAGGTGAATGCCTTGTCCCATTTGTCCTCTTGAGGCTGATTTTGAACTTTTGTTTTGTCTTGTTTTTAACGTTAGTTTTTTTTTTTTTGGTCAAAGAAAAGAAAATAAAAATAATAACCAGCAATGAGCCAAGCATGGAAAAGAAATAAAAAATCATGAAGTAAGAAATAAAAGCCAATTGAATCAGAGCCAAATAAGGAGTATGACTTACTTCTCAGGTGGTAAAACAGAACCTACTCCAATTGAATCAGTAAGCCAATTAATGTGTAGTATAAACGCCTTCACCGCACATCCATACAAAAACTTGGTGGTACTTTGCTGAGAGAAACAAGTAAGAACCAATTAAAACATAGAAAATGACGTCCTGAAAAATTACAGTCAATCCTTCCAATCGTTGTAATATGGCCCATATGATTCTCTTCCACAGGAAAAAAAAAAGTTAGTAATAATAAAACACAATTGCAGTTTTTTCCATGGAATATTATTCAGACATCACAATCCTAAAAAGAGAACAATGCGTAAGAATATGTCAATTATTGTTTGTAACTTAGCATTTTTGACGAGAAACAAGAAAACTCTAGTTGATTAATAAAAGTACATAGTCTGAATGTTGATGGCCTTGGAAAAAATAGCAATTAATAAAGTAGCCACCTAAAACAAAAGTTCATGGCCTTGAAATAACAAGCCAAAAGTTGACTTTTGTCTTCTATTTATAGAATATTAGTAAGTAGACATCAATGTAAAGATGGTTTACAGACCTTAGTTCAAATTCAATAGCATCGTTGTCAAACATAGCATTCCATACTCATAAGGCAGAAAAAATGTATAATAGGTAAAAAGGAAAGTCATTTATAGTTGTTAGAAAAATACCTTTCCTAGCGATAAAATAATAGGAAGCTGTTGCCAAGTAGACCAAGAAAACCTCTTTCCCCTTAAACTTGGAGGAAAAGGAATATCAGAGAGAATAATGCCACCATGTTCCTGTATTTTTTGTTTAATGTCCTTTCCCTTCTGACGAGAAATCCCCGTCAGCAGGAACCGTAAACCATGGAATATCAACCCCTTACCAATATTGGAGCAGCGATCAAGAAAACTTTCTTCACAAATTCGATAATCTGACAGAGTGTAAATATCCTTTAGCTTTTTCTTTGTTGTCGTAGTTAAGCCTACACATTAAACAAGGAAGAAAGAAAAAAGATTGTTTATAGACTTTTTTAAAGTTTTGTATCTGGATGGTATTACAAACAATCAGCAACTGCAAAACTTACACTTTCTTTTGGAAAATTGCGGCCCTTGGACATTGTTGTTTGGCTTAATTTGGACATCTGCTTCAGAGAAACGAACTCTATTTCGAGCTGGAAAGTGTTCATCAAGGGAATTCTGGTGGTCAGATTGTATCTTTTGAGGCCTTTCAGTTTCACTTGGTTGATATCTGATATGATCTTCTGCCCCTGATGCTTGTTTGGGATGTTCCTCTCCATAGGAATCAACAGCAGAAGGTTTAGAAGCCTGCAGGCGACACCTTACCCTACGATTTAGAAGAAGAGGCTTCAGTCTTCTCTTTGGTGAATGAACAGGTGAGTCGCCTACATCTCTTGCAGTTTCATGATTAGTTGTGTTTTTCTTTTTTAGCTTTCCAATCTGATCCCCGTTTTCCTTAGTTTCGCGAACTTCGTCATTTTCTCTTCCAGCAAAAGACTTGCATACAGAATCGAATAGCGGTATCTGCTTAGAACACCCTTTCTCGGAAGCTCTAATGCATCCCATATTCCGATCCAAAGCAAGATGTCCCCAACCGAATCGTGGTTGAAATGAGCCATTATAGTGAAGACTTCCTACATCAGATGTGGCAACATTGCTTGGAAAAAAAGTGCTATACGTCTTCAGTGAAGTCAGCTGCCTTCTAACTAGTTGTTCGGAAGCTGCATCAACTATGTGCATAACTTGCCCATCTCCAGATGGAAATTGAACATTTTGGCTTGAGATGTTCCCTGAATTCCCCATCTCAGGTTCTGCCCTGGAATTAGTTTCTTTATTACTCTGATTCTGAGCTTCAGTAGGGTTGGTATCTTCTGAAGAAATACTGCATGGGACAACAGAACAGAGAGGATCCACCAATGATAAACTCGAAGATCTCACCATATCTTGAGAAAGCAATATCTCCTTACTTGCATTGTCTAGTAAACCTTCAAAGGCTACACTTGATTGTGACACTCCAACGAAATTAGA
Source organism: Ficus hirta (assembly GCA_038430175.1). Classification (NCBI taxonomy): domain Eukaryota; kingdom Viridiplantae; phylum Streptophyta; class Magnoliopsida; order Rosales; family Moraceae; genus Ficus; species Ficus hirta. Next base: position 1,631,027 of record CM076588.1, read on the forward strand.
TTCACGAATTTGAACAAAAGAGTTCTCGTCTGGGGCAATGTCCGCAGATTCTGAGAGAAAACTTGTCTCACAAGTAAAAGCCTTCAAGATATTCTTGGCATTATTCTGTATTAACTGTGCTGAAGCATCTATTTCCTTCTGAAATGGCAGATAAAGATGGGAAATAAAATAAATAAGAGGAAGAGCCATACAAGTAATGGCCTTAATAATTGAACATACACTACAAACCGTTCAAGTATTTAGCCCCACAAACAAATAAATAAAATCCAGTAAACACGGTTTAATATGTAATTGTTCATGATTATCTTAGGTTATTTCACGACAAGTTATTTTACAGCATAAAGTTTCCCAGTCTGAAGAACCAATGTAATAGAGTTCTTGGCGAACTGATGCAGCAAAAGAATAAGTTAGAGTATGTGGTTGAAAAACCAAACGCAACCTAATAAAAAAAAATTACGAAGGCGCGATAATACTATTGGCAGGCATATTCAGAGGAGAGAGAATAAGATAGAAGAGAGCATGCACCTCTGCTGTCCAACCGCCTAACCATCGGCTTCCGAATCTTTCTGGTACAGGGTAAATCGCCCTATCTTTCTGCATCTTTATCAACTCACTGGAATTATTTAAGCTCGAATCACGGTTACCATTGTTTTCTTCTGTTTGAGGTTGAGATGGAGTCAGATCCACGGAGTCCAAGCCAACAATCTGGAAGCAAAAGTTGCATCGTTATTTCAAGTGCCAACTACCAGGTTTGCCAAGACAACAAGCACTGTCAGATACGACTAAATTTTTACCACATTAAGCTGGTAAAGAAAACAGATAATCAAATCAGTTAGAACTTAAAATATATATATATATATATATATTCACATATGTCCTTTTTTCCTTTTTCTGGACAGGTGAGAAGGTAAAAGGACATTATGGATGCTTAATACACTTTTTTTCCTGTGCATACGTACCGCAGGTTGATTTTCTGGCATTAAGGGATCTGTTTCTATTGCCATGTTGGTGGTATTTGAACCAAACACATGAGCACCAAAAACTTTCTCTTGCCTATCCGAGTCAAGAGATTCTAAAGGCAAATCCTTTCTCGGTATCGCATCTAAATTTGGAATATCTTCAAACTGTTTTTGCATAGAAATGCCATCAAAATTGACTTGCTGGACACAAAGCTCTATGCATCCAGAATGGTCTGCACGGCTGCAATGATTTCCAGAGGCAGGAGTCTCTTTGACATGAGAGATAGTTGAGGCGTTAATGTTCTGATCAGAAGTACTGCAAATCAATCCTATATCTTCAAAAGCATCCACCATCGCAAAATCATCCAAGTCTGAGAGAGAATCATTGTCATCAGTTTCCACCATAGAGCTACCAAAGGCATCTTGTAACCATTCTAACCGAGCTTGCTTCACCCTAAGTGAAACTTCAAGCACGTCTATTGTAACCAATGCTTCCACATTCGGCTTACTCTTCACTATTTCATGTATAACCAATGCTTCAGATGCTGCAATTGACAGTTCGACTGCATCATTTATCTCAGCATCTTTGAGATGCCTGACACTGAACTTTTCTCCATTATCTTTGCTATTGGAAGGATACAGCGGACAAGGTTCTGGATTGGAACTTCGAGGAAGCATATTTAAATCACCAGAATTGTAGCTCATTTCATGATGGTTATCTTTGAGAGCAACAGAAGTTTCGATTTTTTGCACTGACAAATCTTTATCGGTTTCATATATGGTTTGAGATGTATCTGGTTGGGAGGGAACACTCTGTGTACATCCATCGGATGAGAGATGAAGATGAAACTGAAGCCCCTGTTAATGGAGACATCCAGATAGGTGAAACCTGCTCTTAGTCTAAGTAAGCAAAATGAGCTAAAATTGACTCAAATATTAGCCTAATGAAACGGAAAATACTTGGAAAAAGAGAACATCTATTCTGAAATTTTTCATCCAGGCTGCAGCATACCACAAGGAAAATAAATAAATAAACGAAAGCCTCAAATTTAGGATTTCAATCTATTCTTCATCAAAGCCAACTTGATTCTTAAAATACTCATACAATGTTGAAGAAAACCTAAAGCAATCGAATTAATGGGTAAAATTTGAAGTACTGAGATATTTCATGTAAAGTAAGGTGGCAAGAAAATTCAGAAATTTATGAGACATACTATGTTTGCAAGACATTTATAAATAAAAAAAAAGGTAACAAGTATAAAAGCAAGTGTTCTTAGTAGCTGGTATCTTTAAAATCTTACATTTCGGCAAGATGATGCGAAGCTACTTGGTGAATTGTCTTCTCCAGATAAGAACAAGTAATAGCTGTTATGTCTGCCTTCTTCCCTTGACAACAAAATCTGATCCTTTCCCCTTGAGACGTTTCCTCGTAATACTATGGAATCCTATTCAGAGCAGTCACATACAAGCATAAGGCAAAATCTAGGTGGTGTATATCATATGATCATAACGCATTTTTCCAGCCAATGACCACATGGCCAAGCGACATGGCGGAAGGTGGGGCGGGGCTTGAGTTTGGGAGGGCACAGGTTTGATCCCGCATTATATAAATACACACACACACACACACACAAACACATATATCAGTATTCCATGCAACACCATCATCATCATTACATATTTCCAGTAATTGCAAATCATTCATAAAAATGTAAGGGGAAATTTAAAAAAAAAAATCCCAACCTTGGAAGCAACATTTGGAGAGCCCAGGAGTTCCTTATCAAATTGGTCGATCTGATTCTGAACCCAACCCGGAAGCCAAGCTAAATCCTACAATTACCAGATAATAAATTCGATATAAACACCAAATTAAGGTTTTAAATTCCCAATTAAGACTTATATTTTACAGTATACACAAATTCCCAACAAATATTTCCATTTTTTAATCATTGCAAATCATATAAACCAGAAATTTCGAACAAATATCAAGCATTCTCGTAAATTTCCAAAGATAACATTCTAGAAACTAATTTTCTCGGGAATCAAACAACCATCAGGATTAGACAGTATAGTGTTTTCGCATCATATATCGCAAAAATCATTCCGCGAAATCGATCTTTTTATGGTGTTTTCGTATGTTCTAGAGAGAGAAAGAGAGTGAATACCTCGGAGAATTGAGGAGGACGAAAGGCTAGGGCACTATCCATGGAGAGAGAGAAGAAGAAGCTCGAGAGAGAGAGGTGAACTTTTTTTTTTTTTTTTTTGGCGCCAACAAAAGAGGGGGAAGAAATATGGTGGGCTTTCAGTGGGGGGAAATGTTTTTTTAGCATATATGCCCCCAAACTTCTTCGAGTTTCTCACTTTTGTCTTTTAAATCTTTTCTCACTAATAATATTTTAACTACTATCATTGGCCAACATCGCAAACAAGATCAACAATTTAAGATTAAATTAAAAAGAAAAAAACTCATAAGTTCTCTCCAAACTTTTAGGACAATATCATTGTACCCTGAATTTATAATACAATTTAAAAATTCAGGAAAACAAACCGATGATATAAATTAAAGTTCAGGTACACAATGATTTAGCCTTCATTTGGTAAGTTAGTTAGAGATGAAATTTCTAAGTTGGAGTTGGTTGACTTTTTAAAAACTAGTTATAAATTTTGTTGACTTTTTCAGAAAAAGACAAAAATTAAGATGAAAAAGTACAGTTTAATTTGAAATGAACTCAAACACCAAACGGAGCATTAGAATTAAAAGTTCAAAATGAATTTATGGAAATTTTCTAATACAAAAATAACACTTACTAAACAATATGACCAATTATGTAAACTACCAAATAAAATTTTTTTTCCCTATATTTTTCTTTGTCTTACTTTGTCTCTATAACTCAAAATGTAATAATATCACTCCCGTAACTTCTTATAAGTTACAACTTTGACACTTAATTAAAATCGTTTAAAAAAATTACCCCTGACCAATAGTCTCATGACTTATACATGATCAAAACAGTTAAAGAAATTGATGTTTTAATGAATAAAGTATTAAAGTCGTTATAAATGATAAGTTAAGGGGTAGATTTTGTTTTAGTATAAATTGTAAGAGACGAAGGTGATACTTGGTATTGTTTTCATTTGTTTTTTGAAACGATTTTGTTTTTAGTACAAAAATAAAAATGAATATACCTTTGAAATGATGTTGAAATCGTGTTTGGTTGCGTTTTTTTAGATAGATTCGTTTTACTATAAGAAAATAGTGAATTGTGTTTAGATATGTTTATTAAACATTTATCAAGTAATTATCTAAAAATAGAAACATTTTCATTTATATCACACTTTAAATTTATGTTTGGCAATTGCCATTCAGAAAGAGCATTTGAATTGGTCATTTTAATTGTGTTCGGGGGGAAATATTTGTGTAACTCTATTTAAACGGCACATTTAGATACGTTTTTGGCAGTTACACTTAAAATAAAGAATCTAAATGGTCCATCAAGGCAAATTGTAAATTGAACTCTCTAAATTTTGTTGAAATATTTATGTTCAAATATTTGAATTTAAATGTTTTCATTTCAAATATTATCATTTAAATGCTTCCCTCAAACAGAAACTTTTAACCATTTTTAATTTGTTTCATAAATCCATATTCACCATTTTCTATTTTCATTTACATTTTCATTTTCAAAACATTCATATTTAAAAAATAATTTTTGTTTTCACACCAAATATGTGAGGCATAGTCTAGCGGTATTATCACACTTAACTCCATAAAAAAATACAGAATTTGAATCCCCCTTCCTAAGTTTCAAAAAATATATATATAAGGAAACATTTCATAAAATATTTAGAAATAATACCAAAAGTGATACAATCTTGTTCTTTGAGGACCAAATTTGAAATTATCTTCTTCTTCCTAAAAAAATTCTGGAATCTCTCGTCTCGTCCCTGCTCCGCCTCTCTCCCTCGAACTCCGGCGATCAAGAATCAAGGATCAATGTCATCTCTCTCTCTCTCTCTCTCTCTCTCTCTATATATATATATATATAGGGTTGTTTGTTCTGTACTGATTCAGTTTCGCTTGCGTTTTTTCTCTCCTCCGCCCAATGGCGTTCTCTCGCGCGGCCGAAATGGCAAGTGGTCGGAGATTTTTATATTATTTGATTCAAAATGTGGTTTGAATTTTGTCGGATTTGAGCTGTGAAAATTCGTGTCGTCTTATGTTAAAATTGGTTTTTTTTTTTTTTTTTTTTGACGGAATGTTAAAATTGGTTTTGAAAAATTTGGTCTGATTTTTTTTTTTTTAGGGGGTTGGATTTTAGTCTGATTTTGATTTGAGCACACGGGCGTAACATCATCGAGAAGGTCGCTTGTAAAGCTTTTCCTCCGCTACAAAAGGTTTCTCTCTCTAAACTCTCTCTCTCTCTCTCTCTCTCTCTCTCTCTCTTACTTAGATCTGTTTGGTTTGGTTCTTTTGAATTTCCTGTGTTCCGAAAATTATGAATAATGTCGATCATTATTTGATGATTTATAGTTAGTTTCTTCGTCATTTATAGTTTAATTTGTTTCTTACAGTTTTTAAGCTTAGGGAGGGAGTTTCAATGGCGGGGAATTCTGTCTCAAGACCCAGAAAGCTGACTGTCTACCTTTATATTCCCAATATCATTGGTGGGTATTGAAATTTCATTTATGTATATATGTTTGTGTATGTGTATATATGCAAATTATTTGTGATTAACTGATGCCCCAGTTGGGTGATTTGGAATCTCATGAAAGGAAATGGGTATTTGAATATTACCATGTAGACACATTGACTTCGTATTGCAAGAAGGGAAATCAATGAAAAGGCGTGGTTTTGAATGTTGTTTTTAGCTTTTCATGGATCCATTTGCTTGAGTGCGTAAGGGTCATGTGACTGTAATCTGAAGCTTCTTTAGAGCTACTTTGTTGGGATTCATGATTGAAAATAGTTTCTGAAAACAGCCGAGTTTATGTGCATTTCGGACAACCATTAAACACACCCAAGTTTTTACTTTTCTTCGCACTACTTTATTACCGGACATGTTCTGTAATATTAGGTTGATAAGAGACCCTTGGTTGAATCCATGAAAATAGGCTTTGAGTCCTACGAGTTTATTGACCGATTCTACGTATGACGGGGTTACAGGGTACATGAGGGTTCTGATTAACTGTGTTGCCTTTGCTCTATGCTTCTCCAACAAAAGGCTTTTCTCGGCTCTCTATTTCTTCAGGTACGAATGAATTATTCTGAAGCTTTTAGTTCTGAGTTTTATTTTCTTTAGCAACAATGCATAGTAATTTGCTTATTATCTATTTGAATTCGCTTTTCTCAGCTTTGTATGTGATGGCATTGATGGTTGGTGTGCTCGTAAATTTAATCAAGGTATCGAACTATATTTTATTGTATTACTAGCTACAATTATGCGATATTACCAATCTATGGTCTAATAGGGACTTTTCGTGTCATTTGAACTTGGAGTTTGTGGATCAAATAGTTTTACCTCTATTTTATGAGCAAATCAAACGTTAGTTGATCTTCGACAAATGTGCAGAACGTAGACGTTAATTTTTGTTCTCTCTCTCTCTTCCCTGTTTTAGTCTCTACCTTTGGAGCTGTTTTGGACATGATTACAGATAGGTGATTCTTTAGCCCTATTAACTCTCTCACTCCGCCTTATAATTTAGTTACCAGTGTTGCAAACGCTTCTCCATTTATTACAAGGTTTTGATTGTTTGTTTTTTATATCCCAGGATTAGCACTGCTTGTCTATTGGTAATCCTTTCCCAAGTGTACCGGTAAAATTACTTCGCCGTGCTCTGCATATCTGAGGTTTTTCCGAATTAGGCAAACTTTATAAGCTTCTTTTTTGGCTGTTTAATGCAGGCCTGGTTTGGTTTTCCTCTCACTACTTGCCTTAGATATTGCCAGCCACTGGTTACAGATGTACAGGTAACCTCGTCTTTCACACGGTTACAGTGTAGATATTGTCCTTGACGAGGATTTTTTTATTTTTATTTTTATTTTTTTTTGGCTGACTCTCCAATACGTTTGATTGCAGTACTTTCTTGTCAGGCAAGGTTAGTCATAAAGATGTAAAAGACAGCACTAGTTGGCTTTTTAAGTTATATTATGGGAATCGGATGTTTATGGCTTATTGTTGCGTGGCATGTGAGGTAATTCGCAATTCTGTTTGCATAGTGTAATTTTATGTTAACTGCAATGTGTTTCTTAATCTGACTGATTAAGCTCTATAGGTTCTCTACATATTGTTGTTCCTTCTTGCAAAGAATCCAACTGAGAATTTGAAGGATGTAAGTTCTCTCGATTTTGTCAATCTGTCGTCAACTAAAAAGTTTTTCAAGGATTTAAAGATGACAAACTATTTCTGACTATCCGTCAGGTTTTAGTGAATTCGACAAAACAGAATATGCTACTTGGTGGTCTAGTTGGCGTAAGTTTATTTGGATGGGGAGTCAAGCAAGCTGTAAATGTTATTCAAGTAATTATTCATAGTCTTACTTATTCTAGAATGGCAATTACTATATTTTAAGAGTTCATGTCATACATAAAAATTTAGCATTTTTGCCCTACAAACTCTTTGGGTTTTGACAACTACCCTGCCAAACTTTTAATTCCGGTGCTTTACCTTCTTAACTTGTAGAGTCGTTGCAATGTGCCCCATGATATTAACAAAGCAAAAATAGCCTATGACTGCCTTATGTAACGATAGAAAGCGCACCTCCGACCAAAAGTTCCCGAATCTCAATTCAAACCCGAACACAAATCACTCAAATTTCCACATCATCAGACCCAAAAAAGTTTAAAATGAGGCATTTTGCGACACTTTAACAAGTTGGGGCTGCAAAGTGCGAAACAAAAGTCTAGGAGGCAAGTTGTCAAAACCTAAAAAGTTCAGAGGCTAAAAGTGCTAAAAACCTTAAGAATCAACGGACAGAGTTTCTGCAATATAATACATAAGAATATCCTACATTTGGTAACAAAAAGCCAGAGATGTTAGATTACCAATGAATTCAAATGCTCTAGAATTCTTTGGATATCCTATTATGTTGGAAGCTTACACTGAATAATTGTTCTTAATTGGTATGTGTGGTGATTTTCAGTTGAAGACAGCAGCAGATGTTTGTGTGCTTTACGACATCGAGAAAAAGCATTGACCCTAACACTTATTGATTTCTCATCTGATCCAATCCAAGCGGCGTTGTTTCCTCTGCTGTTGCTAACTTGTTCTCACACAAAAGTTTTCCTGTTAACATTGTAGATGGGTTAGCTTTAAGTGATAGAGCAACAGAGAAAAATAAAATTATAAGAATTTTCTTGACATGTTTCGTCTTTGTCGGATTTTCAATTTGCCCCCCTTTTTTGGGAGTGTGTATATTGCTAATCCTCATAGCCTTGTTGCTATAGCTTAATTGAGATTTGTAGGTTGATTACGTGACATGTTTGTATCAAAAAATTTTGCATTTTTTTTAATTATTATAAATTTCAAATTACCTTTTTCATACTATGCCATGGAAATGGATTGTTGAGTATTTTGGTGGTGAAATATTGTAATGTAATTGCTAGGAAGTTTAAAGATTGCGAATCATGTAGACACTAAATCTGGCATGTCCACGTCCACGTCCAGTCTGATGTCACCAAAGGGTGCCAACGGCTGCACTTTTTGTGCTGGAACGCAGTGGAGCCAAGCAACAAGATGTTTCAGATCCTAATAATGTGTGTAAGCAGACAGCAAAGAAACCGGTTCATGCGCACCTTAGTACAGTCTAGATCAGTCTTTCCCAGAGCATTGCTGTAGCAGCAGGGGCACCCGTCCCCGCTGCACGAGCAAATATTGGTTCCATTGAGATCATGGCGAGAGCAAAATGTAGAATATTTTACACGACAATCACTCACTTGAACATGTTATAAAGAGGCTACCTTAAGACGTTGCTATCGAGTAACCAGAAAACCGCCACTTTTGACTGCTTACCCCCGAATCTTTAATTTGATAATATATCTTATGATTTTCTAAATTGTTGTAAAGTAACTCATTTTTGTTGGATTCAGGATTTGAATTTGTAAGATTTGCATTATAGTTTGAATTAGTCGTGAAAATTATTGGTAGAATGCGGGATTTTCTATCCACACATGAGGCGCTTATAAGCCTTCTCTCACTAATATTTATGAGAAGTTAAAAGTAAAATAAGATGTATTACAACAATTTAAAAAGTTCGTAAGGTAAATTGTAGAAATTAAAAGCTTAGTAGGTAAGTTGTCAAAAAATGAAAAATATATGGGGCAAATGTGCAAGAAACCTAAAAATAATACAAATACAAATTCGTAGGCGTCTTTGTTTGGCAAATAACTCAGCTCCTCAGCATCAGAGCATTCTTGACTTCGAACTTCTTCTCACTCGAAGAGCACACCCCAGAACCTGAGTACGTACATATATAGATATATATACACACACACAAAAGAAAGAAAAATTCCCTGTTTGTTTTCGACTTCACGCATGGAATGATAACCCATTTGTGCGCTTTTAGCTTTGGATATGGTTGGCTCTTTACTTTCGCTTCCTGTAAAGTGTACCCACCACATGTACGATGAAAGTCCTAAGTGAAAAACTGAAACAGACAATCCTAATGCTGCTCCACTTATGCTCTCTCACAATATGAAGTTTTGGTTTCTCGAGATACGTTATCCTATTCTTCTCTTCCATAGAAGTTTTGTTTTCTCAGAATGTATCCTATGAGCATACATATATATATATATATATATAAAAATTTCCAAAGGAACAATTTATACAATTTTTTACTGCCTAGTAGAACATAATACGTGGGTTATCGTTTTTTAGGTGTGTAAAAGATTACCGCGTTAATTAGAATCAAATGATTACATCAACCAATAAAAATATGACAACTCATCTGTCACTTAAGTTGAGATCAAAAGTTTAGAAAAGGGTTGGTACCCGTCCGTAGAGTGTATTAAATGTACAAAAAAGGCGATAACGAAGTTTTTCTAGAACAAATGTGTTGTGCAGTTATATACGCCTACGTGTGTGTGCTAAAACATTTTTTTTCTCCCCTTGCAGTTGTGATTTGTTTGTCACCTGAACTGTGATCAGTGAATGGGGTGCTGCACTGTGGGGCTCCAACGTCTATCTATCTTACCTTTTCAAAATGTAGTTTATCTACGCAGACCCAAGAAATCGCTTCTGAAACTACACCCATTCTCTTCAGCTACTCCTGTTTTAGGCTCTCCAAAAATCAAGCCATGCCAGATAGTAAGGAGTTGCTCTACCAATGCATTTGTTGTTGCCGATGACGAAAAATATGGCAACAAACAGGTTATTAGCATCACTCCACGCCTTTATGATTACATCCTCGCCAATGTTAGAGAGCCGGAGGTAGTAAACTAACTACAAACCCGCATGCCTGTAGTTAAATTATCCACAAGTTTGTGTGTATATATGTTTTTCTTGTTCTCCCATGTTTGCCCTTATGTTGCGTGATTCTTAAACGGAGGCTGCTGTTTAGATTCTAAGGCAACTTAGGGAGGAGACTGCTTCTATGCGCGGTAGTCAGATGCAGGTGTGTGTTACTAATTTGTGCTTGTTACTTTCTTCTTTCAATCTCCATCTTATGTGCTTGCGTATGCATGCCATTGAGACCACTAGCAGAGCTATTGGGGACACCATGAAAAAAATTATAGGTGTCTGTTTTTTTAATAACGGGGGATATAATCATGTATTTGAGTTATTGAGTGCGGACACAACTATGATTTTTCTTATCAAGTGGGGCACAACTGAAATTTTACATAAATTTCAGTGATAAAACCAAATTTGTAAAGTATTTTGTGATTTTGTCTTGGGCATTTAAATTACTGCGATTCACACATTACAAGAACAGATTCTTTGTGCTTGTTAAAGAAATTTGCTGTATTGATTTGCATATTTACTCACACTTTTGAACATTGTTCATTAGGTGTTAATTCCCAATCCAAGACACTGCTTACAATTATTCATCCATACACCTGACTTTTTTTTTTTCTTTCAATAGGTGTCTCCGGATCAAGCACAACTGCTCGCAATGCTCGTGCAAATTCTTGGTGCAGAACGGTGTATTGAAGTCGGTGTTTACACGGTATGCTTATTCCACTTGTTGTTCCCTCTACTTCACCTCGAATTTAAAACATGCCAAAAACTATAGAAGTATATAGGCCTTGCATCGTGAAATGATGATTTTCCATTGACTGACCTATGTAAGTTAATTTATAGTTTTAGATCTTCACAAATTTAGCCACATTTATTGTTCAAGTTATTCTTATTTATAATTTTTTTTTTTGTTAGGGTTATTCGTCATTGGCTGTTGCATTGGCCTTACCTGAGTCGGGTCTCTTAGTTGCCTGTGAAAGAGATGCCAAATCTCTTGAGGTAGCAAAAAAGTACTATGCTCGAGCCAATGTCTCAAACAAGGTATTTCCCATTCTACTATTCTGGAACATGCCTAAAGTTGATGGTCGCTTTGCGGTTGTCGAGTGTTCTGCACATAATAATGAATGCAGATGTGCAAAGTTTGAAGAGAGTGTTTGCATCTAATCATCTTTCTTAACTCATTGAGCATAGGCTAACCACCTTCCCGTGCTGGATTCAACTCATGTGTCCCCTTATTCGTGTCCACTTCATGTTCCTCCAATAATATCATAACACGTCAATTGAAAATGTATATTTAATTACAATATCATATTACGTCACTTAAAAAATCATGTTAATTACACACGCGTCATAATATTATTGGAGGGACAGAAATGAGGACATAAATAAGGGGATATGTGAACTAAATCCCCCATCCTTTACTATATGGGCATATTTTACAATTGTTTTATGATGCGATGGGCAAGGGAAGGGTTATGGAAAGGGAAAGTAAGAGATAAGTTGGTTCACTTTCAAGTACTAAATTAACCTTTTAGGACGTGGAATTGGAAACAATCTAATTCCCTTTCTAGCGTACGCTACTTTAGGAATAGGAATCCCAATAGTTTAAGCACTAAAATATCCCCGTGCATATAATCATTGGTTACTATTTTAGTTTAGGCTACAAAAGTAATTTCATGCTTTTTCCAATGCAAAGAGAAACAAAACCCGGAATAACCTAGGATTTGGCTTTCCCCTTTCCTCATTGCCCATATCATATCGGCTCTACCAAATTAGCATCTAGGATTTGTAAGTGAATACATAAAAATGCGGGAAAGGGGAGCAGTTCCTCCGTTTCTTTTTCTCATTCCTGATAAGTAAACATACCTTATCGTCTCTAATCTTATTCTAATGGTATAGTTGACACACCATTTCAAATCCAATAATTCATTTCATTTCAGTTCGAATCCAAATCCACTTTTTCACTTTTTTCGAAATCTGCAATACGCTCATTTTTCTTTCTTCCAAACACCCATTCATTTTAGATTCTCATTTCAAAATGAATTTTTTCAGTTCAAGATGGTGTACCAAACGGAATATTTTTTAATGTTTGTGATGCTGCCTCTCCGACTAATACATTGTTTTCTTCAAAATGACTATTTGATAATAGGTGCATGTGAAACATGGACTTGCAGCCGATACCCTCAAATCATTGATTTTAAATGGTGAAGCATGCAGGTAATCACAAATCAATTTTCTCCTGTGCCCTTCAATTTGACGAAATTTGGAAGGAAATGCCCTTATGCATGTGACCTGATGTGATCTTTAATCTCTTCTTTCAAACTAGCTCTATTAATGTGTATGAGTGCGCTTCCGTTCAAATTTTAACAGCCATTGTTGATTTGGGGGCACTGTGCAACACTCGTTAAATTCAGAGGGTGATCTGCGAAACTCAAAAAGTGTTTTAGGGTGACCTGCCAATTATGAAAAATTAAGGGGCAGATGTGCCAATTCTCCATTCTTAACAGTTTTGACGTATTTCTGTGTCACTATTCATGAATTTTCCGGCAGAAGCAAGGGCTCGGCGCTGCAGACTAACAGTTTTGACATATTTCCGTGTCTTCGCAGCTACGATTTTGCATTTGTTGATGCGGAGAAAAGGATGTATCACGAGTACTTTGAGCTGTTATTACAACTGGTAAGACCGAAGGAAAGCTTCATGAAGGGATTAAAAAATACCTGCATACTTATGCATACACTTATCTTTACCCTTCTCCGCTTGTCACGTGGTAGCCACATGGTTGGCATGTCAAACACTTATCTTTACCAGTCTCCATGGAATTATTTATTTATTTATTTACTTTTTTTTCTTTGCTCGTATGCTTGTCAACTAGTAATAATTATAAAAGAGCCAGTAGCTCTTGAGTCGTGACTTTTGGTTACTCCCCTAAGGCTGGTACAACTAGTGTGTGTGTATATATATAACCATCTTATTTAGCCTCTTTGTTGGGTGATCTTGTTGAGGATGTATGTAATGAATATGTTGAAACAGGTGAGGGTGGGAGGTGTCATTGTGATGGATAATGTTCTTTGGCATGGAAAAGTTGCTAATCCCATGGTAACTAAATTTTACTATTTTACCTTAATATTTCCTAAACTCATATAAAGCAAGCATATTTATGCTTTTATATAAATACACACACATGCATATATATATATATATATATATATGTTGATTTTTGAGCAGGTAAATGATGCCAAAACTGCCAGCATTAGGAGTTTCAATAAGAGCATAATGGAGGACCAGCGTGTAAGCATTAGTATGGTGAGTTTTTTTTTTTTTTTATTATTTAAATAAAAGAATTATGTGCTGTTATATATGCTGTTTAGACTCTTACTGGGTTGTTCCTGAACTTATCAGGTGCCAATTGGAGATGGCATAACAATCTGCAGAAAAAGATGATAAGCTGCTATCGCAACTCTTTTTTTTTTTTTTTTTTGCATCGATAATGTTAGATAAATTAATTTTTTAATACCAATTGACGTGATAAGTGAGTTGTGGACAGATTATGACTTTTTTCTTTTTGAGACTTCGGCATTTTAGTGGAGTGGGTGGATATGTTGACGATTATAAAGTAGATATCAAATATTTATAGAATTAATTTTTATTCTTTAAAAGTCAATTTCCGCAAGCAAAATTCTTGTATCACAACTAATAACATATATATATATATATATATAAATATATAGATATGTGTGTATTTGTAAGAGGAGTCCTTTTATCGAACTACAATGAGCTTTTGGTTGCGTTTGGAACAGAGGTTTGAAATAAAATTTTTATATTAGAGTTGATTGACTTTTTAAAAATTAATTAAAATTTTGTTAATTTTTTAGAAAAAGACAAAAATTGAAATGAAAAAATTAAGTTCAAACCTGATAGCCAAACACATGCTTATCGAATTTTTGCCATTTGGTAATCTTTTTGTGTTTTCTACCACTTCAATAAAGAAAACAAAAACTGCTTATTCAGAACATGGGGTTGAACTGGAAAAATCCAATTCGAAATGAAAATCCAAATTTAATAGGTATTTTGAGAGAGAGAGGGAAAAAAAAAAAAAAAAAAAAAAAAGGGAGTGGTGTGGATGTGAAAAGAAAAATGATAATTTTGATTTGGACCAAACAAGGGCTTAGTTATTCACAGTTTAACATTTCAACAATTTTATTCATTCTTCGAGAATTAAAAATTTACAAGATCATTAAGTACATTATATAAATATATATATATATATATATATAGTGGAGCTATAACATTGGCTCGACCAAGTTTTTGTTGACCCGTATGATCAATTACGAATTTTTTTACAATCCGTAATTATCTTCTAGAAGTTGTAATTTATTGAGATTCATTTATAAGTTTATCATGATCAATCTTTCTAGAGGTCTTGCAGTTAATTTCTCTCGTGAGAAATATGGATATTGTTTTGTTTAAATACCAAAAAACTGGTCCAAGTTGCCACGTATAGAGACCATGTGAACTCGTCTAGTTGAGAGAACATATTGTGTTGAGCAAAGAGAGCAAGAACATCAAAAAGAGATTGAAAATCAAAAGTTGAACTTTCCAAATTTGGAAAAATGTGACCCAAGTGTAGATACTTATCCAAATCATAAATTAGAATCCACTAAATGACAACAAGAATAAGGAAGTATATATTTCCCTCAAAAAAAATAAGAAAAAGAAAAAGAAAAAAGAATAGGGAAGTATATTAATTCAAATAAGTCAACCTCAGAAAAAATTAGGTAAGATAACTAATAAAAAGTAAACACCAAATTCGAAAACATGAATTTAATTACTTTTACTAAACTTGGGTAACCATAAAAGGTTAGCACAAGAATTTGAAATCATGAATTTAATTACTTTCCCTATATTTAAATTCCTCATTAGGAATTATACATTATAAGTATTGTCTAAACTCTAACATCCAATGCATTTTTATCTATATATAAAAAATTCCATGTATTTTTGACATGGTTTAAAAAGAGGATTTTTTTTTTTTTTTGAACGGGGGTGGGGTTTTTACAAAATTATAATTACAAACAAAAAGTTAATCGACATCAAAATTTTTTTTTTTCAAATTACGAAAAATTAACTTGTAGAAAATACTAAAATGAAAAAAATTTTTTGTAGTTTTTCTTTAATAAGACAGTTTAATTACTCATATGTTCAAATAAAATTCCAGAATTCTTAACCAAAAAGTTGAAAATAAATTCTATTTAAATTATTCTCTCTGTCCCTGCCTATCTTATCAAATGCGACAGTAATAATACAATAGCTAATACGCGTTATTATTTCTACCCTAAAAGGAAAAATAAATGGTTATTACAATATGATATCCTTTCCGAGTATAACATTACAATAGGCATAACGAGTGTAGTGCCCGTGCTTTGCACGGGGGGAGGGAAGAAAAATGAAAAATGAAAAAAAGTAATTAATATATAATAAATATAGTTGATTAAGATATAGATTATAATTACATTAAGTATATTTTTTTAGTATTTATTATTGAAATATTAAAGTACATATGTTCGTATTTATATTAAAACGTCTGAGTTATATATACAAACAAACATATATAGATATATGTTTATAAACAAAAGTTTTGGAAATGAGATAGTTTTTGCTGAGTTGTCGTCAACCATGTTTAACTAAATTATAATTCCACGTCGTTTTCAATAGCTACCATGTGAAATGTTTGAAAATTTCTGCAAGAAAAAAAATATTACTAATAAAAAGGATAATAAAATAACAAAAACAGTAAAAAATAAAAGTGAAATAAAGAATATGAAGCAAAAGTAAGAAATAAGAAATAGCCGGTTAACAGAGTAAAAAAATTGAAACAATAGGATTTGAAAACTGTAACTGTAAATTTAAATATGAGAAGGAAAAATTGATGGAATACAAAGGCAGGAAATTATAAGGAAAAAAAAGAGCAATAAAATAAAAATATAGTAAATAAATGTAAGCAATAATATATAAGTATAATTATATATATTTTTGGAAAAACAGAAAGGAACAAAATCAAATAAAGATAAAGAATACACAAAATTAATAAAAACAGAAACCATAACTGAAACGCAAAATAAAAAAGAAAACAAAAAAAAGCCAAAAGGTCAGATTTATGAAGCATAAATCCATAAAATTAAGACACATGAAAAAGCGCAGAAGAAAAAACAATATGAAAATAATAAGAATATTATATAATTCCCAAACATATTCACGGCAACGATAAAAACTGTCAAATAATATATATTAGTTATTGAACATATACTATGAATAATATGACATTGATCAACATATACCAAACAAAGTAATACATCTGATATATACAAATCCAAGTAGAGATCATCATAGCATATTAACATTTTTTTTTACAAAAAATGAAAACTGAAAAAAGAGAGAGAGAAGCAAAGCAGCGACAGAGAGAAGAAAGAGAGTGAAGAGTTAGAATTTGAGGAGCAAAACAGTCAAGACAGTATCCACAAACAACCGGTAGACAAATTTCAAGCGGTAAAACCGGGCAGACAATAAATGGAGGATAAAGTCGGTATTTAGATGTGATGGAAGGACGGCATGAAAAAACTTAAGAATAATAAGCAATACATAACCATACATAATCAAAACAATGAAAATAACTTATTAGATCCTATAATATGATTATTTAATTTATAATAAGGATAATAGTAAAAAAAAATCCAAAGAAAGAAAAAATTCATTGATATTCTGTCGGAGAAAAAAAACAGAGACAGAAGAGGAAAAGAAAAAGAAAGACTAAATAAAATAGGAACATGAAAAATCAACAATAACTTTTAACAATGAAGAAAAGCAGCGGTAGAAAAGACAAAAACAGTAAATAGATAGAGTTAGAGAAAGTAAAAATCAAGCCAGTATAGAGAACATAATGAATAGGCATACTTAGAAAGCTACAAACGTGCAGACAATAAATTACATAGAGACAATAAAAGCACTCCAAAACCAATAGTAAGAATATAAATTTCAATGAAGATGGAATATAAAATCAGTCAAGAAAGCAATTGATAGAATAAAAAAACATCTTTAAATATAGTACCTGGAAAATAAGCAGCAGCTTTCCACAGCAGTAAAGATTTCAAACTGAACAGTTTTTAGAAGTTCACAAACAGTAGGAGAGAATATTTTAAGTAAGAAATATAGAAGATTTAAAAGAAAGTAATTGAAAGGATATTACGGGAATACTAATGCTAAACTATAAGAAAGCTGTAATATATGAGAGGATATGTAATATATAAAAGAAAAGACAGGTTAAAAAGTTTGGAGAAGGGCGGTTTTAAAGAGTCGGTGAAAAGCAGCAGTAACAAAATACTTACACGTATATACATAAAAATACATGCACTGACAATAAAGAATAGAGATATACACATGCAACAAATTCCAATAAAAGCAATTTTGACAGTGCAAGTTACAAAACTGTATCAAATAATCTAATCACAACTAAAACAACCTAAACTAAAAGTATTAAATATATAGGACAACTCAGTAAAACCAAACCAAACTATATCACATAGAAACAACCAAAACAAATCAGAAATTCATATAACAGAAAACCTAAAGAATTCATTCCATTCTAACTAAATCGTGCAATACAACTAAATCATCACAAAGATTTATAAAGAATGAAAATAAATAAATCAAAATTCAGATAGAAAATAAAACAAAAAATACCCGGGGGGGGCGGGGAAACCAAAGAATTTGAAAATACAAACATCAGGCATAAAAAGTCCTTAATATATTCGTCTGAAACTTCAAGCACCCAGCTGAGAATCGCAAGTACTGTAATCTACAAATACAATTCAACAAAAAACGATGATCAGAATTAAGTTATATAAAACAGAAAACAGATTAAGGAAAAACTAAGTGAAAAAATCTCCTATTCCTACAGTCAGGTCTCCAGATTTGAGTAACTCTTCAATCGTAGAAGTGACACCATAACTAACAGAAAAAAATATCACAAACACTGTTATTTCAATACACACATAGTCAATAGAAAGAATGAAAAATTTAACAAAATAACCGAAACAATAGAAAAAACAAAACAAAAACCTAATAAGCATGCATAAAAAAAACCTCTAAATAAGTACAAAAAAATCAAAAACCCCCAAAATTAAATTCTAGGGTTTCAAACAAAAGAAAGAAACAAAGAGCAGGAAAAAAAAATAGACCCCTAAAAACAGAAAGAAGCAACGGTAGAGGAAAAAAAAATAATGGTAGGTAGGATTAAAAGGACAGAAAACACCAACACTTAAAAAAAAAACGAAAAGAAGCCAAAAACAAAAATTGTCAAAGTAACAATCTAGACATTTTCACATTCCTATCTCCTTCTTCTGCAACTCCTGGCTTCGTCGAACAATTCCTAAAACCAAAAGAACAAACTACCAAACAAATCCGAAAGGAAAAAAAACAAAAAAACAAAAAAACTTCAGCAAACATGCATTGAAAACCATTTGCTGCAAAACCAAGTTCTCCAACAACAACTCTAAAAGCACGAAGTTTCTTCTTCAAAACCAAAAGAAACCCACCGGTAGGGAAAGAACCACCAAACAAATCTCGGGGAAAAAAAACCAAAAAACAAATTTCACCAAACATGCCTTAAAAACCATTCCCTGCAAACCAAACCTCTCCAACAACAACACATCTAGAACCACAAACTTTCTTCACCGAAACCAACACAAACCCACCGGTACAAATCTGAAACCGAGAACACAAAAAAGAAAAACAACAGAAGAAAATAAACACAGAAAATGAAAGAGGAAGAGGAAAATTCCAAACCAAATAACAAATTGACAACTCAAAAGAGGCGGCAGCAGAGAGGAGAAAAAGGAACCAAACTTAAGGTTTGAGGAAACCAAAAACGCAAGAAAGAAGAAGAAGAAAACAGGAGAGAGAGAGAGACAGAGACAGAGAGAAAAAAAGCAAAAGAAAAATGAGAGCTGAAAAAAAAAGGAAGAGAAAGCAACCGGCGGCAGAGAGAAAAGAGAAAAAGAAGACTTAGAATTTGAGGATGAAAAACCAAAGAAAGAAGATGAAGAATAGAGGAAACAGAGAAACATAGAGGGAGAGAGAGAAAAAAAAACTTAAAAAAAAAATGAGAGAGAGACGAAGTAGCTGCAGAGAGAAAGAGGAAAGTGAGAGTTAGGGTTTGAGGGGCAAAATAGTCAAGTCACTGTGCGCAAAGGATATCATAAAGGAGTTTAAGGGTTAAAATCGTAACTTTACTGTGCGTGAACAGTAAATTACATCCCTTTAGTATATATAATAATGTTTCTGCCAAGGAAGAATTTTTTTTTTTTATCTATACCCTAAACTTTAAGATCACTCTTAATTTACTTTTTAAATTTTTAAAACTCTCACTTTGCTTTCTAAATTTTTAATTTAATATCACTTTATCCCTTTTATCAGAATTTCAGTTAAAAAAAAAAAGAAAAATAAGGGAATCAGTCTTACTCAACATATTCTGTTAAGATTTCTACTAAAAATAAATGAAAAAAAATCACATGATTGCACTTAATTCATTTTTTCCAGTTTGTTGTAATTGAAATTCTAATAGAAGGAATAAGGTGTAGTTAAATTCAAAGTTCAAAAATTAAAGTAGGACCTTTTAAAATCTAAGAGACAAAGCGTAAGTGACATTGAAATTTAGAAGACATGAAAGAGAATAATCGAAAAGAAAATTGCAATATCACTACTAGACAACTTTGTTGATATTGAAAAAAAAAATGAAGATAATTTTTATATAAATGATTTAAGAGTATAAAAATGTATTTTTAAATCAAAATTAACCCTCACCCCCCCCCCCCTCACTCTTTCTCTCTTCGTGGGGTGTTTAGGGTTTTTAGAGGGTGTGCCTCTCGGAGGGTCGGGAACAGGCAGTGGTGCCTTACTTACCGTCGGTTTTCTAGCCCTAAAGGTGAATATCTAAATATTGCGGAGGGGTTACTAGGTTCGGAGGTGACTGCGGGGTTAGGAGGCATGTGTTTCGGCGAAATGGAGGAGGGGAAGGGTCGTGGCTTTGACAGTACTTTCAGGCTGTCTACTTTGGCTATGGTAGTCATCTTCTTGCCTACGGCTTTTCCGGTATTGGTAGATTTTTATTTTGTTTTGATATATTTGTGTGTAGGTGTAATAACTGCATATCATACGCAGATCTAGTTTTGTTTGTTGTTTTGATGTGTTTGTTTTCAGTCCTTAATAATATTGATGGTATTCCTATTGTTCGGGCTCATAATTTGTTTGTTAGATTTAGATTTTGGGGACTTGTTAGTCCTGCTAGACTTGTGGCTATACATGGTGCTTGATGATCTCTGCGATTTGAGGTTGTGGCTCCAAATTGGTCGACAATTTTCGTCGTTGGTTGGGGTTTTGTCAAGTAGAGCTTGGTGCATGCTTGTTTCTGACATATCAAGATACTTTCTTGTTTTTGGGCCTTAGACTTGGGCCTTAGAATTGTGTATTTTCCACTGTATGTCAGTTGTTTGTACCGATGGTTGAGGGTTATGACCGCACAATTGCGGAATCTTTACATTATATTGTTCGATTCAAAACTCTTTATTAATGTTAATGTATTTTTTCTTAAAAAAAAAAAAATCAATATTCACCCAAATTTATATTTGAAAATTTTATATTTTTATGATATTTATCAAAAATCTTAACCTCAATGTATTTCAATTAAAGACGTATCGACGGAAAAGAAATTACACATGTCAAATGGATAAGAGAAGGTAGGGTACCTCTACAAACCATTAGGGCTAAAATTGATTACTGTTTTTATACAGTTCGAACTATCTATGGAGCTTTAATTATCAAAATTTGGATATTTGTAGACGAGTAATAACAAAACCAATCAATAGGAAAAAAACCTCCCTTCCTAAAAGGAAGAACGTGAAATTCTTTTTCCTTTCCATAGGGACCAAGAGATTAGATCTAGCCGTAAGAAGAATGCTTGGCTGATAAATAACTCACTTCTTGGTTTTCGACCCCCTTTTGGTGTAACTGGTTATTCCTTACCTTGGGACCAAATTGATTATTGGACAGTAAAAATTGTAACAGGTGTACTGAAAGCGATTTCTCTAATAGGATCGCCCTTGGTAGAGTTATTACGTGGAAATGCTAGTGTGGGACAATCCACTTTGACTCATTTGATAAATGATTACTCTGAGTCAGACTCAATAGAATTTGATCAATCCTTTTTTCTATCGTTAAGGTGGAGAACTGAACCAAACATAAAAATGATCATTTATGTCATTAATTAATGGCTTTAGTATAAATCACATGTCAATTTTTTTTTTTTTTCCAAAAAATCAACATTGTTCTCAACATAAGTTAAATTATTACATATTGATAAATTCAAGATATAAATTTTAAAACTTAAAAAATGAGAAATGTAAATAAGAGCTGTGTAACAAATTCAGGATACACAGATGCAAAAGAGTCATAAATATGTTAAATTATCTATCTTTTTTAGATAAATTGTTTATTTAGTTCCTAAATTTTTAAGTTTATGTAATTTTGATCTTTAACAGTTTTTTAACTAAAATACCTAATATCTATAAACTATTAAAATATTATTACAATAATCATTTTATTTTAATTTTTAAACAATATATATTTAAATAACATATTCCAGTTAAAAAAATATCACTCATCGATAAAAAGTACGGTCCCATAATTTGGGGCCCACTTCTCGTGATGTCAAACACTTCTCTATCAGAATCCAAAATTCTTACAAAAAGATCTGTCACTCCCTGCCAAACGGAAAACAGCAACAGATGCAAGAAAAATCTCTAAAACCTCACTCGACTGTCCATGTACGACTGAACTCTTCTCTCTTCTTCCAATTCCCTCTAACCATTTTCCGTACTCTCCAGTACTGTACGGATTTCTTATACTATCTCGTACACTGAGCCGTACGTCTAATATATATACAGTATATATACGCCGTACAGATTCCGTTTCAATTTAATTGTCATCTTTCCTTCGAAAACCTCCAATTTTCTATCTCTGCAATTCCTTTTGCATTCCAATGGCGGATCGGCTGCGGAGCTTCTTCAAGAAGGAAGTCCTCACCTACGGCTATCTCCTCCTCTACATCGCTCTCTCCAGCGGTCAAATCTTCTTCAACAAGGTATTTTTGTCTCTATATCTGTCTACGTATCTCAGATCTAGAATTGCCCTGGTCTTGAATTTGATCTCGAACTCGTCTGGTTTCGGCCGATTAGGGTTTTCAAGCTTGTTTGGTTGATGAGAAAATGGGGGAAATGGATGGAATCGGTGAGAGAATGAGTGTCCTTTTGACGTAGGAGTGTTTGGATGCGCATGGCTTATTTTGTGTGTGTGTGTCTATATACATACAAATATATATATGTATATACATATTTATAAATTCATATACTGCATTTTTGAAAATATATCAATCTCATTACTGGTATGATTTGTTTTTGAATTTTGGTGTTGCTTGACTCCTAGTTGAGTTCTACTCCCTTATACTGAAGCTAAAGTTGTGTTTGGTAAACGGGAGAGAAAATAGGAAGAAGGAAAGACATATAACCTAGGTGACGAAAATGATGAGGAATGAGAGAAGCTTTCTCTTATTGTGTTTGTACAGATTACCTTCTCTAATCCTTCCGTACAGCGAAAAATTAAATTGGGGTTCTTTGAAGAATTTGAAATCCATCACCCAATTCATTTCCTCCTCTTTTCTCTCTTACCAAACAACCATGGATCCCAAATTCTTTCACTAATCCCCTCATCCTCCTCCCTCCAGCTTTTCCCGCCTACCATACGAACTCTGAATGAGTGTAAGAATATAACTATGTGACCCATCGCCTACTATCCGTCTTGATGATTTATTAATGTATCTCGTATGCAATTTCGTCCTAGGAGAAATTAAGTGCACTCGTGGGTTGATTGTCATAGCGATCACCATGTTAGCAATCGGATTCTTATGGCATTACTTATTGCTTTGAGTCAAAATCACGTTTAATCTGGATAAATAACTATTACGAATTCATTTTTGGTCTTTTCTTTATTGTGTTGTTTTTTGATTCCAAATAATTGTGAAATGCAGTGGGTTTTATCTTCGAAGGAAATAAACTTTCCTTATCCTCTTGGGTTGACTCTTCTTCACATGGTCTTCTCCTCGGTCCTGTGTTTTCTGCTCACAAAAGTTTTTAAGGTATTCAATCGAGTAACTTATGATGTGCTTCAAATCTTTTTGTTGCAATTGTAAACTTTGTTTTCTACGCCTCGCAGATTATGAAGGTTGAGGAAGGAATGACTCCAGAAATGTAAGTAAACAGGGGACTACCCTTTCTTGCATTCTATTTGTTTCCATTTGTCATCTTATTTGAGACAGTAAATTGTTACCAAGGAAAAATTCACATTCCATAGCAAAAGAGGGAAAAAAAAAAAGGAGGAGAAATTCAAAATTTCAAATTGCTCAAGGGTCTGAAAGTTATCGATTTTTTTTGAGTGTATGCTTCCATTAAATTTACTTTTGAAGGAAACTAATAAAGTTAAGGAGGAGTTGAAGAGTTTCAGATTATTATCTTCAAAATAAGTCTTTATTGACAGTGCTACGGAAAATGAATTTTCTTTCTAAATACTAAATACATCTTTTGAACCGTTAGTATGAAGTGCTAAAGCTACTAAGTTTTGTGGACATTCTTGCTGGTTCTCAAGAATTCATTCTTTAATATTGCTTTGAGTTTTCTTTAATTGAGTTTCAGTAGGTTTATTTCACTCGGAAGAAACCAGCCTATTCAAAAAAAATTTTTTTAATCTTTTTTCTCATTTTCTATTTCTTTCATATTTATTGGTGTCCCGTGTCTAATGAAAGTTCTACGATTCAGATATGCAACATCAGTTGTGCCAATTGGTGCTATGTTTGCAATGACTCTTTGGCTGGGAAACACTGCCTACCTTTATATCTCTGTTGCATTTGCACAAATGTTGAAGGCAATCAGTAAGTCTCACTATTCCTATATTATGGTCCCGCTATGGCTAAATGTCCTGATCCTGCAAAAGTCATCTCGCCTTAACAGATTGAAATTATTCAATTCTAAGTTTTAGCTTTTCCTCCACCTTTTAAATCTGAATCTCAAGGAATTTCACAATTCAGAACACTACCTGATGTCTGATTTGGGGCGTGCCCTCATTGCTCATTGGCTATCTGTTCGTTAAATAGTAGCACTGGCAGCTTTATATATATATTATTTTGTGGGCTGGAATGGTAGGATTATAACTTGGTAAAGAGGTTCTGGATATTGTTTATTACTGTTTGTTATGTTTACAAATTGCTAAATTTGATATACAACATATCTATGCAGTGCCTGTCGCAGTTTTCATTCTTGGTGTAGCAGCTGGGCTTGAGGTAATGAGCTGCAGAATGCTATTGATCATGTCGGTGATAAGTTTCGGTGTTTTAGTGGCTTCTTATGGTGAAATAAATATCAACTGGATAGGAGTAGTTTACCAGATGGGCGGGGTTGTCGGAGAAGCTCTAAGACTTATTTTCATGGAGATTTTTGTCAAAAGAAAGGGACTTAAGCTAAACCCCATATCTGTCATGTACTATGTTAGTCCTTGCAGGTATATGTCGAATCGATCTTCTGCTTATACCCAGTTATAGTGACCCTGGAATTACTTTATTTTTATTTATTTTTCCTGTCCATAAACGTTTATTTCTGAATGTACTAAAATGCTCTCTTATGCAGTGCAATTTGCCTATTCATTCCATGGATTTTTCTTGAGAAACCAAAGATTGCTAACGGCTCGTGGAATTTTCCACCCCTCATCCTAGCACTCAACTCCCTGTGTACCTTTGCACTCAACTTATCAGTTTTCCTCGTGATTACGCATACAAGTGCTTTGACCATTCGAGTAGCCGGAGTTGTCAAGGATTGGGTTGTTGTCTTATTGTCTGCCCTTTTGTTTGCTGATACCAAGCTGACATTGATAAATCTCTTGGGATATGCCATTGGTACGTAATTGATAGCCCCCGCTTCTTTCCGCATTTTGGTACCAGTTATTATAGATCTTAATAAAGAATAAAAGAACATGTGATAATGCATGAAGCACCATTGAAACTCATAAAAATCTTGTGAAAGATATTTAACTGACAAGAGCTGTTTCAATTGATAAAGCATATACGAGCGCTTTTTATGCACACAAACGCTTGCAACTATTTTGTAGCTAAGGTGTTGCTCTTTATATTTAAAATTCCACCCCTATCCTTGCCCTTTCTTTTTCTGGAGAACTTACAAATCTCAGAAATGCAGGAATGCCCTGCACGAGGGCAGTGAGTCGGTGACATACTCGAGGTCTATTGCATTTCAATAGAATATTTGAAATATTTTTTGTTCTGGGCTAATGCTTAACCAGGCTGTTACTGGCTATATACCGGAAACAGCCACCTTTCTGTATTGTATCCACTTGGTTCGTCTTGTTTGCCTCTATGGACAAGCTCATATGCACTGAAATTATTGTATATACCAATATTATTCATTTATCCCTCCCTACCTTACTCCCTCCTGTCCTCGTTTGCTAATCTCTGGAACGGGAAAATTAGCAAAACAGTGATAAAAAAAAGCTAGAATCATTTGTAACTCGATTTTCATCATTGCCTTTTCATTTCCTGTACTTTTTTGCTGCTGCATTGTCACTTTCATTTTTTTGATGCAGCCATAGCAGGCGTAGCAGCATATAACAATCACAAGCTAAAAAAGGAAGCTTCCAAACACAGTTCGTATGATTCAGAAAATCCCGAGTCTGTACCAATGGTCACATCCTCAGGCCCCAACAAGTAGAAATACATTCATAACCTAGTCTTGGAACTTAACTCCACGGTACGCCATAACACCATATGTTTTATTGCACTGATTGTTTTCCTGTTCCTTTCGGTTCAAGCTCGCGAGACCGTTCGCTAGCCTTGTGACATATGCAGCTTTCGTATTATGCCCTTGTAATTTGGCTTTGTAAAGCATCAACCGTTAAGACCATTCACGTCGATTTATTGATTTTGTCGTATTTGTAGCTGCTCCGACAATGGGACATTGTTGCAATGGCGATGGCACGGAGGAGAAACTGTAAAGATATGACAGGAAAAAGTGAATTTTCAGACACTTCCATTCTTTAATGATTTGTTTGTAAAGTAAGCTCTCGGATCACAGTGACAGCAATGTACTATCCTTTATTGTTGTTATTATTATTATTATTATTATTATTATGATTACAAAACTTTTGATAATTATAAATAGTAAAACTCAGGAGTACATCTTGCTGACTATATTTATGGTCTTACACTATTTGTTCCTTTAAGTTTATGCCAAGAACAAGACTTAATTCGTTTGAGCAAATTATTAGTGCAATAACAACATTTTTGTCTTGAATAATTTTCTGTCACTTCCAATAGTCTCTGCTTCAAAGCTTTTCTTTTAAGGGCTTACCTGCTTTCTCTTCGAGAGTAGGAATCCGACTCGTGCATTTAGTTCGTCAGTTGGAGATGAAAATTTTAAATTACAGTTGGTTGACTTTTCAAAAATTAGTTATAATTTTTATTAATTTTTTAGGAAAAGACAAAAAATGATATGAGAAATTTAAGTTAGATATGTCAAACCAAATGGAAGCTTATAATCCGCAGCAAACTAGAAGATTAAGATGGCATAAGTCATTTCGAAGGCCTGACCTATCTTTAATTTTTTTTTTTTTCTGATTATATTTAGAAGTTTGGAAGATGTTGGTTAACGAGTTTTTAAGACATGGGGCAGAGAAAAATGGATAATAGGTAAAAAAAAAAAAAAGTGTGTTTATAGACTTAGTTCAATAATAAGTTCACACCTAATTTCATCGTAAGATGAAGAATTTAAATTTTATATCCAGAGTTAAAAAATAAAAAATAAAAAAAATCAAGAGAAAGTACAAATTTGAATATGCAAATAGTAATTTGAAAAGAAGAAAAAAGCAAATAATATCATTGAAAAACTATCTAATTTGATATGACATAATATTTTAATTGTTAAATTAGATTTAAATATTATCGATTAAATTGGAATCCAATCATATTAAAATAATTCAACAAGTTGATGAAATCAACACAACGTCCAGTGTTTGCCAATAAAGTCTATGTTGCTCGCTCTTAAAACTAGTTATGAAGGCGTAGCCTCTGTTTAATTTGACATCTCTAATTCAAATTATTCATTTCATTTTTTAATGAAAAATTAATAAAAATTATAACTAATTTTTAAAAAATCAACGAAGTCAAACTTATAAATTTCATATGCAACCGACAAATCAAACACATTCTTAGGCCATGAACCTTTCGACACAATTAATGAACTCATTCAATGACCATTAGAGTTGAGGTGAATTTGGTTTACATATTCTCTTATATTTCATTTTCTGTCCATATAATAATATTATAACATGTGTTTAATTATCCGATTTTTATTTAATATAATATAATATTATAGTTAAATATATATTTTTAATTGATATGTTGTGATACTATGAAATGACATGATTAAGAGACTTTATTGCATATGATTAAGAGACGTGAATGGAATCTTTGAGGACATTGCACAACTTTACTCTTATTAAATAAAACAAAAATCAAAACAAAAAAACAAAGAACAAAAAACAAAATTTTCGTACATATTGCAGGAAAAAAAGAAAAATCCCCAACAAAAAACCGTTAAAAGAAAACTGTTTAGTAGTAAGGACAAGAACCGCAACGTAAGAAAAGTCTTCTTCCTTTTTTTTTTTTTTTTTTTTGAGGAAAAAGAAAAGTCTTTTGATGACTGTTAAGTTGTAACGAAGAAAGACCAGGAGATCTACACACGTATATATATATATATATATATATATGATTATAGATTTCAATAAAACCCAATAAGTCTAGTCTAATTCCAACATAACTTCTCTGTTTCGACATTTGCATAATAAGGCGCTAAAAAAAGCCAAGAAAAAAACAGAAAGAGGAGAGAGAAAGAGGAGAGTGAGAGAGAGAGAAAGAGAGGTTGCGCGTCATGCGATTGAGGTGGCGGCGTCGGCGTCAGCGTCAGCGGCGGTCGGAGAGCGGAATCGGCGACAGAACGGCGTCGTGCGATGCGGCGGCGGGGCGTCGTTGATGGGCGTTGTGCAGCAACTGCAGATGAGTTGGCAGCCGAGTCTACTGAGTCAGAAGCGGAAGAACGGACCTCCTCTAGGGCTGAGAAACCTCGGCAACTCATGCTACCTCAACAGCGTCCTCCAGTGCCTCACCTACACCCCTCCTCTCGCCAATTTCTGCCTCCGCAAACAGCATTCCTCTCTCTGTACGTCTCTCTCTCTCCTCTCTCACTCTTCAATTTTCCTGCCCTAGGTTTATTTTTTGCTTCA
Source organism: Ficus hirta (assembly GCA_038430175.1). Lineage (NCBI taxonomy): Eukaryota > Viridiplantae > Streptophyta > Magnoliopsida > Rosales > Moraceae > Ficus > Ficus hirta. The sequence continues at coordinate 1,659,880 of CM076588.1, forward strand.
TTTCCGCCATTGCTGGTGTTCTAGCGATTCTCAGGCCACAATCCTTGTTTTTCCTTCAATTTTCGTGCCCTAGGTTTAATTTTTTGCTTCATTTTCTCCATTGTTGTTGTTCTTTCGATTCTCAGGCCAAAATCCTTGTTTTTCCTTCAGAACATTTCGTACAATTCTCAGGCCAAAATCCTTGGTTTTCTTGAATTTTCGTGTCCTAGGTTTAATTTTTGCTTCGTTTCCGCTATTGCTGGTGTTCTTGCGATTACCATGCCAAAATTCTTGTTTTTCTTCAATTTTCGTGCCCTAGGTTAATTTTTTGCTTCATTTCCACCGTTGCTGGTGTTCTTGCAATTCTCAGGCGAAAATCTTTGTTTTTCTTCAATTTTTGTGCCCTAGGTCTAATTTCGTTTGGTTGTTACGATTCTCTGGCGAAAAGCTTTCGTTTTCTTCAAATTTAGTGCCCTATGTCTAAACTCAAAAATTCATTCCGCGATTGGTTGTCATTTGGTTGTTACATTCTCCGGTGAAAATAATTTTCGTGCCCTAGGTTTAATTTTTGCTTCATTTTCGCCATTGGTGGTGTTCTTGCGATGCTCAGGTGAAAATCCATGTTTTCTTCAATTTTCGTGCCCTAGGTCTAATGTTGCTGAATTCAGTTCCCCATTGTTGATGTTTGTTTGGTTGCTACGATTCTCAGGCGAGAAGCTTATTTTTCTTCAATTTTTGTGCCCTAGGTCTAATTTTTGAATTCATTTCGCCATTGGCGTTGTTGTTTGGTTGTTACATTCTCAGGCAAAATGAATTTTCATGCCTTAGGTCCCTTTTTTTTTAAACTTCATTTCGCAATTGCTGATGTTCGTTTGGTTGTAAGATTCTGAGGTGAAAAGATTGTACTCGTTTGGTCTAATTTTTCTGTTTTGTTTGGTCGATATGACATTATCTTCCTTAGGTGATTCGCTAGATGCTGACCGAAAGCGTGATTGCCCATTCTGCCTTCTGGAGAAGAGGATAGCTAGGTCTTTGAGCTCAGATCTCCAGTTCGATGCACCTATAAAGATTCAGAGCTGCCTGAGAATTTTCTCTGAGCAGTTCCGGGGAGGGCGGCAGGAGGATGCGCACGAGTTCCTGCGCTACGTCATAGATGCCTGCCACAACACCTGCCTGCGGCTCAAGAAGCTGCGGCGTATTCAAAATGGCGGTGGCGGTGGTGGAGCATCGGTGGTGAAGGAGATCTTTGGAGGTGCTTTGCAGAGTCAGGTGAAATGTCTTTCCTGTGGTACAGAGTCCAATAAGGTTGATGAGATAATGGATATTAGTCTTGATGTTTTGCATTGTAATTCGCTCAAAGACGCCTTGCAAAGGTTCTTTCAGCCCGAGGTTTTGGACGGCAACAACAAGTATAAATGCGAAAGGTATCACCTTTTTTTTTTTTTTTTTTTTTTTTTTCCAGCTATTCTGTTTTGTTGTCATTTGCTGATTGGGGTAGTAATGTTTGGGACAGTTGCAAGAAACTGGTACCAGCAAAGAAACAAATGTCTATTGTTCAAGCACCAAATATCCTTGTGATCCAGCTCAAGGTAGATTTATCTAGTTTTTGTTGACTCATTGCTTCCTCTTATTGTGTACTTTTGCTTGTTGCTTTTCGTTTCAGAAATAATGTTGTTTTTGGATTTGGTTCTTAGAGATTTGAGGGCATTTTTGGTGGGAAAATTGACAAGTCCATTGCATTTGAAGAGGTTTTGGTGCTTTCGAGCTTCATGTGTAAAGCAAGCAAGGTATGTTATAAATATGCTGTACTCGATCAAGTCCTAGAAGCTGTCAGTTCCAAATTTCCAACTCTACAGTTCAGGTGGATTTATTTTCAGGAATTTGATGTTACTTTCTTTTTACAGCATCAAAAAGAAAAAGAATACAATTCACCACTTCAACTTTTATGAACTTCTTAGCACTTTAATCATGTTGCTACAAAAAGTACATGTTATCCCATGCTTTTTCTTTCCATATTTAACTAGGGAATATTCTTAACTAGAAACTGTTCGGATGGGCACTTAAGGTGGAATTTAGTTGACTGCAAGGTTTTAAAAATCTCAATCAGGATTCGAGGAATTTTTTCCTTTGTGAGTCAAGGAATTAGCTTCATAGAATTGAAAAAGTAATAATGATTAGAATGTAAGAGTCATACTCATATAAGCATGTAAATTTAACAAGTCATATCCAAGCAAAAGAAACCAAAAAAAAAAAAAAAAAAAAATCTGATTTCTTTTTAGTTGGGGCTGCATGTGATTCTAGAAGTTCAGTGAAGAGACGTTAGGGCAGAGAGGTATGAACTGCTTTTTTTTTTCCCTCTAAAGAGATGTCTGAATTCTAATTCTTATTTTTATGTTTTCTTTCTTATTTAGGGCCTAAATGAAGTAAAATTCATTCCAATTCTAGAGCACAAACATTTGGTCCTTAAATAAACTTTTATGTTCGGCCAAAAAAGACCTGATATGTTAAAATTGAAACATGTGCCTCACACGCCTCCTGAGGCGTAAGACCTTAGGCGCATTCCTTATAGCATGACTATCAAAGCATGCTTTTTGCAACATTATATTACCATCATTTATGTTGTGTGAAATCTGGGGTTGGGATTGAAACTAGGGTTAGGCCTGCTACTTCTGTTAAGATTAAGTGGTGTGGAACCAACTCTTATGTACATTGATACAATACTAAGAGAAGTTAAGAAGGTATGATGGAAAGAGGGAGAGCAACCGATGGGGGGAGCTAGAGAAGGGAGAACTGCAGCGTTAGGAAATATAGTTAGTATTCATAAGCCTGAACCGAATGATCATTGTGACAACATATTTATAATGAAAGAAAGGTCTACTAAATTTAGTAAATATGCTACCATGTAGAAGATTCAGTTCAGATTTTGATGAATAATAACTGAATTTTCTAAGATTCGTCTCTTGTTCTTCCTGTTCTCTCCCCAATCTTGGTTGGTCCCCCCCTTGGTCAACTAGAATTTCTTCTTCTCTTATGATATTTCTAGTTAGTGCTCGCATCTTATTCTCTCCTGCTCCGACATCGCATATTCAAGGAAGTCTAATAAAATTTTGCTAATTGGGTAGACAATCAACTTGGTTTAGGATAAATAAGAAATAAGGATGCCATTATTAGGGAATATGTGGCCGATGGATAAAGTTCAAATGGTAAAGTGTGGGAGTTTTTTTCAGGAAGTTAGGCAGGAAATGGGGGTTAGAGCTTGTTCTTAGAGCTTGTTCTCGTGGCTAGAGGATCTTTTAGGAACCCTTGAGTGTATTCCCTCAAAATACTAAATGGGTGGTGGGCACGGGACCAAAATTCTGTTTTGGAAAGATGTATAGTGTGGGAACATTGCTCATCGGCATTGGATTTCCAGAGCAATTTAGACTTAGTTGTACCATGTTCTCTTTCTAGTTTCGAGTTGTTCATGTTCTCTTGAAAGGGAATATGTGTGTGTGTGTGTGTCTAAAGTAACAGAGCTTTACTTTTGGACATTTCTTTCTAATATTGAATATTGATGAACGGAAAAGGAAGTCGGAAGGAATACAAGTTAATAAAGCTGTTGAAGTGAAATAAAAGTTTCTAGGTAACTGTTGGTGTCTCTATAAAGCAGAATGAGATATCAAAACACTGGCTGGAAAATAGTTGTATTTGGATGCTGGTTCAATCATGCTACCACCCCTATAGATTTCTTTTTCTACTGGAACTCTTTTTCTCTAATCTCACATCTTTCGAAATACTAGGCATTTTGTGGCATGCTTTGCAATTTATTTTTATTCACTAAGTGAAGATGAGTAATGCATGTGGAACGTTGTTTAAGAAAATAATTCTGTAACAATTGGGCATAGGGGGAGCAACTTTCATCTAGATTGTGAGAATAGGATATTGTAATTTTCTACTATACATGCATATTATAGTTTCCTGTCCCCCCCCTACTCTTCCAAACTCTATATAAACAGAATCTCACGAGTTTAATGTTTCTTTCTGTTTGTTAATTTCTGGGAATGATGTATTGTCTTCTTGGGCCCTGAATCTTTTTATTGAAATGCAGGATCTGCGACCTGAGTATAAGCTTTTTGGTACCATTGTTCATTCAGGCTTCTCACCTGAGTCTGGACATTATTATGCATATATCAAGGTCTGCCATGTTCTTTTAAACAGATAAGCGTGAAGATCTAAAATTAACTACTTGTTGATCCCTTTTCTCTATTCTAATGGACAGGATGCAATGGGGCGGTGGTATTGTTGCAATGATTCATTTGTCTCTCTTTCAACCATGCAAGATGTGTTGTCAGAAAAGGTTTACGTTCTTTTCTTCTCAAGGACCAGCCAAAGGCCAGAATCTTCTAACTTTCCTCTTTCTAGCATCATCTCCCATGGAGTGAAATCTCGAGATTGCAATGGCAATGAGGCATCTAAAAGCCTGAAGCCCGCTCTTCCACTGAAGGAAGTGAATGCAAAGCCATGTGACCAACCTTCTACGAAGGATATGATAACTGCGTCGAAGGCTGATAAAGTGTCTTCCCATTCTCATGTTAAGTTTAATATAGTTGGAACCTCTAATTCCAAAAGACCGTCAATCAGCAATGGAAAAGTTTCCAAGAATCAGTCGATGGAAGCTAATGGGGATGCAAAAACGACTATTCCTTTGGAGAAACTAGATAAAGCTAAGTCAATATTCGTAAACAAAAATGGTTTAAACAATGAGGAGAAAGCTAATGGTATTGATAGTCAGAGGAGCCAAGCGTCTGTTTCAACAAAAGGATCTGGTAATTCTCAGACAGGAAAATTGGAAACCAACGAAGGTAGTGGTACAAGAGAAGGGTTGACAACAAAAAGAGAGCTTGATCACGGGGATGGGGTTAATGATGGTGCTGAATTCCATAGTACGGTGTCTGGGTCCAAAAGAAAACCGTTGGAGAGCTCTTGCACTTTGATAGCAGAGGATGGTCAATCTCACAGAAAAGTTGAAAATCTGAAGGAAATGTAAGTATACCTGACCTTGATCGATTTAAAATGTGTCCTTCTCTGTTAAAAAAACTAAAAAAGAATATACTCATACTCCTTGTGTTTGATTTATTCTATCTTGTTTTCTTAATTGGATTTATTGGAATTCTTCTATTTAACTATGATTTAATTGAGGCATAAACTAAAAAAAATGAGGAACTTCTTGAATCTACTTTCCTTCAAATGTCTGAATATTATTCACTATTTGCTTTATATTTCAGTATGAAGTTGCTCTAATAATTAGATTGCTCATGTTTGTTTTCCTGGTTAACTCTTTTCTTCCCTTTTATTAGTCTCGCAAAAGAAGCTTCTTCAGTTTTGAGATCGTGTGGTTGGTCGGATAAGGTTTACAGTTTCATGAGTTCAGAGAAGAGGTTACGTACACAGGAGGCAGGAACCACTCCCTTGACTAGAGATGAACTAAGGTAAGAATCTTTAGTTCTTAGGTAGTTTGTTTTTCTTTTTGGTAGGAAGTTGCTCATGTGGTTTCAATTCAAACGAATTGTGATAAATTTGTTTAATTCCATAGTTCTTCATCAAAAGTAGTAGAGGTGGGATAGTTTTAAAATGCCATGTCGTATTGAAGTAGCAATGCGCTAAGTTAAAGTGAAAATTTAGCTATTATATAGTTTATCTGCGTATGATATTTTTGGTATTAGATTTCTATATCAGGTATATGTGCGAAGACCAAATTTATTCGTTTGATTTCATAGAAGATGAATGCTATAAAGTTCACCTGTTTCATTAGTTTGATAATAGGGCCTCGGTCCACAGAGACAAAATGTAGGACTGGTGCCAACAGTTCATCACGGAAGAAAGGACTCACTGAACCGAGATGACTAACTAATATAATAGAAAATGCTAATATAATAGAAAAGAACTGTCTTTTCTGTATACTTTCCCCGGTTCCGTTGCTGCCGCGGGCTTTACGCAATCGATCGAATCATATCGGATAGTTTGGCAGCTGTCCTTTCTTAAGGAATACTTTGAAATATGTTTATTTATTTATTTTTTTTCCTTTTCAAAGTAGTGAATGTTAGATGATGCGTCATTGATTGCAAATGGGTGAAGACTTGTAAGTAATCAGAGGGAGGAACACCGTTGATCTTTTGAAAGCTTTCTTTTTTTTTTTTTTTTGTTTTGTTTTGTTTTTGCTCAATGGTTTTAAGAACGCTTATGATCTTGCGGATAGGGACTTTCTGGATTTTGTTTCAAAAGCAAAAGCTTTGCTAATAGATTAATGAATTGGAATAATATGGTGTTTGCATATGAATAAAATTTTCATTTTATTTGCTTTCAAAGGAAAACCAAGGCAAGTTCAGGTTGTACGTACTGGATTGAGAAGAAGAGGTCTGCTTTCTCCTTTCTTACTAGTGTTTGCGGGATGGGCTTCTAAATAAGCCATTCTATATGGCCACCTTTGCTTTCTCCTTTCTTACTAGTGTTTGTGGGATGGGCTTCTAAATAAGCCATTCTATGTGACCACCTTTGATTAAAGTTCTTGGTTGCATCATTTTTCTTTTCTGTTGGACTGCAACCCAAATTTGTTATGTGATGCTCTAGTAGCATGGTAGTTTAACTTCGTTATCGCAGAACAGTGTATGTAGAATTTTGAAGTTTGTGGCTTATGTTCAATCATCTATACGAGTGATTTTAAACACGTTGGATTCAGATGTTAATAAATCCTATCAGATTTGGCCTATGAAATTGGCATTCGAACTTGGTTAAGATTCTGCTTGATCTACACCAATTTTGACCTATTGATGGACTGAGCCTAATCCGTTTGTTTACTGCTATAATGCAGGAAGCTGTTGATTGTGGACGCCAAATCGACTTTTATTTCACAGATACCGGAGTCTTTGAAAGAAGACCTCATCAAGCGCCTTCGGTCGTTCAGCAAAGAAAAGTAAGGCGTCCCAGGTAATCAACTCTGAATCAGCTTTCTTGGAGACAATGCTTTTGTAGAATTTTCATCTATAAATCACAAAAGTACTGATGTCATTTTTGTTAACAGATAGTTTATGCAATCTACTGACATCTATTTGCTGGACGGGCTTGGTGTGTAATCTGTAATCTGTATTACTAATTGATATTATCGTAGAGTTTTGAGCCAAAAAAGAGGGGAAAAAAAAAAGAGAGAGAAAAAAAGGTGTTTTAGAGTGTTGCTCATATCCTCCTCCAGTTGTAAGTTGGGGACATTCTACATTCAGCAGACACTGTTGTCAGTGGTTAAAACATTTCGTTGGATGCGATTTTTCGGATTGAAATGGAAGGTTGAAAGCCGAACTCGAATGTTGCGGAGGACTTTCCTTCTCCCATGAGGCTATGCGGTTTGTAATGGCAGAGAAAAGAGTCGGGAATTCGATTCATTCTGTACTATATCCTTTTTGGCAGTATATCTCTTAGTCTATAGTCCTAAATTTTGTGGATGTACTACAATTTTTACTAAAAAATTGGTCGGATGGTTAGTATTTAGAAATATGCTAGAATTGAGCCTTCTTTTACTAGGAATTTTCTGTAAACCAATTTCTTTGATGATCTTCATCCCATAAAAAAAGAAAAACACAAAAAAAAAAAAAGACAAGAAAGTTCTGGAAGATTTTTAGAAGCTGCTTATAGCAAACCATTTTCTTTTTATTTCTTGTTCTTTTTTCTTTTTAGTACTTTTTATCTCTTTCCCATTTGTTAAAGGCTGGCCATTTTATTCGAGGGGAAATATTCTGTTTTTACATATCTGTACTCTGTACTTGTGCCTATTTGTTCGAAGCAGGTTTATTTGTTGGCCTACCTGACGGTTGACGAATAAAAAGAAAAATGCAAAAGAAATTGTTGTCCATTTCTTTATTTCTTTATTTTTGTACTTCCATTTTTTTTTTCTCTAAAAAGATTAATAGTTACTATGTTATTATTATTATTATTTTTAAAGCAAATTAAGGAATCTGCCTCCTTTACTTCTTTAATTGTTCCCTCTTACAATTATGCCCTTCCTAAATTGTTATATTTAATTTTGTTTCTGAAAGAAATTCTAGCTACTCTATATTTAATATTTAGAGATCACAAATAGATTCTATTACATGCATTCGATTCAATTTATGAAAAAGATATGATTCACTCATTAAGAATAAGAATTCAAAAATTTTTTTTTTTCAATTTTATAGCTTCAAATAACACGCAGTTATTTGAAGACTCGTTAAGAATAGGCAATGGTGAGGGAACAAATCTTGTAGCAGTTTGATATTACTTGAAAGTGAGGTCCAACATTCGTGATATACAAATTCTTTTTCAGTCAGTAATAATTGGGACATCATCATTTAGTAGGCTTTTGTCGTTTATGTGTTCATAGTAATGTGTGCTTTTGGGTTCTATAATAAAAATAAAAAAAATAAAAAATAAAAAATGAAAAATGAAAAATAAAAAATAAAAAGAAGACAAACTCTTCATGCCCCTCTATGGAGGGGCATTGGTGGCTACTACATGCACCAACTGCTCCTCTTTAGTTGCGTTCCTTTTCAGCTGCCAAATCATGCCTACAGATCAACTAAGCTAATATGAAAGAATGTTCAAGGATCACGTGATAGTATTAGGAATTTAGGATTAACCAAAAACTAATACGAAACCACAAAGTTTTGGATGAGAAATCACCATTAGCAAATGGCAATGAACATAATCTCATTAACTCCCTAGGGACTTTTCTGTTGGTGTGCGTGAATGTGACTCATTGAGAGGGATTAGCACTTACTTACATCTTCAATTCAACTGACTAGTGGACACATGCCTCGTTGATCAACAATTAATCATATTAAAACTTTTCGTTTGTTATCAGTTTCTTTTCTTCACCATAACGGTGACCCACAACCTCCTATTCTTACGATGGTGATCCACTCACTTCTTATAGTGATGACGGTCTGCCCGTTCCCCCACAACATCCTTGTCGGAATTTTCATGGTATAAATTTTTTTTGATGTTGATGTTTTTACTTTTTGTAAAATAAAGAATTTATGCTAAAATTTTGAGAGGTAAAAATAATTAAAAAAAATAGAAGTACATGTATAATTATTAATTGGGTAAATTACTCATCCAGTTCCTAAATTTTTAAGTTTGTATAATTTCTTATTTATAACAATAATTTTCATTAATTTTTGGACGAAATCCATCAGTAATTCTAATGGATTCCGTTCAAAAATTAATAAAAATAAGTACTGTAGTAATATTTTTAATAATTTAGGCACTTCAATTATGAAAAAAAAAAAACAGAGACTAAAGTTACATAAACTAAAAAATTTAGGGACTAACATAGTAATTTTACAAAATGTTCAGGCTATGATCAGGTGCAAAAGAGAACATCTATACCCATCCTATTACTAAACTGATTGAACTCTCTCTCTCCTCTCTCCCTCTCTCTCAAATTCAAGACAGGGTCCAACCCAGAAGAAACCTCAAGTCAAAATTCCCTCTCTGATTCGCAAAGATGGTAAATCTCAATCTTTCGTCTTCTTGTTCACGATTTGGGAAATTTAGGGTTTGTAAATGAACAAATTTTGTTGTTGCAGTTGTTCTTCTCGTACTTCAAGGAATTGGTGGGTAGAGAAGTGACGGTGGAGCTGAAGAACGACCTCGCCATTAGAGGAACTCTACACTCCGTCGATCAGTACCTCAACATCAAGCTCGAGAACACTCGTGTTGTCGACCAAGACAAGTACCCTCACATGGTTTTCTTCCTCTCTTCATCTCTGATTTTTTTTTCTTTTTCGAATTTTTATATTATTCCTTAAAACAAGAGAAATCGAAAACCAGAAATTTCTAGGGTTTGCGTTTTCTTTTTTGTTGATTTTTTCGAAGAATTTTCTTTGGTGGAAGAACTTAAGTAAAAGATTTTTTCTTTTTTAGAATTTACTGATAAGAAGTAAAGGGAAAATGAAAGTTTCTGGGGTTTAGGTTTTTGTTTGTACTTGTGTCGGTTGGAAATTGGAAATTTGAACAGGATTCACATTTCACGGGGCTTGTTGGGAGGGTTATATGTACACACAACACACACACATATACATATATAGGGCCTGTTTGGACTTGAGGTTGGAGTTGGAGTTTTCTAGTGAATGTTTGGAAACGTGCGTCTTGAATTGAAAATACCTTTGAAGAATCTGAAGATGAATCTGGTAACCTTGCATCCGAAGTAGTGATTCCCTTCCCATAACTTGATCATTGCCAACATATTCAGATTTTTGAGTCATAGAATGAGCATCACCAGTCATATGATTAGTCGCACCAATGTCCGGATACCAGTTGGGATCATAGGAGTGAGTAATCCGCATGCCAGCGAAACTGTTGGAGAGATCATCGTCAACAGTTGGGGACCCGTAACGAAACGACAAGAGACAGCAGAATGGCCAAACTTTTAACTGTGATATTTGAATAGTGTAAAAACCTGAAATGTGTTTGATTTTTAAAGGGTAATATGGATCTTGTTTTGTTTTTCTCGTTGTTGAGACATTTAGCAAAAATAAAAAAAAATAAAAAAAAATAAAAAAGAAAATCTCATTTTGAATTGAAACAAGTAAATTATGGACTTTTGACATTTGGGTTTCATGTAGAGAGAGGTGGATTGTAATTGGAGTAGGAGCTTTTGGAAACCAACCTTAAAAACAGAGGTTGGAGTTGGAGCTCCAAGAGGGCCCATAGTAGATGTGAATAAGTTTTTAAATTTTTTTTTTTTTTTTTTCCTTTTCTTTTCAAATTAAGGCTAAGAAGAGCTTCTGGGTTTATGGTTTTTGTTGATATCCGCATAGAATAGAATCCTATGCCGAACTTCATCTGCTCTTGGTTTATTCTGTGATGAATTATAGGATGATAAGGTTACTTGGATGAGTGTTTATCCTAATAAATATCGGTTTGATTGCTGACATATCGTGTTTGGTTGCAATATAGATATGTGAGATTAGGTTTTTGTTGATTTTGAAGATTTCCCAATCTGGAAAAACATTTCTGCTAGAAATAAAAAATATTATATATTATATGATATATAATTATATAAATATATATTGATCTGGAAGGATCATGCTAGAGAATAGAATGGTGACTTCAGAATCATAGTGCAGGGTTTGTTTTGTGCTTATTGGAGGGGAATGATTTCCCAAATTCTCTAGTATGTGGGGAACAAATCCTTCGAAGTCACTGAAATAAGATGTAAAGAGTCGGGTTGTTTCAGTGAGATGCATAGGGGTATGTGCACGGTTCAAGAGTTAGTGCGGCGTGTGGGAAAGAAAGAAGCGTGTTGTCTCTTTTTGTTGTTTTCGAAAATAGTATGTTTCTTTTCCTTTCTGAGTTTTTTAGGTCAACCGGGTGCAGCAATGAACGGAAATTAGTCTGATATGGTTAGAGAGTTGAGTTCGGGTCCCCCCTCCACCCTTTTTTTTTTTTTTTTTTTTCGAGGGAAAAAAAGTGTTTCTATGCTGTAGTCAGCAGTTATGGAGTTCTCCAATGTGCATAGTTTATAGGCTTCTCTAGAATACACTTTAGTCCTGTTTCGTTTTGAAGGTCTTGCTTTCATGTTTTACCTTGCTTTATCTCCATAACCAAACATCTCTTTCCAATTTAACATGATTTTATTTTATTTTTTTAATTAATGGTTTCAGCTTTCAGTGAGGAATTGCTTCATAAGAGGGTCAGTTGTGAGATATGTTCAGCTACCCCCCGAAGGAGTTGATGTTGAGCTGCTCCATGACGCCACCAGAAGGGAAGCTCGGGGTGGCTAAGCCTAAGGATATTCTGATTTTCGTCTCCGTTTGTCCACAACCCTTTTATTTTTTAGCTTGTTGAACTGTCTTACAATCTTTTTGTTAGGCTTAAACTAGCCCCCTAAGTTTGAACTCGCCAAAAAGCTGGAACTGCTTTTTGCACATTTGTATTGATCTTTCCTTTCTTGATATTCTAGACCGGAGAGGGGTTATTGTTTTTTTTTTTGGAGAACCTCTCTAAATGCTCCTAATTGCGTGTTTATCAAATTCAACGAATTAATGATATGGTACTTTGAATTAAACAGTCCGATTAGAAATCCAAACTAGGTTAAATGTCGATCTTGCAGAGCCATACTATTTTTTTAAAAAAAATTATGTTGGATAAGCACTGTAGAGTTATTTACACAGGAAAAGAGGTGATCCTCGTCCTTAAAAACCGCAGTAGCGCCTATTTACCAATTCACAAATCTAAAGTTAAAAGAAAAAAAATTGTCGGGACAGAGTTTCCGATGTGGTTGTTGCTTTGGTGGCTTTGCAGCCGAGGGAAGCATGAGCGATGAGGCAAGTTGTAGAGCTTGTCCGATTCCAAAACTCTCAGACTGTCATGGTGAACCGAGGACTTGCTCTGGTCCCCAAACGAAGGCGGTGAGTTCCTCCTCGAGAAAGCTCCGTGCTTGAAGCTAACATCGATGGTCACGCGCCTGATAGTGGTGGGAGCGGGAGTGAGCAGCAAGCAAATGATATGGACATGGAAATGGAGATGCGGTTGTCAAACAGAACTGAGGAGAGCATTTCTCTGTCATTCGTCAATGATTAAAAAAAAAAGACGGGAATTCATCAGCCGAAGTTGTGGGTTGACACTTTTAACACGACGGGATCAAAACTAACTTGTAAAATCAAACTATCAAATTATCACTCAAGTAAACAAACCATATGCAAAATTAACGTGTGTTTAAGCATGACAAGAATGGTTTTTAATACTGTGAAAGGGTGATGAAAATGAGGGCAAAAATCAGCTCATGTTATTTCTCTCTACAAGGACTACAACTGAGGCGATAACAGATCTCTGTGTAGGAGTGTTTGAAGAAAATATTACTCATTTTCGGAATCCGGTCACAAATCTTTGAATTCCAGCAAAATCCGGCACAATGTTTAGATTACAAAAACTATCTCCAGCTTCAGTTTCCATGTACTCGACAAGATGCTGGCATTGCTTCTCACCATTTGTCTGCAATTAGAGATAAATCAAAGGGAAAGGAGATTAGAACTAAGCAATAGATTCGCAATACTAGAGTTTAACAACGCATTTTGCATAATCGCACGATTAAAGAACCTTGCAAATATAACTAGTTGAAAAACATAAATATATGTGTGTGTGTGTGTATTCTTCCTTTGTTCGAACAAAACTTTTCTATTATCTACGGCTCCATTTGGATCATAAATTCAAACCCACAATTCAAATGATAAATTCAAATTTTTTGTGAGAGAACACTACAGAAAAAAGTTTGAAAAGTGGGTTTAGAACAGAGTGTCAAACAAGTTAAAAAGTCGGACTCTAAGAAAACATTGAACTTTGAGGTCAAATGACCCTGCAAGGCATTTATCCAGTTCCCAGTTCATCGTACCCCCAAGAAGAATCGAAATTCCCAATCAAGATTGCTGTTTGAATTGGGGTAGCAGATCTTACACAGAGTAGTGTTATGCCAACATTTTTATCAACCTTTCGACACTAACTGACGTGGTAGGTGAACCGTCATTATTCTATTACGGGCTACGATTTTTAAGTACTTGATTAACCGAAGTTTCCAATGAGGATTTTCCACTAAAGATATGAGTAGAATATTCATTAAACACAAAGCTTAAAAGCTACAAATAAAATCATCATACGCATTTTGTTAACCAGATTTTGGACCACATTTCAGCTAATTAATGATGTTCTCTATGTAATCGTGTTCCTTAGGAAAATTGAGATCAGGTTACCTCAAAAGCGAAAAATCCACCAGATTTCAACGCCGAAGCCACCCCTTTGCAAAGATGCAAAAGATCATTCATGCCATGAACACCACCATCCAATGCAATTCTTGGTTCATGCCTACCCACTTCTGCTTGTAGCCCAGAGATATTCTCGCTTGGGATGTACGGCGGATTACTTATAATACCCGCAACTTTACCTTCCAGATCCTTCAATGGCTCGAACCAGGATCCTTGCCGTAACTCAACTACGCCCTAATCAACACATAAAACGTAGGTAGAGGTTGAACATGTTACTGTCAAATTAACAATAGCACATTAAAAATTACAGATAATGTAATCTCTATAAAGACTAACCTGCAGATCATACCTCTGCACATTGAAAGCGGCCACAGAAAGCGCCAAAGGGCTTAAATCCGTTGCAATGACTCTTCCCCAGCTCTTCAACATCATCCCAACTCCGATAGCAATTGCACCGCTCCCCGTCCCCAAATCCACCCACAATCCCTCTCTCAATCCTTCATTATCCAAAACCACATCGCCCACCAAGTCAACAATCCGCTCGGTCTCAGGCCTCGGAATCAAAACCCCTTCTTGAACACACAAAACCAAGTCCCTCCAATGCTCACACCCGACAATGTACTGAAAGGGTCTCCTATCTTCAATCCTCTCCTTCCACAGCTTGTAAAGCTCCTCCAAGCTCACCCTTAGCCCAACATTTCTCTCGCACTTTTCACTATGCATTAGAGAGGGCAGCGTTCGATCCTTCACCACATCTTCCACGAGCCACTTGAGCTCTCTGCATAAGAGGCTCGAGTCCGGGCCATTGTCTAAATCCTCAAATGTGGTTTCCACAGAGGATGCAAGACTTTTGGCCCACTCGTGCCACTTGTGCAGTTCTGAGATGGGGGCAGTGTACGTGGGCGGCCTAAGAAAGAGCGGCATTCGATGTTTCAGAGGGGCAGGTGGTGCTGGTGGTGGCGGTGTTGGTTTCAGAGATAGGCAAACAGAGTGGTGGAGGTTGCGGAAAAGTGGCGGCTTAACAAACATGGTGAAATTTGACACGCCAAATGCATATGTTAAACTTAGCTTCATGGCTTGCGGATTTTTTTGTATAATTCCTAAGGTTTAATCTTACACTCTAATTTCCATCCCTGGATAAGATAAACTCAACCCAACTCCATATTTTGTCCTTAAAACTAGGGCATTTCTGAAAATAAAAAAAGAAAGAGGAAATCACCATCAATGAAAAAGAATATCTACCTAAAGATGTTCCAATTAAGGAAATCACTAACTATTAAACACGCATTTTCTTCCATACTAATGAAATTCCAAGTCATTTTTAACAGTTTTCCACTAATTCTACTTCTCTTATATATATATACACATACATACATATATATAGAGATATATGTTTTTAGCAGAAAACAAAAATGAACAACAAAGACCGAGAAATTTCTATGCTTTTTTCAGAGCAAAAAGGGGGGAAAAAACTGTATTTTGAGGTAAACTTCAAAGCTACAAACAGAAAATTAAAAATCAAAAATCAAAACTTTTTTGCTTAATGACGACCTTTATACGACTGAATTTGTATTATCCACGAGAAGATGCTAAAAGAAGTTGAACCCATTATTTAATTTCGAAGTAAGTTAATATGCAACATTGAAAAAAGAGAGCCAAAAAAAAAAAAAAAATCCATTTCTCGCTCTAAGATGCTCAAGAGTGACTAAGAAGAGAAGTCCGAAAAAAGAAAAGAAAAAAAAATAAATTTCGAAGCTTCAAATGGAAAATTCTAGAGAATCCAATGGAGAGAAGTATTTGAGACGAGAACTTGTACCTTCAAAAATGGTCTCTGTTATTCCCGCAAAAAAAAAAAAAAAATCTCTGTTTCTTTTGCGCTGGACTTGAGAGAGGACTCCTTTCGCTCCTTCCAAGTTCCAACATTTCGTTGTCTTATATAAGGATATTTTATTTTGAGTAAATTACTCATTGAACTTTTAACTTAATTTTTATTTCTAAACTTTTCTTTATAATAAGAATACTCTTAAACTTTTAAAATATTATTACAATAGTCTTTTTCGTTAATTTTTATACAGAATTTATTAATAATTTAGTTAAAAAATAGTGCTACCTACAGATTACGTTCAAAAATTAACGGAAAAGACTATTGTAGCAATGTTTTTAATAGTTTATGGTCATTTCAGTTACAAAAAAAAAACATTAAATGCCCCTAAACTGTTAAAATATTATTACAATAGTCATTTTATTAATTTTTAAATGAAATCCGTTAGTGATTTGGTCAAAAAATGATGTTAACTAATAGATTCTATCCAAAAATTAACGTAAAGGACTATTGTAGTAACATTTTAAAAGTTTAGAGGCATTCTAGCAACCAAAAAAAAAAAAAAATTCAGGGATCAAAATTGCACAAAGTTAAAAATTTAGGGACCGGCATAATAATTTACCCATTTTATTTTTATCCATTGAACTTCCTATTTTTTACACTTTGCCCTTGAAATTTAAAACTTGGTGAATGCACCCCTATAACTTTAACTTTTGTTTAGGAAGGGCTAATAATAGGCCTTTGTTTGATAAGAATGAAAGAAAATGGGATGAAAACAAAATTTACAAAAGGTCAAAAAAAAAAAAATTTTTGAACGATGGAAATGATTTTTATTTTCCTTCAAGTTGTTTATTAGAAAGGAATGTAAAAAATAAAAATGTTATATAATTATTATTTAATTCACTCATTTGTATTATTTTAGCTTAAAAATTAAGAGGAAATTTTTTTTTAAGTTGTACAATTACCCTTTTATTCACGAACATAAGCCCACTAATCTAATGTTGTTTAAATTTTTAATATATTTAATATGAATTACGTTATTAATGAATCAAAAAAAAAAAAACAAACAAAGGCGGCAAAAATGAAACTAAATTGAAGGAAATGTGATTCGAAGACACCCAAAAATATAATAAGAGAGACTTCATCAGAGGAAACACACACATATACATACTGCTCCACAATTTATTATTCTCAGCCACAAAAAAAAAAAAAAAAAAAAAACTATTCACAATTATTTTAAACGTATAGTAGTTACAATTTTCAAATAATTACTGACTAAATGAAAATTTATAACACTTAAATGTCACATTGGTTTATTATGTTTCATTCTCATGAAGACCCTTGTAGTCGATCTGTCCCGTAAACATATGTTTGTATATTGCTTCATATGATACATTGGTTTATCTTTACTTGATGCTTAAGTTAGGGTTTTTCGAGGCAATGAAACTCGTCTACGATATTCTGCAAGTGCCCACAATGGGAAAATATTTCTATATGTTGCAAAATGTAGCATGCAATTCATCTTGAAAGCTCCTGTTATTTCCTGTCAATAATTCGATAGTCAATTATCATACATCGTGTTTTAGACTATATTACATTTACGCATTCAGTTTTCATATTTAATTATGCTCAATTCTTATCTTTCCTTGATCAACACTCAATTTTAACCACAAAAAAGACCTAAACACTCTTGATGATAAAAGAAAGATAGTAAGAACAATGGAACAACATTTCAAAGGATAAAGGATATTTAGGTCTTTTTTTATAGTGAAAATCAATTTTTAACCCAAACAGATTAGGATTTAACACGAGCTAAAACTGTGAATATATAAACACGATAAAAATCTAAAGTATAAGATGCGATTTTTTTTTAATAACCTCAAATGCAAGGCATAAAAATGAAAAGGAAAAAAAAAAACACTAGAAGAAGAAACATGTGAATTAGGGAGAGGGATGTACTTGTTGTGGAAAATCACCATTTTCCAATTGGGAATTGATGATCAATTTGGCTGCACGATGAAGAGGTGTTGGATCTCTTTCTGCTTGTCCCGCATGTATGAGACCCATCATAGCCCATGCTGTATGCACTAAATTTGATCTATTTTCTGAAAGTGCTACATATTCCTATATATATATATATAGATTAAAAACATATATATATACATTTATTAAAATTTAATCATTGATGATATTAAAAAATTTTAAAATATAATCTTAATTATTAACATAAAATTTTACAAAAGCAATCACATAATATATGTATATTGCTCTAATTACCAAGATGTGAGTTTGTAAAAATTTAAAATTATAGTGTGATTTCTTATTTTAAATTTGTAAACTTTACGTTAATTGTAGAAAAGAAAATTTCAATAACTTTTCGGCCAAGAATAAAGGATCAGGGACTAAAATGTCGTAACACATAGACTAATAACACCAAAATAATAATAATAATAATAATAATAATAATAAAAAAACCACATTTTTTGAAACTAAATAAAATAAAATAAAAATTGACCTTGTTTGGGCA
The DNA here is from genome assembly GCA_038430175.1 of Ficus hirta. Classification (NCBI taxonomy): domain Eukaryota; kingdom Viridiplantae; phylum Streptophyta; class Magnoliopsida; order Rosales; family Moraceae; genus Ficus; species Ficus hirta. The sequence goes on from CM076588.1 coordinate 1,677,974, forward strand.
TGAAAGGTAACTCTCTCCCCAACCACCATCATCTCCTTGAGTTCCAAGTAAAAATTGAACTCCTTTGCGTATAGTTGCACTATTTGTATATGTCTTGTTAGCTGCTGCCAGTCCTCCAAGTGCAAACCATGTAGCATATATGAAGCAAATTCCCCAATTTCCATACCTAAATATGGAGGTGTATTTTATAATTTTTAAAAGTACAAAATATAAGGACAAAAATATGATAAAAAATGATAATTTTCATAAATGGCTCTTCAATTATACATTCCAATCTTATATTGGTCGTTGATTTTTAATTTTCATAGGTTACATTATCTTGAATTTTTCTAATATCATAGAAATTAAACTCGTTCAGATCACATGAGCTTTAATGAAAGCTAAAATCGTAATTTACTTTTGGGAGGGTAACTGTACCCTAATGACACTATGTATCGAAAGTACTATTTACTTCCAAAATTTCTTTGATAGAGGTACAATTTCTCTCCAAAAAATATTTAATTATGATTTTAGATATAAAGAAAGCTCGTATGATCAGAATGTGTTTAATTTTAGAAAATTTTTTTTCCACAGAATATTGATAGAGTTATAGCAATATGATAAAATCAAAAGTCAGGGGTTAACTTTTAATAGGGTGTATAGTTCGGGACCATTTATAAAAATAATCAAAAGAAAAAGAAAAAGAAAGGAAACACTTTTAGCCAATGATGTATGACATAGATTAGGTATATCTATATATATATATATATATATATGCATGTATGTATATGTATACCATGAACCGTCATGCGTTTGTTTGCCTTCAAGATACTGAGTTGCTTTGCTTATAAATTTTTCAATTTCCCTCTTCTTATATCCCGGATATAGCCTCTGAAACAAAACTAAAGCTTGGATTGCTGCTGAAGTGCATTCAACATAATCATGCTCAATGATAACGTCTTCAAGAAATTCAACAGGATTAAGAACCTGAAATCAAAAGCCATGTAGTTAGAAGAAGTCCAAGGTAGTATGCCGCAATAGCAATTCAGGATCTGTTTGGCAAAAATTTTACTTTTGTTTTAGTAAGTAGGAGAATAAAAGAAAAAACCATGAATTTTTAGTAAGTGCTTGAGATTGTACTTTTAAAAGAGCTTCATGAGTAAAAATGTTTTTTTTTTTCTTTTTAATTTTTCAATCGGTACTAAAAATGTTAGAACGAAATTTAGAATCTCATATTGAAGCATTGATGCAAAGTTTCAAAGTTTTATTTAGATAAGCATTTTGACAGTCACATTTTAAAGTTTTGACAAGAAACTCTTCTAATAGAGCATCTAAATACTTTCAAAAGTAGGTTTTGAAAACATAAACCCACAAAAATTGCTTTTAAAAAACCATGCCAAAAAGAAGTATGTAGTTGTAAGGATATAAAATCCAAATATAGACTATACTTACTTCCAACCAAGCTTGTGCTCCTGAAGGCTCCCAAGCTCCGATTCCACCACTTTTGTTCTACCAAGATTCAAGTTTGTGTAGGAATTTAAAGTTAGAAAAGAATGATAGCTACACTTTAAGGGTGTGTTTGGTAGAAGAAGACAAAATAAGAAGGATGGAGTAATAGATCATTTAGGTGATAAGTGAAATACAGGAGAGAGAGGTTTTTTCTCTTATGATGCTTGGTACGAAATCCTTTCAATTATCTTTACAATTTAGAAGAGATCAATTAGGGTGTTTTTGAAATATTTGGAATTCCTCCTCTAATCCTTTCATTCTCTTTTCTCTCCAACCAAACAATCATGAATGTTAAAATTCTTCTTCTAATCTCTCCACCCCTCTCATTCCTTTCACTTTTCTCTCCTACAAAATGCACTCTAAGAGACGAAAAACTTTTCTGACTCAGTCACCGAGTTAAAAGACAATTTAACCTGTTTCTTTCTATTAAAGTACAAAAAAAAAAAATGCAAAGGATGGATTAAAACAATCTTACCTTTGTAGTTTGTTTTAGTACGTCGTTCAAACTTACTATTGTTAAAGTTCCATATTTGATGTTTTCACAAAATAATTTACAAGTTAGTTGGAAGAAAATGCTAACCTGTAAAGAAAGTAGAACATCAACAGCATCATAAAATCTCTCAAGCTCCATTTTCTTGCCAACAATCTCCGGTGGCATCAACGAGAATATCAAACAACACTGTCATGTGTAACGAGCGATTTGAGTTCAAACGTAAGTTGATTTAGACCTGTGATGATGTACTAGTGATTATCGACTCAATTAGATCGCAATTAAACTAAAGTTACCTTCAGAGCATCTGCAGTACAATCAGAAACTTGCCATCCGTGATCTTGATCAGAAAATGTCCATGATCCTTTAGAAATGTGACGGTACATGCTTTTAAAGTCACCTGAAGGATTTTCTTTGACCTCCATTTTGTGTGTGTGTAAGACATTAGTTTGAATGAACTAAGTCAGTCACGAAAAAAAAAAAAATTGACAAATTGAGGATAAAATTTGACTTTCAAAAAATAAGGCCAGACCTGAGATTTCTTTATAAAGTCATGACCTCTAGCAAGAGTTTCTCCTATTTCATCAATCAAATTGCTAGCAAGCAAAGCTTGAATTGCAAAACCAGTATCCCATTCTTGACTACCGAAACCCTGTGAACAAATTACATGTAAATATCATGATCGTCAACAAATATATATATATATATATATATATCCTCTTTATTTCATACATAAAATCAGGGCAGAACCATTCATGATCGAGTTGATGCTTCCATCCCTAGTAAATTTTTATTAGCATTTTTAATTTTACCTCAAAGTATTTCACATTTTTTTATTTTGCCCCACTAGTAAAAATTGATTATCTATCTACAAGTCTATAAAAAGTTTTATCTACGTTCGCATTGAAATAATAGACTACTCTACCGTTGTATAGTACTATTGGCTCTTAATAGTTTTGCTAAAATTATTCTATCATTTGGCATGTATAGAAAAAAATACTAGAAAATTGGATAACCTGGGCTTAAAATTAAGTACATGATGATTCATTTTGTGAAAACTAATAAAACCACCTTATTTTAATTATTGAGTGAATATGCACCTTAAAATGAAGTAAAAGTAAACAACACGTTGTCCTGCATTTTTCCCCTGTTGCTTCTAAAATAAATAAATAAATAAACAATATTTTCCCCTGTTGCTTCTAAAATAAATAAATAAATAAACAATAAAAAAGAAAACTAATTAATCACGAACCTGCATCTTCATCCCATCTTCAGCAACCCATATGTAATCCGGGATTCTAGCAAGGTGCTTTTTAAAGTAGTCCCCATTAGGATTTTCAACCCAACAAGCAAGCATACACAATACCTATGCGTATACATATATATATATATATATATATATATTTATATAATATATCCAATGACATATATAAGCAACATATGATTGACTAAAAAAAAGTACTAGTATTTAGCACTGATGTATCCTAAATTTATTACTTTTTATAACTTACCCCTCAAATTTTTAATTTTGATAATTTATCTCATGAACTTGTTAAAGGCAACAATATACCTCATATGACTTAATTTATCGTTAAATTAATAACGAAAAACCAACCTACAACTTTTGTGAAGATGGAGAATTCTAAATAAATTTTTTTTAAATCCAATACAAACTCCAATGTAACTCTTCCAAATTTAAATCTTGAATTTACTGAGAAATTAATTCATATGAGATATACATTATAACGATATATAAAATTCACAAATAAGTTGTCAAAATTAAAAAGTTTAAGAAGTAAGTTATCAAATGGTGACAAATTCAAAGAGTACCAATATTAAACACCCTAAAATTTATGCACATTGTACCTATGTTGTTACGTAAAAAGTTACCTTTTCAACACAACCTATAGTAATGTAGCGACTATTTTCATCTTCATAATGAATATGCTTCATTGTTACTTGGAGAGCCCTCTCTCTAATGAATTTGTTCAAAGGCCAACGACTAAGAAGAGGCTCTATACATGTGTATAATGTATCCCAAATTAGATCTTGTATCCATGGATGAGGATAATAAAGATCCTCCTGCAATAATAGATAAATAATAAATTTCCATTACACAATTATCGAAGAAACATGATAGAAAAAGAGCTCATTTTTAAATTTCTGTCATAAATTTAAATGGACATGATACAGAAATCGAAATAAAATATAGGTTGTGTCATAAATTTAAAGAAAAAAATATATTGTGGCATACCACACCTCTTTTTCCAATTTTGTATTGATACTTTGAGAAAATATTTTCGGCCTAGTTATCAGTACTCACCTTGGCACATAAATTACGCACATTCTTCCAATTTATCTCATGGTATGGTTGAGTATAAAGTTCCTCCCTCAACTGTAGAGTAAGAGTTGTGATTGGTCCCACAAACCTTTTTCCATATAAATAGGACATGGGCATATAAGCCAATCGACAATAGCACCACATTTTAGCTGCATTTTTTTTTTCAATAAAAGAAAAATAATATCAAAACTATGATGAAAAACAAAATATGTGTTCTTCATATGCAATATTTTTTTCACAATATTAAACTTTTTTTTTTGTTTCTTTTTCTGAAGGGAATTTTTTTATGAAGAAAAATTTAAATAAATTTTTTTTAGTAAACAAAAATCCACATTTAACTGCGAAAAATTATGATGCTTACTACTATGTATGTTCAAGCTTTTAATAATTAAACGACAACAAGCTAGAGTAGTGTTGTACCTGGATGCATAGGAAGAAATGATGGAAGAATCCAAAATTCTGGGGGAATTGGGTTGGTCCCTGCCCAATCAAATACTCCAAGTATCTGCAAACAAAATAAAGTAACTAAGATTTAAACATTAATTTAAAGTGATTTTTTTTTCCTTGAAACCTAATGCAATCACCTAATGACTCTATAAGATAGAGCAACAATATCGATGGTTTCTTCATGTCTTATATTTACTATTCATTTGGAAATCTAGTGGAACTAGAGGTGAAACAGTACAAGGATCTAACTCATTCTCATGGTAGGCTCAATTCAAAATTATCTAATTCATCACAAGCTCACAGGTTCAACATAGAATTTCACTTTTAAGGTTGGACCTCAAAATAAAGAAGTGGGGATTCAAACTCTAGTACCGAGAATAAAGAAGACCTAAAGAAAACATACACAATTGTTGTGTCACCACCATCGGTGGTGAGGTTTAAAATTGATTAAATGTTGACTTTTTAACTTACCGATAGCCAGATTTTTCCCCAAGAAGGTATGTGGGTGACACCACCATGTTCAAGAATCCATTGTCTTGCTCTTGCACAAGCATTATAGTTTTCATGACCACCATTAATAATAGGACGTCCTTCTCCAAGTATTCTCATACAAACGTAATTTAGAGCTGTACCAATCATGGTGCTTTTACCCTCAATATGCAATCCCCATCCACCATCTTCATTCTAATTAAGGGCACAAAACACAAAGATAATTAGGTATCACTATTACAGAATGCGGATTCCATGACGGAGCTTTCACGACCATTTTTAAAAAACGGTCGTGAAAAGTTAGGCAAAAACACGGGGCGGAACATGGTTTCCGAAAACCGTCGTGGAAGCGGAGGCTTCCATGACGGTTTCTGGAAACCGTCGTGGTAGGTACGAAGGAGGGAATCTTTCCAAAAATTTTTTTTTTTGAATTTTTCATCCTACCATGACAGTTTTTGGGAAAAACCATCGTGGTAGTGACCTACCACGATGGTTTTTCCTAAAAACTGTCGTGGTAGTGATCTACCACGACGGTTTTTCCCAAAAACCTTCATGGTAGGTCAAAAATTCTTTTTTTGAATTTTTCACCTTATCATGATGGTTTTTTTTTTTTTTTTTTTTTCCAAAAACCGTCGTGGTAGATATGAAGGTGGGAATTTTGAAAATTTTTGAAATTGTTCAACTTTTTGGAGCGTATATTAAAACCCAAAAAAATACCCTCTTTCCCATCCCATTACATTCTTTTTCACTCTCTAATACAAACTCTAACTCCAAACCCAAAGCCGCCCATATCCTCCCTCTATTTATCTCTCTCCGCTCCCTCTCTACATTCTCGCCGCCATTCCTTTCTCTCTCTCTAACTCTGAGCCTTTTTCCCTCTCTCTCTAACCGCCATTCCTCCCTCTCTCTCTAACTCCGAGCCTTTTTCCCTCTCCCTCTCGCCGCCATTCCTCCATCCCCTACATTCTCTACCACTCCGCCCGTATCCACGCTCGACAATCCGATAAGTTGAAATGTATCTTACTTGGATAAGGCACGGATTTGGGAATTTTCCGTCTAAAATATTGATTTTGTTGATTGTGGTTATTAATTATGAAATTTCCATCCAAAATGTCAAAAATCCACAATGTTCCTTCCAAAATGTTGATTTGGTTGATTGTTGATTTGGGAATTTTTCGTAGAAAAATATATAAAATCCGTCCTTTCGGTGATTGTTGATTGTCGTTGTGATTCAGATTACTTTAAAATTGATTGGAAAAGATACGTATTTGGGAATTTTCCAAAAAAAATATTGATTTTGTGAGTTAAATTTTCCGGATTTGCCACCCGTGAGAAATGAAATAAATTCGCAAATTTTTTTTTTCAGCGGACCCTACCACGACGGTTTTTCTGAAAAACCGTCGTGATAGGAAAACCGTCATGGTAGGTCTGCCTATCACGTCGGTTTTTTTACGTAGAATCGTCGTGGTATGTTCTTAAATGTCCATATTTAGGCCCTATTTTTTACCTATTTCACGACGGGTAAAAAACCGTCGTGGAATCTGAAAAGATTTCATGACCCTGGATTCCACGACGGTTAGAAAACCGTCGTGGAAATGTTACCACGACGGTTAAAAACCGTCATGGTATCCACATTCTGTACTAGTATATGAAATTAAAAACCAAATTATATATATATGAACTAATTAAGCAACAAATACTAATACAGAGAGAGAGAGAGAGAGAGAGAGAGAGAGAGAGAGAGAGAGAGAGAGAGAGAGAGAGAGAGAGAGAGAGAGAGAGAGAGAGAGAGAGAGAGAGAGAGAGAGAGAGAGAGAGAGAGAGAGAGAGAGAGAGAGAGAGAGAGAGAGAGAGAGATTGTAATTTTTTTTTACTTGATGATAGAAAATGTAGCGAAGAATTTCTTTCTGATGCTCGGCTGTTAATATAATATCAAGGTGTCCTGTAATATACAAACACATGACCTACATAAAGACAACAAATATTACAATGTCATTTTGTCCAAATATAAAGATAGTTGATCGTTGAATAGAATAATGTACTGGGCGTGGATTAATAAAAAATAGGTCTAATCCATAATATAGAACTTATAGATAGGTTGGTTTACTTTTTATTAGTTGTGGTGTTAAATAACAGTGATACACTTAACTATTTTTCAGCTTGATCGATACAACATATAAAGGAGAAGAATTGCTAATTACCAAAGGAGGGGCAAAAAACAAAGGGCCAGCATTTTCAGCGGGCCAATGTCCATCACTGGCTTGCAAAGCTGAGAGGAAGTGAACGGCTCTTCTAAGTGTAGTTGTGGTCTTTTCAAATGTGATCACCTCACCATCCTCAATCTTGACTTGAGGAATTGTTTGTTTGAAGTTTTTCTCTCTTAAGAACTGCAAATATAGTTCAAAAAGAGAACAAAAGAAAATGACACACGATAATGATGTTAGTGTTATACGCGATATACATTAACCTAATGTCGTTAATATTTACTTTAATGGTTACATGCATGTGTTGGATGAATCCGGCAGTTGTGGTAGCGCCTGATAAGAGAATATATATATATATATATATATATATATATATATATATATAGGGTAAAGCATGAAGAATTATATTAAGTTAAGCCTCTGTGATAGAATATACACACCAAGGATATATAAGCACTTTAATCTTATGTGGGAAATTTTTTTTTTGGGGTCATTTACTCTAAATATTTTTATTAGAACTTGTTATTTATTTTAATTATTTTCATCAAAATATTATCTTGCTCTCTCTCTCTTTAATAAGAGCCATATAGACCCACAGCGTTTAAAAACAAAAAATAAAAAAAGTCATAGATATGCAATAATTAATTTTCCCCTTCTAGAATCAACAATAGTCCTACATCTTTACCAAACCAACGTCAAGATTCCCTTCTTTAAAATAGTAATAAAAAAAAGTACCTGCATACGCCAAAGGAGGTCACTGCTGGGCTTGACTTGATGGCGGCTGTTAAAGAAGTTAAGGCGGGCCGCCTCCACCTCCTCCCGCTCCTCCAGCGTCCCCGCCGTGGGATCAAACTCCCAAATTTGCCTTCCCACAAAGTTGTTTGTGCTGAATAGGTAAGGATCATTGCCCCCATCTGCTATCTTTAGCCTCCACATCCTGCATACTATTCAATATTCAAACTTATATATGTCACAATTATAAATTTGCATGTATATTGTTAATTATTTCTTAAAGTAAATGATGGCAATAAGTATCACTAGGTACACCTAGACATTCTAATTATGTCCTAATTATATCGGCACCCACTTAGCATACTCTTCATTAACTTATCCCATTGTTTTATTAATAGAAAAAGAAGAAAAAAATACAAGAAAAAAAAATTGTAGAGAACAAAAGAAGGGGGAAAAAAAAACAACCCTAACAAAGGCAACCCTAATGAAACAAAAACGAACCCCCTGTAGCCAGAGACCAATCTCAAAGTTAAGCTGTAATTCATATCTTGAAACGTGATGTCAAATATATCTCGTTAAAAACTCTTTGATTAAAACTCTATAGGGGAAAAAATCAAAAAGAAAAAAAAAACATATTTAGTAAAATAAAAGATCGACTACTTATAAAATTTATAAGAAAATAATACCATTATATCCCTAGAGATCTTTGAGGAGATAAATCTTGGACAGTCAAACTGCCAAGTATCCACGTCTGTAACATCATATTGTAAATTATCTTTAAAATAGAGCTTACTTTTCGTGTCTACAAATTATATTCACATGTAAAAAATTCCGCCTCAATTATCTTTATTGTATATCTTGTGATAAAACTGTAAAATATGATATATATATATATATATATAATGCTTTATATTGCATATATATATATATATATCATATATATGTATCTATGGACCCTAGCTATAACATGAGATTTTGAGAGCATGGATATATACACTGTTCTCAAAGTCTCAGGGTTCATGGATATATACAAATAAATAAATAAATAAAATAATGTTTATAATATGAGGGAAAAGAGGTGGATAGAAATATAAGTAAGTTTAGTATCATAAATTACATGTGCTTAAACATACATATGCATAAACACAAACGTAAATAGAGCTATAATATTGTCATAAATTAAAGATTGTAATACCTCTTGAAGAACAATTTTTATATTAAAACTTGTACGAACCTTGATATGTGAATATTTCTTTGAATAATGTGGTAAGAGTGGAAAGTGGTGTGAACTTGTAAGAAGAAGATACAGTTTCTTTGTTTGCATACATATATTTATATATATATATATATAAATATATATACACATACACACATAAACATGCTAGCCTTGTAGAGATATATGTGGAAGAATATAAACATATAATAAAAATATGTGTATAAATATCTCTAACTCATTGCTTTTCTTTTAATGATTTTAATGGAGTGCGTTGCACTTGGTCCACATGAATTAAAAGTAGTTGGATCTGGCAAATAATTAAAAGCAAGCAAAATGGAGCGTTTGCACCTTTTTTTCTTTTATAATTATTTACCTGGTTCTTCAATTTTACCAACTTTTGCATCTGTTTTGTCATCAAAAAGAACGAGTGCACTTGTTTTGTCTTTGTTTTCCAACTTGGCGCTTGCATCCTTTAATCAATTAAATTCTAATTGTGCATAATACATTTATTTATTTATTTTTTATGTTGAGAGATGCATAATACACCAAAAGGTCGTTCTCTCCTTTTTGATATTTTATTTTTTGGTTAAGTTCAAGTACAATTTATGTTGGAGGCAGGTGTAATCACAATATTATAAGTTTCTTTTTCCTTTTTTTTTTTTTTGGTGAAAATCTCCTTTTCTTATCTTTATGTGGCACATAATTACCATATTCATTAAAGAAAAATTCTACGATAGAGTACGAAAATACCATGCATATTTTGCAGGGTTAAGTTTTTTATAATATAATTTTGATCAAATTTAATGTTCTTATTTTAATTATTGTTTCTCAATGCAATTGGAAAAATTATTTAACACTTGTAATCAATTTGTTTGTTTCATAAATATTATTGAAACAGAAACTCTGTTGAGAACTAATTACCTTTTCAATTTTTTTTTTTAAATTCGTATTATGCTCATTTTTATTTCTTTTAAATATTAGTTCATTTTATATTTTCCATTCAAAATATATAGATATATTTTTTCATTTAGTGAAGAAGACCTCCCCAAAATTCTCTCTAAAAATAGTTTAGCTGTTATTTTTATTTTGTCTTGTTTTATTTTATTTTTTCTTTTCTTTTCTTTTATTTGTTTGTCAATATTTCTTTCATTCTAACCCTTTTCTATATGTTTTATTTTTCGTTTTTATGTTATCTTTTCCCTAATTTTTTAACCGGTATTTCAGGCCATATTTTTTTGTTTTCATTTTATTTTATTTTCTCTTATTTAAAAACTCAATATCCGATAATATTTTAGCTTTTAAGGTTTTTAATCTTAGTTTTCTTACCGAAAACTCTAATTTACTTAACTATGAACAAATCTAATTTTGGTAAGGGTTTTTCTACTTCTTTTCATGATTATTTTTTTCTCCTCGGGTTTTCCCGATAAATTAAAGGGTTTTCTCTTTGTTTTATAAAAGAAGACTATTATAGTTACTTTTGTTACACTTTAGTTATTTTGAATGTATTATATGTAATCATTTAAGTTCCTTTGCTATGAAGAGTTGTATCATTTTTTTTATAATACATTTTCTCCCTTTATACTTGATATAATTAACGGATTTAAATTTAACAAATTCTACTTAAACAATCTCATTACTAATGCAACAATTTTTATTGTTTCACTAATCCTTTTCAACACAATTATATTATAACTTTTATTTTGAAATGAAAGTTACATATTTTACAAAAAAAAAAAAAAAGAGTTATAGTCAGATTAGAATGTTTTATATTGTAATTATAATATCATAATGGTTATATTATAAAGATAAATTACAATTATTAATGTATTCGTTTAGAGAAAAATTTATTCCATTTATATATATATTGGTACGTTATTATACTTGTTGCACATTATAAAAACTTTTATTATAATTTATTACGTGCACCGCACGTGTTTTAATTAGTATATATAAAAGAATAGATAAAAAATTACTATTTCTTTTTGGTAGTTAAAAACGCACCGTTTTGGTGCTTCTTACTTTTTTTTTTTTTTTTTCACTCTCGGTGTGGGCTTTGTCAACAACTGTAGACAGTTGTTAATGATACTAGCCGTATAAGTGTAAGTTCTAGCTGTGTAAAAGCCTATTCAAATAGTAACTTACGAGTCTAGTACCCGTGCGTTGCACGGGAAATGAAGAAAAATAAATTAAAAAATTGAGTATTATATGATAAAAACAGTTTGTTAAGATAAATTTTATAATTATAATCAATATAATTCTTCTCAAGATCTCTCCCAACAATAAAAATGCAAAATCAAAATGACAATAGTACTAACAATAATAAAAATGAAAACAAAAGCAAAAAAGAAAAAAAGCTTCTGTAGTTATACTCATTTAAAGGAAAAAATTAAAACAAAAATAAAGCAGAAAACAAAAAAAAAAGAACAAAAATCTTTAAACTCAAAAGAATCGGAAAGAACTAACCATAATAAAAACATTATAAAAAAATAAAATATATAACTAATTTTCTTCTTTTTTTATTGTTTAAAAAAGATAAAATTTTTTTATCAGGTTATATACATGTAAAAACAAAAAAAAAATTATTTTTAAAATATAAAACAAAACAAACAAAAAAGAAAAAAAATTGCATGCAAAATCCTTTAAAAAAAAAAGATCTTTAAAAAATAGAACAAAAGAAACAGAAAAGACACACAAAAAAAATCCGAAATAAAGATAAAAAATTTAAAGTAAAAAATTGTTTAAAAATCAACAAAAGGCAAAGTGAGCAAAAACATAATACAACAATAGATTAGAATCTAATGTCTAAAATTTAACGTAAAAAAAAAAAAAGCAAAATATGAGGACAAAACCGTCCTTCCACTGTAGAGAAGCCAAAATCAGCACATATGATAGGGGTAAAATCGGTAATTTAATGTATAAAAAGTAGCTACTATGCATTACTGTAGAAAAGAAAAACCGTACAGCAAAAGCAACAAAAATTAAAAAATAAAAAAATAAAAATCATTTTTTATTAAACAATGAAATATTACATTTTTTTAGTGTAGTAAAACAGCAAAAATTAAAAAAAAAAACTGTAGCAAAGCAACAAAAGTTAGAAAAAAAAAAAAACTATTCACTAAGTAGTAAAGCAAAGCAGTAAAAGTAAAGAAAAAAAAACAACTTAACAAAGCACCAAAAGTTATAAAAAAAAAAAAAACAACAACAACAACGGTAAAAGTAAAAAAAAAAAAAGTAAAAAAAAAAAAACCAATAACAACAACAACAATAAAACTAAGAAAACCAAAAAAAAAAAAAACAACAGCAGCAAACGAAATAAAAAAATATACAACAACAACAAAAGTTAAAAAAGGGAAAAAAGAAAAAAAAAAAAAACAGCCGCCAATGTTTAAAAAAAAAATATTAAAAAAAACAACAGTAAAAGTAAAAAAAGAAAAAAAAAACAACAGCAGCAAACGATAGATATATATATATATATATATATATATATAAAACAACAACAACAAAAGTCAAAAAAGGGAAAAAAGAAAAAAAAAACAACAACAGCAAAAATTAAAAAAAAAAAAACAATTGTAACAAAATAACAAAAGTAAAAAAAAAAACTATTCACTGAATAGTAAAACAATACAATAAAAGTAAAGAAAAAAAAAACAACGTAACAAAGTACCAAAAGTTAAAAAAAAAAAACAACAACAACGGTAAAAGTAAAAAAAAAAAAGTAAAAAAAAAATATACAACAACAACAACATAGGTAAAAAAAAGGGGAAAAAAAAAACAACAGCAGCCATCGTTAAAAAAAAAGTAAAAAAAAAAAAAAAACCAACAACAACAACAACAGTAAAACTAAGTAATAAAAACAACAGCAGCAAACGAAATAAAAAAATATACAACAACAACAAAAGTAAAAAAAGGGAAAAAAAGAAAAAAGAAAAAAGAAAAAAAACAACAGCCGCCAATGTTAAAAAAAAAAGTACAAAAAAAAAAAACAACAGTGAAAGTAAAAAAAGAAAAAAAAAAACAACAGCAACAAACAAAAAAAATATATATATATTTATATATACAACAACAACAACAAAAGTCAAAAAAGGGAAAAAAGAAAAAAAAAACAACAACAGCAGCCAACGAAAAAAAAAAAAAAAACAACAACAGTAAAAGTAAAAAAAAGGAAAAAAAAAAAAAACAACAACAACAACAGAAGCAAACGAAAAAAAAACTATTCATGAACAGTGAACGAACAGTAATTTCACTGTTCATGAACAGGAATGACACAGTCAGGAACAATGGCGGAGGAGAGGTAAAATGGCCATTTCACTGTGCTGGTCTGGAAAAAAGAAGGAAACAGAAGGGTAAAACCGTAATTTCACTGTGCGGAACTGTAATTTGAACTGCGAAAATCAAAGAGAAAAGGGGAAAATCACTGTTCATTTATGTAGAAAGAACAGTGAAATTCTCCTTTACTTTAATATATAGTATAATAATGTCCCCTGCTTTTTTTCATTTTTTTTTTTTTGGCCTTCCACTTATGTTGCTTGCATGCAATTGTCAACTTTCTTTATTTATTTAATTTTTATTTAGTATCATCATTTTAACATTGCCAAACATATTATAAAGGTTAAGATATGATATAAAAATTAATTCCTTTTAAATATGTATCAACTTTTTTTTTAGATTATTTTAGTTACGTATAAAGTACTTTTTAAAAATCATTATCTCAATAATACATCTTATTTTGTTCTTAATTTTAAATATATTAAAGAAATGACACAAACTCTTGTTTATTTCATGATTGCCGTACTTCCATTTTGGTATTCTTCTCTTTTCTTTTCTTTAAGTCATTTTTTTTAATCCTTTGTTAGGGGATGAAAATTGACTTTTCTTTTTCTTTTTTCTTTCTTTTTGAAAATTAAAAAAAAAAATCTTTTTCATTAACATTTTCTTTGCTTTAATAAAACCATATTCTCAATTATTTTCATTTTAATTATGATTCTGACTCGAAAAGATTATGAGTTATCTTTGTAATTTCATTTGTGTCTGAATCATATAATAAAGCTAGCAGCTTTAGAGGTTATAGAATTTCAAAACTTTATTTTTCATTACTTTGAGATATTAATAATAAATTTCATTCTTCTATTATTATTATTATTTTTTACCATGTTTGGTTTTGAGTTCATTTATGGTAATTAATCGAGTAGAAAAATTCATAATTCATTGATTGATTTCTATTTTTTTTGGACATTTTAATGGGCTTACTCTTGGTTAGAATTCTGTTTTATAAAATTATAGATGATTTTGTGTCTTAAATGAGTTAAACGAAATTTAGTTTCTATTTGCTAAGTTCGAATTTCCTCGATTTAGTGAAAAATGTTGATTTTTTTTGTTATAGAGTCAATTTCTCATATTTGATTTTAATATATTGAAGTGGGAGAAATCATTATTGGGTAATTCTATTAATACATTCCTTTAACTCTATGCATACCCCTCTTTAACAAATTCTTTAATTAAAAAAATACCCTTAAACAAAATGACATAAAAAGGCAACTTTATAAACTTAATTATGTAAATAAAATTTTACCAAAAAATAAATTTATATTCATTTTCTCTTTTCACACACGCCTAAATATCAAATCCCCAAATAAACAGCGTATAAACGTTATTATTTTAAGACCTATAATAAAATCCTGATTTTTACTATTACACCCATAAAGAAAATTTTTAAAAAAAAACTTTGTTAGTTGGTTTCTAATTTAATTACTTGTTGTTGTATCACTCATGCCCTTTAGTTGTTCCTTTTTTTTTTCTTTTTTTTTTTTTGTTCGTCGTTGTATTGTCCAAAGTTTTGGACAAAATTTTACGTTAGGAATTTTTTTTTCCATTGTCTTGTTTTTTTTTTTTTTTTCGTTTCTTTTTTCAAGATGATACGTTTTTTTTTTCTTCTTCTTTGTATCATTGGCTTTTATTGTTCTCGTTGACATTATAATAGTTTGGTTATTGATTCTTTACTCTATATATATATATATATATATATATATAGTCTTAAATCCAGCATCTGATGATATCCGATTATGTGAATTTTAGTTATTAGGAATGTAAATTCGTACAAAATGAAATGTAGCTAAAGCGAATATAAATTCTCTTTATTTTACATTTCCTTCTGCATGAGTTTACATTCCTAAAAGCTGAAGTTTATTTTCACAGTAACTAAAATTCACATTACCGAATACCATCAGGTACCGAATTTAAGACCATTCCTATATGTGTGTATATATATGAATATCTTTTGTTGTTTATTGTTTCTTTTCAATTTTTTTCTAGCAAAATTTTTATTTAACCTACAAATAGATTAAGCGCTTTTTAATTTGAATGTTTTCAAATATGTTTAAAAGATGATGTCTCTACTTAATATAATACTTTTTTTTTTTTCCTCTTCAGCTTATCAAATAGATCATATATAAACGAATTCACTATTTCTCAATCAATGTAAAATTCCCCAACCTATTATTTTAGTTAGTTTGTTTTGTTTTAAGGAATCTGAAAATATGAATTATAGGTTAAAACATAACGTCTTTTTTCTACTAATTATTATTATTATTATTATTATTTCTAGATATTCAGGAGTAGAACATCAAAATAAACCAAAAAAAAAAAAGTAGGTGTGAAAAGAAATTTGAAGTAGAGTACTTTTATTTTATAGAAATAATTAGGGATAATTTTGGAATTCATTAGTGTGTAATAAGCAAATCTTATCCTTTTAAATTTAATAGGGGTTTGTGTTTAAAAGGGATGGAGTCAAGAAAAATGTGTCAATAAAATCACCTATATGATTTTTGATATGATATCTAATAAGAAAAAGATGAATGTATTCATATTTTTCACATACTATAAATATTTTTAAAAGAATTTATATTAATCTCTTTCATAGAAGACTGATAAAAAATATAGATTGTTGACTCTTGTAATGAGCCAATATTAACATAAAAAATATAATTTTCTTAATAAAAATATCAATATGCAAGTTTCATAAAATAATAGAATGAGTTGTATTTTGTTATTTGAAGATATTAAAATGTTTCTTATATTATTTCGTATATATTATCATGATTTTACAATAAAATTGAATATGACTTTTTAATTTATATTTTTATCGATGTAAATTCTTAGCCTCCATTTGGTGAAACGGTTTAAGTTAAGATTTTTAAATTAAGTTGAAGATAAGTTAAGTTGAGAGTTAGAGTTGAGCATTTGGTAAAAAGTTTGAGTTGAAAAGTTTAACTTGAGTTGGGAGTTTGGATGTGAAAAATTTGAGTTAAAAAGTTTAACTTGAGTTGAGTGTTTGGATGTAAAAAGTTTGAGTTAAAAAGTTTAAGCCTATGTTTGATGATACAACTTAACTCAAATTCTACTTAAATTTTTCATATCAATTTTTATCTTTTTCTGAAAAGACAACAAAATTTATAACTACTTTTTAAAAAGTCAACTCAACTCAAACTTAAAAATTTCATCTCATCTTAAACTCAACTCATTCAACAAACGGACCCTAACTTGGAAAAAGGTGTGTTTGTAACTTAGGTTCCAAGTCAAAATTTTCATATCGGTTTTTGTCTTTTTCTTATAAGTTAAAAAAAAATTATAATTAGTTTTTGAAAAGTCAACTAACTCTAACTTAAAAATTTAATCTCCAACTAACTTACCAAACGGAGGCTAACATGTCATTGTAGGTTGTAAATGGAAAAATAGAAAAAATAAAATAAAATAAAATAAAATTTGAACATCAACAACATACCTCAAAGTTTTTATAATATTTTTTATGTCGCCATAACATATAACAAGAATAATGTTAATTGCTAACTAAATATATAAATACAACACTGATCTTAATTTCAAGTAGATTTATACCATAAAAATCGTTGATATCATGTTAGATAAAATCGCGTAACCAATAATATAACAAAATATTGAAACATAAACGAACTAAATAAATCAACAGAATCCAATAAAAATAATAATATCAATGTTATGTCTTAAAAAAATGAAAAAAAAAGGGTTCAACATGTACATTCCCGCCAACTCCGTGTACCTCCTTCCCTCTCTCTCTCTCCTCAGAAAAGAAAACCCTTTTCTTCCGCCAACTCTTTCATTCTCAAAACAGTCTAGACAGAAAATCACTCCAAAAAAATCAGTCATTTTTCTTTCTATTATCTCTCTTCTCTTCTCTTAGAAATTAGAATGAATAACGAAACCAAATCAAACCCATCTGGTATCTTCTAAATCAGAAACCAAATTCAAAATAAAATCGCCAAAAAAAAAAGAAAGAAAAAGAACATTCCCACTATGGGACCATATTCAATGACATTGAACTGTAAATGTAATATTGTCAAGTCATCCACCAACAAACGTACTACTATAAGAATTTTATTTATTATTTTCTGGAAAACGTAACATCACATTTAAGTCCTACCTGCCCCCTACTAGGACATTTTTGCCGTTTTTGCTTGATTATGGTTGTTGAGCTTTCCTCATTACTCATTGTTATAACAATGTTGCGCAAATTTACTCCACTGTTGCTAGCTCGGCTGATGGGGTGGAAGGGATTTTAGTAAGAACTCTACATTTGAAAAACTAACGGCCTGTTTGGTCATGTGATTTAAAAACAGTTTTTTTAACATTATTTTTTGTTTTCTAAAATTAAAACAAGGTATTTGCCTATTGTTTTTTTAGAATAGTTTTGAAAAACATAATTACCAAAAATAGAAAATTCAGAAAATAATATTTTGTTGTTTTTGGTATTTTCTAAAAACAACTTTTAATTATGATGCATTTAAAATTGAAAAGAAAAAACTCCACTTGATTTGAGGGTCTAGGTCGGGAATTGGGATCGAGGTCGACGTGGCATTTGGGATCGGGAACGAGATTCGAGATTGGAGCAGATGACGGGATACAGGGTTGACATCGAAATCGAGTTTCTGGACAGGGGGTCGAGGTCAGGGTTGGGATCGGGTTTCAACATAAGGGTCAAGGTCGGGTTTTGGAACGAGGTCGATGAAGGGTTTCAATGCCGAGGTTAGGGTCGAGTTTCAAAACCGGGATCGGGTTGGGTTTTGCGACTGAGGTTAAGGTCGAGTTTTGGTGCCAGGGTCGGGGTCAAGTCAGGATTTGGGATTGGGGTCGAGGTCGGGTTTCGGGATAGGAGTTGGGTCTGGTTTTGGTATCAGGGGTCAGGTTTGAATTCGGGTTTTCGGATCGGGGTAGGGTCGGGTTCGGGTCAAGGTTGGGTTCTAGTTTCTGGACAGGGGGTCGAGGTCAGGGTTGGGATCGGGTTTCAACATAAGGGTCAAGGTCGGGTTTTGGAACGAGGTCGATGAAGGGTTTCAATGCCGAGGTTAGGGTCGAGTTTCAAAACCGGGATCGGGTTTGGGTTTTGCGACTGAGGTTAAGGTTGAGTTTTGGTGCCAGGGTCGGGGTCAGGTCAGCATTTGGGATTGGGGTCGAGGTCGGGTTTCGGGATAGGAGTTGGGTCTGGTTTTGGTATCAGGGGTCAGGTTCTTGGACGGGGGTCAGGTTTGAATTCGGGTTTTCGGATCGGGGTAGGGTCGGGTTCGGGTCAAGGTTGGGTTCTAGTTTTTGGACCAGGGGTCGGGTTTCAGGATGGGGGTCGGGATCGGGTTTCGGGACTGGAGTCGGGTTTGGGTTTTGGGACATGAGTCGGTGTTGGGTTTTGGGATAGAGGTTGGGGTCCAGTTTCGGTGTCGTGGGTTGGGATCGGGTTTTGGGACATGAGTCGGGGTTGGGTTTCAGCACTGCGGGTCAGGTTAAGGGACGTGGATCGGGTTTGGGTTTCGGGACGGGGATCGAGTTAAGTTTCGAGACAGGAGTCAGGGTCGGGTTTCGATACGGGGGTCGGGTGTTGGACAGAGATTGGGGTTAGGTTCTAGTTTTGGGATTGGGGTCGGGTTCTGGTTTCGGGATAAGAGTATGGTTGGGTTTCAGCACCGGGGGTCGTGTTAGGGTTTCGAGATGAGGATTGGGTCGGGTTTTGAGATAGGATTTCGGGTCAGGTTTCGATACCGGGGGTTGGGTTTTTGGACAGGGATCGAGGTCAGGTTTTGGTACCGGGGGTTGGGATTAGGTTTCTAGATGGGAGTTGGGGTCGGCTTTCTAGATGTAGGTCGGGATCAGGTTTCAGAATAGGAATCTGGTCGGTTTCGGCACCGGGGATCAAGGTCAGGTTTCAAAACGGATGTCGGGGTCAAGTTCGGGTTTCGGGATAAGGGTCGGGGGGTCGGGTTTCGGCATCGGGGGTTGGGTTATGGGATATGGGTTAGGTTCAGGTTTCGAGATGGGGATTGGGGTCGGTTTCGGTGTCAGGATTAGGGTTGAGGTCTGGTTTCGGGACAGGAGTCGGGGTCGGGTTTCTAGAAAAGAGTCAAGGTCGGGTATAGGCACTAGGAGTCAGGGTTAGGTTACCGGACGGGTGGTTGGGTTCGGATTTTGGGTCAGAAATTAGGGTCAGGTTTCGATATCAGGGGTCGGGGTCTATACCCAACCTCGGTCCTAAACACCGATCTGATCTCGAAACTCGAACCCGACCACGTCTAGAAACCCAACCCTAACCCTCGGTACCAAACCCAACCCCGAGTCCTGCCCTGAAATCCGACCCCGACCTTCTTCTCAAAAGCCAACCCCGACCTCCGGTACAAAAATCCAACCTAGAATCCTATCCCGAAACCCGACCCCGACCCCACCGCCGACCCCAACCCCGGTCCCGGACACGAACCCGACCCCTATTCCGAAACCTGACCTGACCCCTATCCCGAAATCTTAATCCAATTCCCGTCCAGAAACCAGACCCCGACCCCTGTTTCGAAACTTGATATCGACACCGAAACCCGACCCCCAACCCGACCCCAACTTGGTACTGAAATCCGACCCTTGTCCCCAAACCTGACCCCGACCCCAGTCACGGATCCCAAAATTGACCCCGACCCTCATCTTTCACCCTAGTCCTAAATCCTGATCTCGAAACCCAACGCTGACCTTAATCTCCAAAACTCAACCTCACCCAATCCAAAACCGACTCTGACCCTGACCCCATCCCGAAACCCAACTCCGACCCTTGTACCGAAACCTGATCCCAACTCATGTTCTGAAACCAGATCCCAACCCTGATTCCTATACCCAAACCCGACCCCAACCCCCATCCCGAGTCTCAATCCCAAAACCCGACATCGATCCTTTATCTTGATTCCCGAAACCCTATCCCGATCCCGGTCCCGAATTTCAACCCCGTCATGAAACCTTACCTCAACCCCGATAAACTATAGAAGTTCAATTGAAAAATGAATAATAAAAGAAAATTTAAAATCTTTATCCAAACATGTATATTCTGTTTTAATTTTATAAATCTATTTTCTCAAAACAATTGCCAAACACCATAAGTTTTTGAGAACATGTGAGAATTGTTATAGAGATCATCTTTGGAAACACAATTCTGAAAACTGAAAACTGAGAACATGGCCAAAGAGGTTCTAAAAGTGTCTTATTTTTCTTTGTTAAATAGGAGTCATATGCCCTCTATCATTAAAAAAAAATGATGTGCAAATTTAACTTATACTTAGAGACATGAATCGATTTAAATATAGACTAATAAGCATCAAGGTTGAACTTGTAAGAACTTTTAAGGTTTGAGTTGAAATAATAAGAATTATAGACTTTCAAAGTTTGAGTTTTTTGAAAATGAAAAATGGAGATTTGGAAAGTCAATTGTGAAATTTGTTTACTCTCGGAGAAAAAGATTAAAAAGAAAAAAAAACTTTTGAAAATTTCCGTCTGAAGTTGCTATCCCAAACAAGTCCTAAAATTAAAGAAATAAACATGTTATAGCAGACAAATAAAACTAAACTGAAAAAAAAAAAATGAAAATTATCAAAGGTTTTAAAATCCGTCATAATTTAACTTCCGATTTCTCGAGTACCCTCCATTTTATTAAATGCATCCTCCAAAACTGGAGGGACTAATCAATCAAAACTTGTGAGACTAGGAGAGTAACGTGTGCAACTTGGGAGATAAGACTATTCAACAATTCAATTATTGACACAAATTTTCTTCCACAGATTATAAAAAAACAAAAAAGAATGTAAAACACCAACCATTGAATATCTTCAATTTGAGCCATTCATAAAGTTAATAATTGAGCGAAGGATATCGACATTTTTGTTTGCTAGACTTTTCTTTATCATTGATAATAGGCTGTCTTCAATTATTCATTATCATCGACAGTGATAGAAAAAGTGAAGGGAAAAAAAAAAAAGGAGAAATAAAATTTGGTACTTATATGGATCTATATGACAAAATTTAGTAAGTACTGGAGAAATTGTCATGCTAATTCCCTATCTATACCATAGAAGTTCAATGATTTGATCTCTTTGCATGTTATAGAGCTCTTCAAATTTATCTCAGAATCTTACAATCATAATCTTCACTTCTTGTTATGCATGTGCACAAATCTCTACTAAAAAACACAAAGTTTATATATATATATATATATATATATTTATAATTGATAGGTATTTTTCGCAAGTACACGAGCCGGTTTAAGTAATGAAATGATAAAAAGATATCGTTCCCAACGAAAACTATTTACTAAGTACCGAATCACTTTAATCCCAATTTTATTTGAATAATAAATTTACGAGATGCAATAAAATAAAAGAAAATTAAAATAAACACAATGCATGAGTTTAGCATGGAGAAATTTAATATATTAGGATATCTAGGATTTTCGATTTCACCGGATTAATCCTACTCAAAGCACCAAATTTAATCAACCACTGCTTATTTCTATGCTGAGACAAACTTCCCTAATGTAATCACTAATCTTTCTCAAGCATTAGCAAACTATCACAACAAGCCAGTTTTCACGTCTCAGTCTCAAACTCCAAACCTATCATGATTTATTAAGAACAAGAAATTCATAGCATTACACAAGCCTCATAGATATCTCTATCCTACGATAATCTCATGGTATTTAATCAAAGTCTAATCCAACTATCATTTCTCAGTCTTAAATTGGATCACAAATCAATGGGAAATGGCGTACACTTTCACAAGTATTAAGAATAGATTAAACGCTCAGCATAGATATGAATAAACATCAAAATTAAATTAAACCATGATGAATTTGAATATTCATATTCCGGCTATATCTTAGCCCTAGAAAAAGAAATTTAGTTCATAATGAAACTAAACAAAATGTTAAATAAAATTCTAAACATGATGTGAAAAGGAAAAGAACTGGTTTAGAATTGGAATTGCCGCGTTCCGTCTCCGGAATTGCTACTCTTCTTCTCCACTTTACCAATTGCTCTCCTTTGCTTCACACCTCCTCTCTTTTCTGCCGAAAAAACCCTTTTTGGAACCCTAAAAGGATACTATTTATAGCCATGGACCGAAAGATTTGATTTTAAATTACAAATTCGGAGAATCAAAAAGAATCCCACATAATCTCGCATCTATGCCTAGGCCTTCTTTTTTCTGCGCCTTGGCACAAAATTGTTATACGCACGCTTGCCTAAGGAACCACGATCTGCGCCTAGTCACACATTTATCAGCGCCTAAGCCCTAAGTTACGTAGATGGAAATCTCTTTTGGTGCTTAGGCACTTCTGAAACAATGTCTAGGCCCTAAGTTCTCGGGTTTTTGTACTGAAAAACTCAATTCAAGCGCCCAAGCACCCATAAAATTGATGTATAGGTGCCCATGCTCTTCAAAACACACAAACTTCATACCAAAGTATGTCAAATGCTGCATTTTAGCTCCAAACGCACTGAAAAACAACGAACCCACCTTTTTACCTAATCCTATAAAAGAGAATAAAACGAAGTGAAAGAACCTAGAAACAAAGTGAAAACTTAACAAAATAATAAGTTAAAAATACCAAATTAATTAGTATAAAACTAACTTATCAATAATGATGACATACAATAATATATATATATATATATGTATATATACTCCCTTCGAAATGAAAAAAAAAAAAAAAAAAAAAGCTTTCGGGCATTGCAAACTTTACGCATATACTTGCAGCATCACAATAATTGATAAGGGTCCTCCAATAATACCAACTCTTTATGGTTCATCAATCAAGAAACCGATAAAATGTGATCCTTTTTTTTTTTTTCCTTTTCTCTTGCTGCTTTTGGAATCAAACTGATTAAAGTGTAAATATTACTCGAAGTTTATATATTATACTCTGGTTACTAGAAGTTTTTTTTTTTTTTTCTTTCTTTAACCAATAAATAAAGGAACAACTAGTATCATGAGAAATTATATGTAGATTATTATTCTACTTATGTTGACACTCACTGACAATACCAGCACCAAGTCTCCACTTAAAAACTAGTTTTTTTATGTACATATGGAAATATTCTAAAGTGGATTTGTAAGATTAATGGAGAAATAAAAATATAGAAGTACTGGAGATGCTATGAACTCGATCGAACGGGTACAAAATGACCACATACATATAACATTATTGTTATATCTAATATAAATATTATATATTCTCCTTATCAAATGAAAAAAATCTAGGGTCAAGCCAAAAAAATATTGTTTCTTTCAAGCATGCATTATTGCGAACTTTAACATAACATATGCCCTCAGTGTCACAACAATAATACCAACTCCTTATGTTGGTTCATCCATATCATAAAGAGCTGACAAATAATTGTGATATTTTGCCGACAAATTGTAATAGGGTACTATCAATATGGACTGATATTTATCGAATTGTTCGTCCCACACAATGGTAAACGAAAAGCAAGCCGCCTTTAATAAGGATCTTGTTTTTTCTTTTTTTATTTTTTTAATATAAAGTCTGGTGATAGAAATCGATGAATATCTTTTATCAGGATCCACTTACTGTTACGCCTCAGCAGATTTTTTTTTTTTATTTCTTTCTCTTTTTGTCGTTTTTATTTATGCATGGCTTCATTTGTGCATGAATGATATTATTCATATATTTTGATCGAGAAAAACATGTGTGTGAATTTGGGACAGAATTTAACTAGTCATAATTTAGGACCGGACTTTGGTATAATCTTTTTTTTTTTTTTTTTTTTTTCCTTTTCGCTTTACATACATCTCAAATTTCAATCAATGAATGAGGATTTGAATTGTTCAAGATTAAAATCTATTAACATCTCCTTCAGTACAATGGATTACAGTTAAGGTCATAGGGAGTACCTTAAATTTGACAACTCCATATATTTATGCACATCATAATATTAAAGTTGATAATTTTATCATTTTATAATATTAAAATTATCAATTTTAATATTAGAGTGGACATAATTATAAAGAGGGTACTCAAAACATGGCTCTTCACATAATTTTCTCTTAAAATTAACCCTATTGGTGGGCGACAAATAGATCACATGGCCCGGCTGGTGGTGGTGGTTGTGTTTTCGGAACTCATAGATCAAGATTCGTTAAAGGATGTTTAGCTCATCTTCTGGGAATTCTCTTTGCTTATGAGGCAGAGTTTCTGGGAGTGATAAAAATATGCTTTTTATGCCCCAAAAAAAATGAATAAATGAATAATTGGAACTTTTTTTTTTGGTTTGAATATGATTATAAACTTTTGTGGTGAATTTACTGATGAAGAGATCTTAGGAAGAAGAAGAAGAAGAGGAAGAGATTGTTTAAAAAAATAGGAGTTATTTATTTATTGGTGAGTATAAAAAGGAGGAATAGTAGAATTAAATTATAGGGATATATTTTTTAATAATAATGGTGAGTATAAAAAGGACGAAGAGGACGAAGAGTAGAATTAAAATTATAGGGATTTTTTTATAATAATAATGATGAGTATAAAATGGACGAAAAGTAGAATTAAATTATGGGATATTTTTTTTAATAATAACATGGGTGTAACAAGTAATAATGAACATATAAATTTTTAATTGGTAGATAATTTAAGAAAAGAGTGGGAAGAGTAAATAAATGGGTGTTAATAGATGTCCCCATTTAAAAATTTAGGAAAAAACAAGCTAATTATGCATTAGACAAACGGACGGGTGCATCAGTCCAATGGGTAGATCCAATACGTTTGATTGCATTTGGCATACCGAGGCGATAACAGATCTCTGTGTAGGAGTGTTTGAAGAAAATATTACTCATTTTTGGAATCCGGTTACAAGTCTTTGAATTCCAGCAAAATCCGGCACAATGTTTAGATTACAAAAACTATCTCCAGCTTCAGTTTCCATGTACTCGACAAGATGCTTGCATTGCTTCTCACCATTTGTCTGCAATTAGAGATAAATCAAAGGGAAAGGAGATTAGAACTAAGCAATAGATTCGCTATACTAGAGTTTAACAGCGCATTTTGCATAATCGCACGATTAAAGAACCTTGCAAATATAACTTGTTGCAAAACATATATATATATATATATATATATGTGTGTGTGTATTCTTCCTTTGTTCGAACAAAACTTTTCTATTATCTATGACTCCATTTGGATCATAAATTCAAACCCACAATTCAAATGATAAATTCAAATTTTTTGTGAAAGAACACTACAGAAAAAAGTTTGAAAAGTGGGTTTAGAACAGAGTGTCAAACAAGTTAAAAAGTCGGATTCTAAGGAAACATTGAACTTCAGGTCAAATGACCCTGCAAGGCATTTATCCAGTTCCCAGTTCATTGTACTCCCAAGAAGAGGATTTCGGAATCGAAATTCCCAATCAAGGTTGCTGTTTGAATAGGGGTAGCAGATCTTACACAGAGTAGTATTATGCCAACATTTTTATCAACCTTTCGACACTAACTCACATCGTAGGTGAACCGTCATTTTTCTATTATGGGCTACGATTTATAAGTACTTGATTAACCGAAGTTTCCAATGAGGATTTTCCACTAAAGATATGAGTAGAATATTCATTAAACACAAAGCTTAAAGGCTACAAATAAAATCATCATACGCATTTTTGTTAACCAGATTTTGGACCACATTTCAGCTAATTAATGATGTTCTCTATGTAATCGTGTTCCTTGGGAAAATTGAGATCAGGTTACCTCAAAAGCGAAAAATCCACCAGATTTCAACATCGAAGCCGCCCCTTTGCAAAGATGCAAAAGATCATCCATGCCATGAACACCACCATCCAATGCAATTCTTGGTTCATGCCTACCCACTTCTGCTTGTAGCCCAGAGATATTCTCGCTTGGGATGTACGGCTGATTACTTATAATACCCGCAACTTTACCTTCCAGATCCTTCAATGGCTCGAACCAGGATCCTTGCCGTAACTCAACTACGTCCTAATCAACACATAAAACGTAGGTAGAGGTTGAACATGTTACTGTCAAATTAACAATAGCACATTAAAAATTACAGAGAATGTAATCTCTATAAAGACTAACCTGCAGATCATACCTCTGCACATTGAAAGCGGCCACAGAAAGCGCCAAAGGGCTTAAATCCGTTGCAATGACTCTTCCCCAGCTCTTCAACATCATCCCAACTCCGATAGCAATTGCACCGCTCCCCGTCCCCAAATTCACCCACAATCCCTCTCTCAGTCCTTCACTATCCAAAACCACATTGACCACCAAGTCAACAATCCGCTCGGTCTCAGGCCTCGGAATCAAAACCCTTCTAGAACACACAACACCAAGTCCCTCCAATGCTTACACCGGACAATGTACTGAAAGGGTCTCCTATCTTCAATCCTCTCCTTCCACAGCTTGTAAAGCTCCTCCAAGCTCACCCTTACCCCGACATTTCTCTCGCACTTTTCACTATGCGTTAGAGAGGGCAGCGTTCGATCTTCCACCACATCTTCCACGAGCCACTTGAGCTCTCTGCATAAGAGGCTCGAGTCCGGGCCATTGTCTAAATCTTCAAATGTGGTTGCCACAGAGGACGCAAGACTTTTGGCCCACTCGTGCCACTTGCGCAGTTCTGACATGGGGGCAGTGTACGTGGGCGGCCTAAGAAAGAGCGGCATTTGATGTTTCAGAGGGGCGGCTGGTGCTGGTGGTGGCGGTGTTGGTTTCAGATATAGGCAAACAGAGTGGTGAAAGTGGCGGCTTAACAAACATGGTGAAATTTGACACGCCAAATGCATATGTTAAACTTAGCTTCATGGCTTGCGGATTTTTTCGTATAATTCCTATGGTTTAATCTTACACTCTAATTTCCATCCCTAGATAAGATAAACTCAACCCAACTCCATTTTTTGTGCTTAAAACTTGAGGGCATTTCTGAAAATAAAAAAGAAAGAGGAAATCACTATCAATGAAAAAGAATATCTACCTAAAAATGTTCCAACTAAGGAAATCACTAACTATTAAACACGCATTTTCTTCCATACTCAAAGAAATTCCAAGTCATTTTTAACAGTTTTCCACTAATTCTACTTCTCGTATATATATACATGCATACATATATATAGATATATATATATATATATATGTTTTTAGCAGAAAACAAAAATGAACAACAAAGACTCAGAAATTTCTATGCTTTTTTCAGAGCAAGAAGGGGGGAAAAAAAACTGTCTTTTGATGTAAACTTCAAAGCTACAAACAGAAAATCAAAAATCAAAATTTTTTTGCTTAATGACGACCTTTTTACGACTGAATTTGTATTATCCACGAGAAGATGCTAAAAGAAGTTGAACCCATTATTTAATTTCGAAGTAAGTTAATATGCAACATTGAAAAAAGAGGAAAAAAAAATTCCATTTCTCGCTCTAAGATGCTCAAGAGTGACTAAGAAGAGAAGTCTGAAAAAAAGAAAAGAAAAAAAATAAATTTCGAAGTTTCAAAAGGAAAATTCTAGAGAATCCAATGGTGAGAAGTATTTGAGACGAAAACTTGTACCTTCAAAAATGGTCTCTGTTATTCCCTCAAAAAAAAAAAAAAATCTCTGCCCTTGTTTGGCTTACCAGTTTGACTCAAACTAAACTGTATTTTTTCATCTTAATTCTTATCTTTTTATGAAAAATCAATAAAATTTATAACTAATTTTTAAAAAGTCAACCAACTCAAATTTAAAAATTTCAACTCAAATCGTTTTACCACCGTACACTCTGTTTCTTTTGCGCTGGACTTGAGAGAGGACTCCTTTCGCTCCTTCCAAGTTCCAACATTTCGTTGTCTTATATAAGGATATATTTTATTTTGAGTAAATTACTTGTTGAACGTTTAACCTTATATAATTTTAGTTTCTGAATTTTTTTTTAATAATTAGAATATTCTTAAATTTTTAAAATATTATTATGTCTTTTTCGTTAATTTTTAGATAGAATTTGCTAATAATTTAATTAAAAAATGGTACTACCTACAGATTACGTCCAAAAATTAACGGAAAAGACTATTATAGCAACGTTTTTAATAGTTTATGGTCATTTCAGTTGCACAAAAAAAAAAATGAAATGCTCCTAAACTGTTAAAACATTATTACAATAGTCATTTTAGTTAATTTTTAAATGAAATTCGTTAGTGATTTGGTCAAAAAGTGATGTTAACTAACAGATTCTGTCCAAAAATCAACGTAAAGGACTATTATAGCAACATTTTAAAAGTTTAGAGGCATTCTAGCTATAAAAAAAAATTCAAGGACCAAAATTATACAAAGTTGAAAATTTAGGGAACGACCTAATAATTTACCCATTTTATTTTTATCCATTGAACTTCCTATTTTTTACACTTTGCCCTTGAAATTTAAAACTTGGTGAATGCACCCCTATAACTTTAACTTTTGTTTAGGGAGGGCTAATAATAGGCCTTTGTTTGATAAGAATGAAAGAAAATGGGATGAAAACAAAATTTACAAAAGGTTAAAAAAAAAAAAAAAAAAACTGAACGATGGAAATTATTTTTATTTTCCTTCAAGTTGTTTATTATAGAAAGGAATGTAAAAAATAAAAATGTTATATAATTATTATTTAATTCACTCATTTGAATTATTTTAGCTTAAAAATTAAGAGGGAAATTTTTTTTAAGTTGTACAATTACCCTTTTATTCACGAACATAAGCCCACTAATCTAATGTTGTTTAAAATTTTAATATATTTAATATGAATTACGTTTCTAATGAAGCAAAAAAAAAAAAAAAAAAAAAGCGGCAAAAATGAAACTAAATTGAAGGAAATGTGATTCGTAGACACCCAAAAATATAATAAGAGAGACTTCATTAGAGGAAACACACACATATACATACCGCTCCACAATTTATTATTCTCAGCCCAAAAAAAAAAAAAAAAACCTATTCCCAATTATTTTAAACGTATAGTGGTTACAATTTTCAAATAATTACTGACTGAATGAAAATTTATAACACTTAAATGTCATATTGGTTTATTATGTTTCATTCTCATGAAGACCCTTGTACTCGATCTGTCCCGTAAGCATATGTTTGTGTATTGTTTCATGTGATACATTGGTTTATCTTTACTTGATGCTTAAGTTAGGGTTTTTCGAGGTAATGAAACTCGTCTACAATATTCTGCGAGTGCCCACAATGGGAAAATATTTCTATATGTTGCATAATGTAGCATGCAATTCATCTTGAAAGCTCCTGTTATTTCCTGTCAATAATTCGATAGTCAATTATCATACATCGTGTCTTAGACTATATTACATTTACACATTCAGTTTTTAAATTTAATTATGCTCAATTCTTATCTTTCCTTGATCAACACTAAATTTTAACCACGCAAAAAAGACCTAAACACTCTTGATGATAAAAGAAAGATAGTAAGAACAATGGAACAACATTTCAAAGGATAAAGGATATTTAGGTCTTTGTTTATAGTGAAAATCAATTTTTAACCCAAACAGTTAGGATTTAACACGAGCTATAACTGTTAATATATAAATACGATAAAAATCTAAAGTATAAGATGCGATTTTTTTTAATAACCTCAAAATGCAAGGCATAAAAATGAAAAGAAAAAAAAAAAACACTAGAAGAAGAAACATGTGAATTAGGGAGAGGGATGTACTTGTTGTGGAAAATCACCATTTTCCAATTGGGAATTGATGATCAATTTGGCTGCACGATGAAGAGGTGTTGGATCTCTTTCTGCTTGTCCCGCATGTATGAGACCCATCATAGCCCATGCTGTATGCACTAAATTTGATCTATTTTCTGAATGTGCTACATATTCCTATATATATATATATATATAGATTAAAAACATATATATACATTTATTAAAATTTAATCATTGATGATATTAAAAAATTTTTAAAATATAATCTTATGTATTAACATAAAATTTTACAAAAGCAATCACATAATATATGTATATTGCTCTAATTATCAAGATGTGAGTTTGTAAAAATTTAAATTTATAGTGTGATTGCTTATTTTAAATTTGTAAACTTTATAGTAATTGTAGAAAAGAAAAATTCAAGAACTTTTCGGTCAAGAATAAAGGATCAGGGACTAAAATGTCATAATACATAGACTAATAATACAAAAAAAAAAGAAAAAAAGAAATCATATTTTTTGAAGCTAAATAAAATTTAAAAAAAAAAATTTTGACCTTGTTTGGGCATGAAAGGTAACTCTCTCCCCAACCACCATCATCTCCTTGAGTTCCAAGCAAAAATTGAACTCCTTTG
This sequence comes from Ficus hirta, assembly GCA_038430175.1. Classification (NCBI taxonomy): domain Eukaryota; kingdom Viridiplantae; phylum Streptophyta; class Magnoliopsida; order Rosales; family Moraceae; genus Ficus; species Ficus hirta. The sequence continues at coordinate 1,709,014 of CM076588.1, forward strand.
CGTATAGTTGCACTATTTGTATATGTCTTGTTAGCTGCTGCCAGTCCTCCAAGTGCAAACCATGTAGCATATATGAAGCAAATCCCCCAATTTCCATACCTAAATATGGAGGTGTATTTTATAATTTTTAAAAGTACAAACAAAATGATAAAAAGGATATTTTTCATAAATGGCTCTTCAATTATACATTCCAATCTTATATTGGTCCTTGATTTTTAATTTTTATAGGTTACATTATCTTAAATTTTTCTAATATCATGGAAATTAAACTCGTTCAGATCACGTGAGGTTTAATGAAGGCTAAAATCGTAATTTACTTTTGGGAGGGCAACTGTACCCTGATGACGACGCTGTGTATCTTGATGAAAGTACTATTTATTTCTAAAATTTCTCTGATGGAGGTACAATTTCTCTCCAAAAAATATCTAATTTTTATTTTAGATATATATATATATATATATGCATGTATGTATATGTATACCATGAACCGTCATGCGTTTGTTTGCCTTCAAGATACTGAGTTGCTTTGCTTATAAAATTTTCAATTTCCCTTTTCTTATATCCCGGATATAGCCTCTGAAACAAAACTAAAGCTTGGATTGCTGCTGAAGTGCATTCAACATAATCATGTTCAATGACAATGTCTTCAAGAAATTCAACCGGATTAAGAACCTGAAATCAAAAGCCATGTAGTTAGAAGAAGTCTGAGGTAGTATGCCGCAATACCAATATAATGTGGGATCTGTTTGACAGAATTTTTACTTTTGTTTTAATAAGTAGGAGAATAAAAGAAAAAACCATGAATTTTTAGTAAGTGCTTGAGATTGTACTTTTAAAAGAGCTTCATGAGTAAAAATGTTTTTTTTTTCTTTTTAATTTTTCAATAGGTACTAAAAATGTTAGAACGAAATTTAGAATCTCATGTTGAAGCATTGAAGCAAAGTTTCAAAGTTTTATTTAGATAAACATTTTGAGAGTCACATTTTAAAGTTTTGACAAGAAGCTCTTCTAATAGAGCATCCAAATACTTTCAAAAGCAGGTTTTGAAAACATAAACCCACAAAAATTGCTTTTAAAAAACCATGCCAAAAAGAAGTATGTAGTTGTAAGGATATGAAATCCAAATATAGACCATACTTACTTCCAACCAAGCTTGTGCTCCTGAAGGCTCCCAAGCTCCGATTCCACCACTTTTGTTCTACCAAGATTCAACTTTGAGATTAATGTTTGTATAAGCATTTAAAGTTGAAAAGAATGATAGCTACACTTTAAGGGCGTGTTTGGTAGGAAGAAGAGAAAATTAAGAAGGATGGAGTAATAGATCATTTAGGTGGTAAGGGAAATACAGGAGAGAGGTTTTTTCTCTTTTGATTACAAAATTCCTTCAATTATCTTTACAATTTAGAAGAGATCAAAATTAGAGTGTTTTTGAAATATTTGAAGTTTCTCCTCTAATCCTTTCATTCTCTTTTCTCTCCAACCAAACAATCATGAATGTTAAAATTCTGCCACTAATCTCTCCACCCCTCTCATTCCTTTCACTTTTCTCTCCTACAAAATGCACTCTAAGAGATGAAAAACTTTTCTGACTCAGTCACCGAGTTAAAAGACAATTTAACTTGTTTCTTTCTATTAAAGTACAAGAAAAAAAATTCAAAGGATGGATTAAAACAATCTTAACTTTGTAGTTTGTTTTAGTACGTAGTTCAAACTTACTATTGTTAAGGTTCCATATTTGATGTTTTCACAAACTAATTTACAAGTTAGTTGGAAGAAAATGCTAACCTGTAAAGAAAGTAGAACATCAACAGCATCATAAAATCTCTCAATCTCCATTTTCTTGCCAACAATCTCCGGTGGCATCAACGAGAATATCAAACAACACTGTCATGTGTAACGAGCGATTTGAGTTCAAACTTATATCGAATTAGACCTGTGATGATGTGCTAGTGATTATCGACTCAATTAGATCGCAATTAAACTAAAGTTACCTTCAGAGCATCTGCAGTACAATCAGAAACTTGCCATCCGTGATCTTGATCAGAAAATGTCCATGATCCTTTTGAAATGTGACGGTACATGCTTTTAAAGTCACCTGAAGGATTTTCTTTGACCTCCATTTTTTTTATGTATGTGTAAAACATTAGTTTGAACGAACTAAGTCAGTCACGAAAAAAAATAATTGACAAATTGAGGATAAAATTTGACTTTCAAAAAATAAGGCCAGACCTGAGATTTCTTTATAAAGTCATGACCTCTAGCAAGAGTTTCTCCTATTTCATCAATCAAATTGCTAGCAAGCAAAGCTTGAATTACAAAAGTAGTATCCCATTCTTGACTACCGGAACTCTGTGAACAAATTACATGTAAATATCATGATCGTCAACAAATATATATATATATATCCTCTTTATTTCATACATAAAATCGGGGCGGAGCCACTCATGATTGAGTTGATGCTTCTATCCCCAGTTAATTTTTATTAGCATTTTTAATTTTACCTCAAAGTATTTCACATTTTCTCATTTTGCCCCACAAATAAAAATTGATTATCTATCTACAAGTCTATAAAAAGTGTGATCTTTTAATGTACGTTCGCATTGAAAAAATAGACTACTCCGCCATTGCATAGTACTATTGGCTTTTAATAGTTTTGCTAAAATTATTCTATCATTTGCCATATATAGAAAAAAAAATACTAGAAAATAGGATAACTTGGGCTTAAAATTAAGTACATGATGATTCATTTTGTGAAAACTAATATATAAAGCAAATAAAGCCACCTTATTTTAATTATTGAGCGAATATGCACCTTAAAATGAAGTAGAAGTAAACAACACGTTGTCCTGCATTTTTCCCCTGTTGCTTCTATAATAAATAAATAAATAAACAATAAAAAGGAAAACTAATTAATCACGAACCTGCATCTTCATCCCATCTTCAGCAACCCATATGTAATCCGGGATTCTAGCAAGGTGCTTTTTAAAGTAGTCCCCATTAGGATTTTCAACCCAACAAGCAAGCATACACAATACCTATATGTATACATATATATAATATATCCAATGACAAATATAAGCAACATGTGAGCGACTAAAAAAAAAGTACTAGTATTTAGCACTGATGTATCCTAAATTTATCACTTTTTCATAATTTACCCCTTAAATTTTTTAATTTTGACAGTTTGCCTCATAAATTTGTTGAAGGCAACAATGTACGTCAAATGGCTTAATATTTTGTTAAATTAGTAATGAAAAACCAACCTACAACTTTTGTGAAGACGGAGAATTCTAAATAAAAAATTTTCATATCCAATACAAACTCTAATGTAACTCTTCTAAATTTAAATCTTGAATTTAATGAGAAATTAAGTCATATGATATATATATATATATATATATATTGTAGTGATATATAAAGTTCATAAATAAGTTGTCAAAATTAAAAAGTTTAAGAAGCAAGTTATCAAATGGTGACAAACTCAAAGAGTACCAATATTAAACACCCTAAAATTTATGCACATTGTACCTAATATGTTGTTATGTAAAAAGTTACCTTTTCAACACAACCTATAGTAATGTAGCGACTATTTTCATCTTCATAATGAATATGCTTCATTGTTACTTGGAGAGCCCTCTCTCTAATGAATTTGTTCAAAGGCCAACGACTAAGAAGAGGCTCTATACATGTGTATAATGTATCCCAAATTAGATCTTGTATCCATGGATGAGGATAATAAAGATCCTCCTGCAATAATAGATAAATAATAAATTTCCATTACACAATTATCGAAGAAGCATGATAGAAAAAAAGCTCACTTTTAAATTTCTGTCATAAATTTAAATGGACATGATACAGAAATCGAAATAAAATATAGGTTGTGTCATAAATTTAAAGAAAAAAAATATATTGTGGCATACCACACCTCTTTTTCCAATTTTTGTATTGATACTTTGAGAAAATATTTTCGGCCTAGTTATCAGTACTCACCTTGGCACATAAATTACGCACATTCTTCCAATTTATCTCATGGTATGGTTGAGTATAAAGTTCCTCCCTCAACTGTAGAGTAAGAGTTGTGACTGGTCCCACAAACCTTTTTCCATATAAATAGGACATGGGCATATAAGTCATTCGACAATAGCACCACATTTTAGCTGCATTTTTTTTTTTGCAATAAAAGAAAAATAATATCAAAACTATGATGAATAACAAAATATATGTTCTTCATATGCAATATTTTTTTCACAATATTAAACTTTTTTTTTTGTTTCTTTTTCTGAAGGGAATTTTTTTTATGAAGAAAAATTTAAAGAATTTTTTTTAATAAAAAAAAATACACATTTAACTGCGAAAAATTATGATGCTTACTACTATGTATGTTCAAGCTTTTAATAATTAAACGACAGCAAGCTAGAGTAGTGTTGTACCTGGATGCATAGGAAGAAATGATGGAAGAATCCAAAATTCTGGGGGAATTGGGTTGGTCCCTGCCCAATCAAATACTCCAAGTATCTGCAAACAAAATAAAGTAACTAAGATTTAATCATTAATTTAAAGTGATTTTTTTTTCCTTGAAACCTAATGCAATCACCTAATGACTCTATAAGATAGAGCAACAATATCGATGGTTTCTTCATGTCTTATATTTACTATTCATTTGAAAATCTAGTGGAACTAGAGGTGAAACAGTATAAGGATCTAACTCATTCTCATGGTAGGCTAAACTCAAAATTATCTAATTTATCACAAGCTCACAGATTCTACATAGAATTTCACTTTTAAGGTTGGACCTCAAAATAAGGAAGTGAGGATTCAAACTCTAGTACCGAGATTAAAGAAGATCTAAAGAAAACATACACAATTATTGTGTCACCACCATCGGTGGTGAGGTTTAGAATTGATTAAATGTTGACTCTTTAACTTACCGATAGCCAGACTTTTCCCCAAGTAGGTATGTGGGTGACACCACCATGTTCAAGAATCCATTGTCTTGCTCTTGCACAAGCATTATAGTTTTCATGACCACCATTAATAATAGGACGTCCTTCTCCAAGTATTCTCATACAAACGTAATTTAGAGCTGTACAAAACATGGTGCTTTTACCCTCAATATGCAATCCCCATCCACCATCTTCATTCTAATTAAGGGCACAAAACACAAAGATAATTAGGTATGAAATTAAAAACCAAACTATATATATATGAACTAATTAAGCAACAAATACTAACACACAAAAAGAGAGAGAGAGAGAGAGAGAGAGAGAGAGAGAGAGAGAGAAATTGTATTTTTTTTACTTGATGATAGAAAATGTAGCGAAGAATTTCTTTCTGATGCTCGGCTGTTAATATAATATCAAGGTGTCCTATAATGTACAAACACATGATCTAAATAAAGATAACAAATATTACAGTGTCATTTTGTCTAAATATAAAGATAGTCGATCGCTGAATAGAATAATGTACTGGGCATGGATTAATAAAAAGTAGGTCCAATCCATAATATAGAACTTATAGATAGGTCGGTTTACTTTTTATTAATTGTGGTGTTGAATAACAATGATACACTTAGCTATTTTTCAGCTCGATCGATACAACATATAAAGGAGAAGAATTGCTAATTACCAAAGGAGGGGCAAAAAACAAAGGGCCAGCATTTTCAGCGGGCCAATGTCCATCACTGGCTTGCAAAGCTGAGAGGAAGTGAACGGCTCTTCTAAGTGTAGTTGTGGTCTTTTCAAATGTGATCACCTCACCATCCTCAACCTTGACTTGAGGAATTGTTTGTTTGAAGTTTTTCTCTCTTAAGAACTGCAAATATAGTTCAAAGAGAGAACAAAAGATATGAATAGTACAAAAGAAAATGTTACATGATAATGATATTAGTACGATAATGATGTTAGTGTTATACGCGATATATATACATTAACCTAATGTCGTTAATATTTACTTTAATGGTTACATGCATGTGTTGGATGAATCCGGCAGTTGTGGTAGCGCCTGATAAGAGAATATATATATATATATATATATATATATGTATGTATATAGGGTAAAGCATGAAGAATTATATTAAGTTAAGCCTCTGTGATAGAATATTCACACCAAGGATAAATAAGCACTTTAATCTTATGTGTGAAATAGTTCTCTTTTTTTTTTTTTTTTGTCATTTACTCTAAATATTTTTATTAGAACTTGTTATTTATTTTAATTATTTTCATCAAAATATTATCTTGCTCTCTCTCTCTCTCTCTCTTTAATAAGAGCCATATAGACCCACAGCGTTTAAAAACAAAAAATAAAAAAAGACATAGATATGCAATAATTAATTTTCCCCTTCTAGAATCAACAATAGTCCTACATCTTTCCCAAACCAACGTCAAGATTTCCTTCTTAAAAAAAAAAAAAAAAAAAAAGTACCTGCATACGCCAAAGGAGGTCACTGCTGGGCTTGACTTGATGGCGGCTGTTAAAGAAGTTAAGGCGGGCCGCCTCCACCTCCTCCCGCTCCTCCGGCGTCCCCGCCGTGGGATCAAACTCCCAAATTTGCCTTCCCACAAAGTTGTTTGTGCTGAATATGTAAGGATCATTGCCCCCATCTGCTATCTTTAGCCTCCACATCCTGCATACTATTCAATGTTCAAACTTATATATATGTCACAATTATTAATTTGCATGTATATTGTTAATTATTTTTTTAAGTAAATGATGACAACAAGTATCACTAGGTACACCTAGACATCAAATTATGTCAGCACTCACTTAGTACACTCTTCATTAACTTATCACATTGTTTTATTAATACAAAAAAAAAAATTGTAGAGAACAAAAGAAAGGAAAAAAAAAAAAAAAACAACCCTAACAAAGGCAACCCTAATGAAACAAAAACAAACCCCCCGTAGCCAGAGACCAATCTCAAAAAATTAAACCGTAATTCATATTTTGCAACGTGATGTTAAATATATCTCGTTAAAACCCCTTTGGTTAAAACTCTATAGGGGAAAAAATCAGAAAAAAAAAAAACATATTTAGCAAAATAAAAGGTCGACTACTTATAAAATCTGTAAGAAAATAACACCATCATATCCCTAGAGATCTTTGAGGAGATAAATCTTGGACAATCAAACTGCCAAGTATCCTCATCTGTAGCATCATATTGTAAATTATCTTTAAAATAGAGCTTACTTTTCGTGTCTACAAATTATATACACATGTAAAAAATTCTGCCTCAATTATCTTTATTGTATATCTTGTGATAAAACTGTAAAATATGATATATATATATATATATGCTTTATATTACATATATACATATATATCATATATATATATATGTATCTATGGACCCTAGCTATAACATGAGATTTTGAGAGCATGGATACATACACGGTTCTCAAAGTCTCAGTTCATGGATATATACAAATAAATAAATAAATAAAATGATATTTAAAATATGAGGGAAAAGAGGAGGATAGAAATATAAGTAAGTTTAGTATCATAAATTACATGTGCTTAGACATACATATACATAAACACAAACGTAAATAGAGCTATAATATTGTCATAAATTAAAGATTGTAATACCTCTTGAAGAACAATTTTTATATTAAAACTTGTACGTACCTTGATGTGTGAATATTTCTTTGAATAATGTGGTGAGAGTGGAAAGTGATGTGAACATGTAAGAACATACATATGTTTCTATATATATACACACACAAACATGCTAGCCTTGTAGAGATATATATGGAAGAATATAAACATATAATAAAAATGTGTATAAATATCTCTAACTCATTGCTTAATTTTCTTTTAATGATTTTAATGGAGTGTGTTGCACTTGGTCCACATGAATTAAAAGTAGTTGGATCTGGCAAATAATTAAAAGCAAGCAAAATGGAGCGTTTGCACCTTTTTTTCTTTTATAATTATTTACCTGGTTCTTCAATTTTACTAACTTTTGCTTCTGTTTTGTCATCAAAAAGAACGAGTGACTTGTTTTGTCCTTGTTTTCCAACTTGGCGCTTGCATCCTTTATTCAATTAAATTCTAATTGTGCATAATACATTATTTATTTATTTTTTTATGTTGAGAGATGCATAATACACCAAAAGGTCGTTCTTAAGTTCAAGCTGCTTTTTGATATTTTATTTTTTGGTTAAGTTCAAGTACAATTTTTGTTGGAGGCAGGTGTAATCACAATATTATAAGTTTCTTTTTCTTTTTTTTTTTTTTTGTGAAAATCTCCTTTTCTTATCTTTATGTGGCACATAATTACCATATTCATTAAAGAAAAATTCTACGATAGAGTACGAAAATTTCATACATATTTTGCAGGTTAAGTTTTTCATAATATGATTTTGATCAAATTTAATGTTCTTATTTTAATTATTGTTTCTCAATGCAATTCGAATAATTATTTAACACTTGTAATCAATTTGTTTGTTTCATAAATATTATTGAAACAGAAACTCTGTTGAGAACTAATTATCTTTTCAATTTTCTTTGAAAACCGAAGACTCGAATTGAATCAGAGATTCATGAGACTTGAGAAGATCAGCATGCGATAGAATCATACGGCTAGCTAGAAAATCTCAGAAATATGAGAAATGTTGGGGAAAAATAAAAACACAAGTGAAGAAAAAAGGAGAAAAAATGTTCATCCACACCTCTGACTTTTCCTTTCTTAGGTGTTGTATCCTATATATCCTATATATACAAAAGAGTGAATAAAAATCCATTGTTCCTTTTTTTGTAGTTAAATACGTATCGTTTTGGTGCCTTCTCTCATTTTTTTTTAATACTTAAATTGTCCTTCCTCCTGCACAACTATTGCCTTGCTTCAGTTGGCAGTTGCTTGGCCTCCCACGTGTTCAAATTCTATTGCAAGTATTCTGACTTTTTGTTTTTTTGAGGGAAAGTATTTTGAAGCTTCTTAAAAGGAGACCAAAAATTAAAACATAATATAGAATTGCCATTATAACTTACAAAAAGCATTTTTCTCTTTTTGAAGGGATTTTTTTTTCTATATTTAACTTTGTATAAAAATATTTTTCTAGGAAAAAAAGGTTAAGAGTTTTTTTTTTCCCTTTTTTTTTAAACAAATGTTAAGGATCAAGTTCAACTAATACATGGTGATTTACACACCATTTTAAGATGAAAATTTTTAATTCAAAATGAATCCAAATTTTATTTTTTTCTTTTTTTTTTTTTTTTTAATTCGTACCATGCTCATTTTGATTTCTTTTAAATATCAGTTTATTTTACATTTTCCATTCAAAATATATAGATATATTTTTTCATTTAGTGAAGAAGACCTCCCCAAAATTCTCTCTAAAAATAGTTTAGCTGTTCATTTTTATTTTATCTTGTTTTATTTTATTTTTTCTTTTCTTTTCTTTTATTTGTTTGTCAATATTTCTTTCATTCTAACCTTTTTCTATATGTTTTATTTTTCGTTTTTATCTTATCTTTTCCCTAATTTTTTAACTGGTATTTCAGGCCATAGTTTTTTGTTTTCGTTTTATTTTATTTTCTGTTATTTAAAAACTCAACATCCGACAATATTTTATCTTTTAAGGTTTTAAATCGTAGTTTTCTTACCGAAAACTCTAATTTTCTTAACTATGAACAAATCTAATTTTGGTAAGGGTTTTTTTACTTCTTTTCATGATTATTTTTTTCTCCTCGTGTTTTCCCGATAAATTAAAGGGGTTTTCTCTTTGTTTTACAAAAGAAGATTATTATAGTTACTTTTGTTATGCTTTAGTTATTTTGAATGTATTCTATGTAATCATTTAAGTTCCTTTGCTATGAAGAGTTGTATCATTTTTTTATAATGCATTTTCTCCATTTATACTTGATATAATTAATGGATTTAAATTTAACAAGTTCTACTTAAACAATCTCATTACTAATGCAACAATTTTTATTGTTTCACTAATCCTTTTCAACACAATTATATTATAACTTTTATTTTGAAAATGAAAGTTACATATTTTACCAAAAAAAAAATATGAGTTATAATCAGATTAGAATGTTTATATTGTAATTATAATATCATAATAGTTATATTATAAAGATAAATTACAATTATTATTGTATTTGTTTAGAGAAAAATTTATTCTATTTATATATGTTGGTATGTTATTATACTTGTTTCACTTTATAAAAACTTTAATTATAACTTATTGCGTGCATCGCACGTGTTTTAACTAGTATATATAAAAGAGTAAATAAAAAATTACTGTTCTTTTTTTATAGTTAAAAACGCACCGTTTTGGTGCTTCTTACTTCTTTTTTTTTCACTCTCGGTGTGGGTTTTGTCAACAACTGTAGACAGTTGTTCATGATACTAGCCGTATAAGTGTAAGTTCTAGCTGTGTAAAAACCTATTCAAATAGTAACTTATGTCCCCTGCTTTTTTTTCTCTTTTTTTTTTTTTTTTTTTTTTTTTTTTTTTTTTTTTGGCCTTCCACTTGTGTTCCTTGCATGCAATTGTTAACTTTCTTTATTTATTTAATTTTTATTTAGTATCATCATTTTAACATTGCCAAACATATTATAAAGGTTAAGATATGATATAAAAATTAATTCCTTTTAAATATGTATCAACTTTTTTTTTTAGTCACGTATAAAGAACTTTTTTAAAATCATTATCTCAGTAATGTATCTTATTTTGTTCTTAATTTTAAATATGTTAAAGAAATGACACAAACTCTTGTTTATTTCATCATTGCCGTACTTTCATTTTGGTATTCTTTCTCTTTTCTTTTCTTTAAATCATTTTTTTATCCTTTGTTAGGGGCTGAAAATTGACTTTTTCTTTTTCTTTTTTCTTTCTTTTTGAAAATAAAAAAAAAAATCTTGGTCATTAACATTTTCTTTGCTTTAATAAGCCATATTCTCAATTATTTTCATTTTAATTATGATTCTGACTTGAAAAGATTATGAGTTATCTTTGTAATTTCAGTTGTGTTTGAATCATATGATAAAGCTAGCAGCTAAAGCTATTATAGAATTTCAAAACTTTATTTTTCATTACTTTGATATATTAATAATAAATTTCATTCTTCTATTAATATTATTATTATTTGCCATGCTTAATTTTGAGTTCATTGATGGTAATTAATCGAGTAGAAAAATTCATAATTCATTGATTGATCTCTTTTTTTTTTTTTTTTTTTGACATTTTAATGGGCTTACTCTTGGTTAGAATTCTGTTTTATGAAATTATAGATGATTTTGTATCTTAAATGAGTTAAACGAAATTTAGTTTATGTTTGCTAAGTTCGAATTTACTCGATTAAGTGAAAAATGTTGATTTTTTGTTAAAGAGTCAATTTCTCATATTTGATTTTAACAAATTGAAGTGGGAGAAATCATTATTGGGTAATTCTATTAATACATTCCTTTTGACTCTATGCATACCCCTCTTTAACAAACTCTTTAATTAAAAAAAATACCCTTAAACAAAATGACATAAAAAGAAAACTTTATAAACTTAATTATGTAAATAAAATTTTACCAAAAAATAAATTTATATTCATTTTTTCTTTTCACACACGCCTAAATATCAAATCCCCAAATAAACAGCGTATAAACGTTATTATTTTAAGACCTATAATAAAATCCTGATTTTTACTATTACACCCATAAAGAAAATTTAAAAAAAACTTTGTTAGTTGGTTTCTAATTTAATTACTTGTTGTTGTATCAGTCATGCCCTTTAGTTGTTCCTTTTTTTTTTTTGTTTGTCGTTGTATTGTCCAAAGTTTTGGACAAAGTTTTACGTTAGGATTTTTTTTTCCATTGTCTTGTTTTTTTTTTTTTTTTTCGTTTTTTTTTCAAGAGGATACGTTTTTTTTCCTTCTTCTTTGTATCATTGGCTTTCATTGTTCTTGTTGGCGTTATAATAGTTTGGTTATTGATTCTTTACTATACACACACATATATATAGTCTTAAATCCGATATCTGATAATATCTGGTTATGTGAATTTTAGTTATTATGAATGTAAATTCGTATAGAAGAAAATGTAGCTAAAGCGAATATGAATTATCTTTATTTTACATTTCCTTCTGCATGAGTTTACATTCTTAATAATTGAAGTTTGTTTTCACAGTAACTGAAATTTACAGAATACTATCAGGTACTGGATTTAAGACCATTCCTATATGTGTGTGTATATATATATATATATGAATATCTTTTGTTGTTTATTGTTTCTTTTCAATTTTTTTCTAGCAAAATTTTTATTTAACCTACAAATAGATTAAGCGCTTTTTAATTTGAATGTTTTCAAATATGTTAAAAGATGGTGTCTCTACTTATTATAATACTTTTTTTTTTTTTTTTTCTCTTCAGCTTATCAAATAGATCATATACAAACGAATTCAGTATTTCTCAATCAATGTAAAATTCCCCAACCTATTATTTTAGTTTGTTTGTTTTGTTTTAAGGAATCTGAAAATACGAATTATACGTTACAACATAACGTCTTTTTTCTACTTATTATTATTATTATTATTATTATTATTATTATTATTTCTAGATATTCAGGAGTAGAACATCAAAATAAACCAAAAAATAAAAAAAGTAGGTGTGAAAAGAAATTTGAAGTAGACTACTTTTATTTTATAGAAATAATTAGGGATAATTTTGGAATTCATTAGGGTGTAATAAGCAAATCTAATTCTTTTAAATTTAATAGGGGTATGTGTTTAAAAGGGATGGAGTCAAAAAAACTGTGTCAATAAAACCACCTATCTATTTTTTGATATGATATCTAATAAGAAAGAGAGGAATGTATTCATATTTTTCACGTACTATAAATATTTTTAAAAGAATTTCTATTAATCTCTTTCATAGAAGACGGATAAAATTATATTAAATATAGATTGTTGACTCTTGTAATGAGCTAATATTAACATAAAAAAATATAATTTTCTTAATAAAAATGTCAATATGCAAGTTTCATAAAATAATAGAATGAGTTGTATTTTGTTATTTGAAGGAATTAAAATGTTTCTTATATTATGTCGTATATATTATCATGATTTTACGATGAAATTGAATATAATTTTTTAATTTATATTTTTATCGATGTAAACTCTTAGATCTTTTAACATTTTTTTTTTGTTTTTTTTATATTACAATAAATTTTTTACATTATAAAAATTTATGTTATAACTCAATATGTGTATCGTAGTTGTCACAACTAGTGATATTAGACAAGTGGATAAGACTAGTCAAAAGTCCTTCAATCGTATTATTTGTGCCTCCCATGGGTATTGGGACCATATTCAATGACATTGAACTGTAAATGTAATATAGTCAAGTCATCCACCAACAAACGTACTACTATAAGATTTTTATTTATTATTTTTCTGGAAAACGTAACGTCACATTTAAGTCCTACCTGCTCCCTACTAGGACATTTTTGCCGTTTTTGCTTGATTATGGTTGTTGAGTTTTCCTCATTACTCATTGTTATAACAATGTTACGCAAATTTACTCCCCTGTTGCTAGCTCGGTTGATGGGGTGGAAGGGATTTTAGTAAGAACCCATGTGATTTAAAAACGGTTTTTTTAACATTATTTTTGTTTTCTAAAATTAAAACAAGGTGTTTGCCTATTGTTTTCTTAGAATAGTTTTGAAAAACATAATTACAAAAAATAGAAAATTCAGAAAATAACATTTTGTAGTTTTTAGTGTTTTCTAAAAACAACTTTTAATTAGGATGCATTTAAAATTGAAAAGAAAAAACTCCACTTGGTTTGAGGATCTAGGTCGGGAATTGGGATCGAGGTTGACGTGGCATTCGGGATCGGGAACGAGATTCGAGATTGGAGTAGATAATGGGATACGGGGGTTGACATCGAAATCGAGTTTCTGGATGGGGGGTCTAGGTCAGGGTTGGGATCGGGTTTCAACATAAGGGTCAAGGTCGGGTTTTGGGACGAGGTCGATGAAGGGTTTCAATGCCGAGGTTAGGGTCGAGTTTCGAAACCGAGATCGGGTTTGGGTTTTGCGACCGAGGTTAAGGTCCGGTTTTGGTGTCAGGGTCGAGGTCAGGTCAGGATTTGGGATTGGGGCCGATGTTGTAACGACCCGACTTTTCGAACCGTTAACTAACTTACTTATTCTTATTTAATTTAATCTTAACACTTATTTATATTTGGTTCTAAAAAAAATACATAATTTTTTTTAATCATATTCGTACTACAAAAGTTAGAATTACTAAAATTTTTAACTGAGGAAATTGAAAACCTCTAGCTAATAAATATCCTATTCAAATTCGTATTTAGATAAAATATTAGAACATAATTATAAATATAGTTGGTACAAAATAATTTAAGAAATCTAAATGCGGAAATTTAATTCGTAGTGGTATCCCACTCCCGTCCTTCATCGCCTCCGCACAGTTTTGCCAATCCATAAAACATTTATGTAGCGGGTTGCTTACCCGCGTTACCTACAACATGAACACACACATATGAGCTTTCGCTCAACAAATACAAACAATATATCACAAATTATTTTCATAAAATCATATCATTACATGTAACATCATGAATGTTTAAAAATACATGTGATCTATGTGTGTTCAATTATGCTTTATTATATATATATATATATATATATCTTGTCTACATAAGAGCCCCTATATCGTACCCATATGCGCGTAACCAATGGGGAGTTAGGGGAGCGACCCTCCAATAACCTCCAAGGTCATATCTTATAACTTTCATTCTTATCATATCCTCTCACAAATTGGAAGTTGGTACGACACTTAATTCTATCTTTCGTTAGCCTTATTGTTATTATTTGTGACAATGTGTAGATTTACATGTCACTATGCATCTATCATTACTGCATACATATCTGTGAGCCATGTCGATCATATTAGTGCAAGAGAAATTATGCACGTTAAATGCTTAACTAACATAATATATATGGCTCATAGGCTCGTCACTTCATCAAGGCAAATCATAGAAAACGTAGAACATCAACAACTAAAAACATTTTGTTCCATGTTGTAGGTGAGGTTTGTACTTACAGAAAATCGCGTAACTGTGTATCCGGGTTGATTGATTCTGGCTCTACCCTTAAGTCGATGCAGTATCCTAATTTTAAATTGACATCCGACAATTAGAGTACGGTTTTTGAATCATTTTTGATTATGGACATATGTTTTCTTAATTAATAATTAATTTTAATTTAATTATTAATTTGTATCTAAGTTTTTTTAATTTAAGAATAACCTCCTTAAATATTAATTACATGATTATCATAAATTAATTTCTTAATTAATAATTAATTAATTTTAAATATTAAATATATTAATTATTAACCCATTTGTGAGTTAATTATTTAATACTTAATTTCTTATTCATTATTTTACTTAATTCCCTTTTATTCATATTTGGGTCCATTAGGTGACCATGGATAACCATGGTCTTCCAATATCATATTGGGTCATCTTTGTGGGTTGTGAGTTTATTTGGTCTATTACGACCCATTTACTTGTAATTGGGTATTATTATTGTTTTAAACCTGTTAAGGCCCATTACATTTTGTTGTCTTTATCAAGTTTTAGTTAAAACTTACATGGCATCTCAGCAAGCCTAGTGGCAGGTTCATTTTTTGTCACCGAGCCCTTAGGTACTAATTTACCAATTTACCCATATTCGGTTCATTCAAGCATTTTTAAGCTTAAACTTGTTAAATATTTTGACCTTAGCTTTTAGTAATCTCTCTTGCAGTTTTATAGGTCCAGAAAACCTCTACCTACGGTCCAAAACGTTCTCCTCATCAAATTACCATTTTGCCCCTTAGTTTGACAAAATTACAATTTTGCCATTAGACATACGCTTTCTAATCTAGACTTATTGAATGGCTTTTAAAAGTTTATTCCGGCCTTAGAATAATGTTTACAGTGCCCTTAAGCTCTTAAAATGGCTTTCGTAACTTATTACATTTCTAAACACAATTAAATAAAAATATAACATTTATGCTCATTTATGTCTTTTAAGGTCGTACATTTGACTATAACATAAACCATATTATTTCTTATATTCATTTAGCTTAATATATTACTTTAAGGGTGACAAAGATGCTGTCTAATTATAGTCTAAGCAGATTTTATAATTTGACCCGTTATTTATTTATTTTTGTATTTTAGTCCTTATTTAGCCCCAATTAGTTCCCAATACCCTTTGGTTCATGCTTTTTATACTTAATGTCCTTATAAAGTGTTCTCATAGGATCAGGACTCATTTTTAACAAGTTTTTATTATTTATATTTTTTACCATAACTTTTTCTATATTTACGTTTTGACCCCAAAATGGCGTTTTGGTCATTTCTTATCCATTTATCACCAAAATTTGACACAAGGTCTATTTTAAGTCTTTAGTCAAGACTGAAAAGTTTCGGATTCAAATAAAGTCTTTAGGCTGGTGAAATTATGATTTTACCCCTTGAGGGCAAAATCGTCATTTTTGACATTTTTATTTCTGATCAAACTTGAGCTCTTCTTATGGCTTATGTCAAGAGTAATATTCTCTCCTTCTACATGATTATGAAAATCCCAGTCAAAATACCATTTTTCTAATTTATTAACATTTATGCCAAAAATATTATTTTTGGTATTTTATGGTCATTAATTCTTATTCTAGCCTATTTGTGATGTAAAAATATTTTCCTCATCATTCATGCTTCCATTAAATAGAGGACATAATATATCAACATGCCATAATCTCTTATTTTCATATATCAATACTCATTCATGTCATATAACCATAAAAAATCACATAAACACACTTTTCATCTTATTCCATACACAAATCATGTTTTCTAGCCACCTTAAATCATGGCCAGCACATATATCATCTCACTAGGTAGCAAAACCACATTTTAACCATTTACCATGCCAAGATTTTCCTATTTGTAAGGACACATTTTGAAAGGGAAGTTATTAAGAACTTGGTAACCCACTAGTTTACAAATCATTTACCTCTTAGAAAAGTAGTGGGTTCTTGGCTCCTCTTGAAGGCTTTGAACCACTCTTGGATCCTTGAGGTAGGGGCTAGAATGGAGATAAAATATCACTAAAAAAAATATTTTTAAAACATCATTCTTCTTTCTAGAACACAAGTGGAAAGTATAAGTTTTTACCTTAGAAAACACTTGAAATGGCTCTTCCAACTTCAAGAAAATGATCTTGGGAATGGGTGGAAGGAGATGAAGTATATTTTTTGGCTTCCCTTATCTACAAATTTCGTCCACAATGAAGGGAGGAAGAGAAGAAACTTTTCTTTACTTGTATGGTTTTTATGAAAGAGAAAAAAAAGTGGTTTTTGGTTTACCTTAAAACCATTTTATAACCAAGTCTTGCTGTGGGTTAAAAAAATTGAAATTTTTGGATTTTAATCCCTCCAAAAACGTGCTCAGCTGAAGAGGACAAGTTGGGAGGTTGTTTTTGTGGTTTTTCATGCATTTCTAAGTGGTTTTAGTGAGTAGTTATTCAAATTGTCAATCTTCTTACATTGTAATCAATTTTTCTTTCTTGTCTTGTCATCTTTGTTTTGCTTATTTAGGGGTTGAATTTTAGATTCTCAAAACCCCCCCTCTTGTTCAGCCTATTTTCTGAAGAAAAGATGAAAAAAAAAAATTTAAATTTTCTATGTCAGTTTACTGGCAGCAGGCAGGCAGCTTACTGCCTGCCTGTATTGCTCAGTGGGCCGCTGCCCACTGAGCAAGGGGAGGGGTGCACGGCACCCCTTCCCTTAACACCTTCTTTTTTTTTCTTTTTTTTTTTTTTTCCTCTTCTTCTTCTTCTTCTTCTGGCAGTGGGCTTACCCAGTGGGTAATGACCCACTGGGTAGGGGGGGGGTGCACGAGCACTCCCCCATAAAGTCTTTTTTTTAGATGATAGTAGGATTATTAGTTTTAATTTAATAGATAAATCTTAACATGGCATAAAATTCACTTCTTTAATTTACAAAATTATGATTATTCATTCATTATATATATAATGAATTTTTACACATAATGTTTTTACAAAATCTCAATTAAAAAAGGAAATGCGAATAACATTATATATATATATATATATTCTCATTTAAATAGAGAAACTCAACATTAATGTTTCTCTCTACAAGGACTACAACTGAGGTGATAACAGATCTCTGTGTAGGAGTGTTTGAAGAAAATATTACTCATTTTTGGAATCCGGTTACAAATCTTTGAATTCCAGCAAAATCCGGCACAATGTTTAGATTACAAAAACTATCTCCAGCTTCAGTTTCCATGTACTCGACAAGATGCTTGCATTGCTTCTTAGCATTTGTCTGCAATTAGAGATAAATCAAAGGGAAAGGAGATTAGAACTAAGCAATAGATTCGCTATAATAGAGTTTAACAGCGCATTTTGCATAATCGCACGATTAAAGAACCTTGCAAATATAACTTGTTGAAAAACATATATATATATATATATATATGTATTCTTCCTTTGTTCGAACAAAACTTTTCTATTATCTATGACTCCATTTGGATCATAAATTCAAACCCACAATTCAAATGACAAATTCAATTTTTTTGTGAGAGAACACTACAGAAAAAAGTTTGAAAAGTGGCTTAGAACAGAGTGTCAAACAAGTTAAAAAGTCGGATTCTAAGAAAACATTGAACTTTGAGGTCAAATGACCCTGCAAGGCATTTATCCAGGTCCCAGTTCATTGTACTCCCAAGAACAGGATTTCGGAATCGAAATTCCCAATCAAGGTTGTTGTTTGAATAGGGGTAGCAGATCTTACACAGAGTAGTATTATGCCAACATTTTTATCAACCTTTCGACACTAACTCACATCGTAGGTGAACCGTCATTTTTCTATTATGGGCTACGATTTTTAAGTACTTGATTAACCGAAGTTTCCAATGAGGATTTTCCACTAAAGATATGAGTAGGATATTCATTAAACACAAAGCTTAAAAGCTACAAATAAAATCATCATACGCATTTTTGTTAACCAGATTTTGGACCACATTTCAGCTAATTAATGATGTTCTCTATGTAATCGTGTTCCTTAGGAAAACTGAGATCAGGTTACCTCAAAAGCGAAAAATCCACCAGATTTCAACATCGAAGCCGCCCCTTGGCAAAGATGCAAAAGATCATCCATGCCATGAACAGCACCATCCAATGCAATTCTTGGTACATGCCTACCCACTTCTGCTTGTAGCCCAGAGCTATTCTCGCTTGGGATGTACGGCGGATTACTTATAATACCCGCAACTTTACCTTCCAGATCCTTCAATGGCTCGAACCAGGATCCTTGCCGTAACTCAACTACGTCCTAATCAACACATAAAACGTAGGTAGAGGTTGAAGATGTTACTGTAAAATTAACAATAGCACATTAAAAATTACAGAAAATGTAATCTCTATAAAGACTAACCTGCAGATCATACCTCTGCACATTGAAAGCGGCCACAGAAAGCGCCAAAGGGCTTAAATCCGTTGCAATGACTCTTCCCCAGCTCTTCAACATCATCCCAACTCCGATAGCAATTGCACCGCTCCCCGTCCCCAAATTCACCCACAATCCCTCTCTCAGTCCTTCACTATCCAAAACCACATTGCCCACCAAGTCAACAATCCGCTCGGTCTCAGGCCTCGGAATCAAAACCCCTTCTTGAACACACAACACCAAGTCCCTCCAATGCTTACACCCGACAATGTACTGAAAGGGTCTCCTATCTTCAATCCTCTCCTTCCACAGCTTGTAAAGCTCCTCCAAGCTCACCCTTACCCCGACATTTCTCTCGCACTTTTCACTATGCGTTAGAGAGGGCAGCGTTCGATCTTCCACCACATCTTCCACGAGCCACTTGAGCTCTCTGCATAAGAGGCTCGAGTCCGGGCCATTGTCTAAATCTTCAAATGTGGTTCCCACAGAGGACGCAAGACTTTTGGCCCACTCGTGCCACTTGCGCAGTTCTGACATGGGGGCAGTGTACGTGGGCGGCCTAAGAAAGAGCGGCATTCGATGTTTCAGAGGGGCGGCTGGTGCTGGTGGTGGCGGTGTTGGTTTCAGATATAGGCAAACAGAGTGCTGAAAGTGGCGGCTTAACAAACATGGTGAAATTTGACACGCCAAATGCATATGTTAAACTTAGCTTCATGGCTTGCGGATTTTTTCGTATAATTCCATATAGTGGGCGTGTTTGATAGATATGGGAGAGAGATTTTCTCTCTCCTATTATCTAATTAGTTACCCTTTTTTTTTAATCTTATTTTGAACTATTCAAAATAAAACAATTGATCTTTTATTTTCCACATGTATCAAAATTCAAAATTCAAAATTCCACATACACTTTGTGGATATAATGTGAACCACCATGTGGTGCAAACTACGGTGTGGTCCTTACCACACTATATAATCTTTAATTTAAAACTATTTTAAAATTTATTTTAAATAATCATATTATTCAAAATACAAATTAATCTAATTAATTTGTTTTGTGAATATTAATATAGAATTCTCAATTCTAAATTAATAAATTAACACAACATAAAATAATGTTCACATGATTCAATGGAGCCGTTGAGAGGAACTATGGACTTTAATTTTAAGCTCCAATAATTTTGTCAATTAATTAACACCTTAATTAAAATATCAAAATTATTAATTCCAAATTATTCCACTAAAAATTTAGAATTGCACTCTTAAAATTATAAAACTAATTATATTCAAAGGATTTGAATTGGCCATTGATATAGTCACTAAATATAAATCAATCCTCCATAAATGGTTCATAATTAAAGCTAAGTATTTTCCATTAACCTCTTTAATTATATATTCTCCTTAAGTACAATTGATTCTCTAATGAATAATATATTTATAATCTAATCATAAATTGAACGCTCTTATTATTCAAGTCCCGAATCAACACTTATGGGAACCGTCCATCTGACTTCTTTACGAAGGAATGGATTTCATCTTGTTTATTAATATTCCCGGCTATTTATTATATAATATTTACAATACACCAAGAATTTGATACTATTCATTTGTATCATTACTCAATACGTCAAAAAATATGATACAATAAATAGGAATCTATTAATTACTCAGAATTAAGATCGATTTATATATGACCATCATTGATTAATTTTGAATGCTCTTTATGACAACGGAAATTATTAGATATTCATAATTAATCGTGTTCCAGTCCTATATAATCAAATTATATAAAGCGCTTTCATTCCAATAATCTCATTATTAACAATCTGAATAAGATCATTTCATTCAGAATGTAATAAACCGTGCTAGTAATTTTAAATTAAAGTTCCCAACTTTAATTTTTAATTACGGACAAATTTAAATTATTTTACTTTAAATATTATCCTCCTATATATAATACTTATATACAATATTTAAAGTCACATTTAAATAATTTAGAGTTTTCGATATTTATAAAACATCTAAACATGCATGCAAAAATAATATCGAAAAAATTCCCCAAATTAAATCAGTAAAATAATACATCTCATTTGTTTATGGGCACACATCCCAACAATCTCCCACTTGCCCTAAAGCAAAGGTGGCATGTCTTTAAGTCCCATCCCTTCAAGATATTGCTCAAAACTCCGAGCTGGTAATGTCTTGGTAAACAGATCAGCTATGTTATTCACGGATGCGATCTTCTCAACTGAAATGTCTCCTCTACTGACAATTTCTCTCACCAAGTGAAATTTCTGCTCTATATGCTTTCCTTTGCGGTGATTTCTAGGTTCTTTGGCATTGGCCACTGCTCCGCTGTTATCACAATAGAGTTTAATTGGCTCATGCATATCTGGAACAACTTCCAGATCTCTCAAGAATTTGCGAAGCCAGACTGCCTCTTTAGCTGCTTCACAAGCTGCTACATATTCAGCCTCCATGGTTGAATCAGCAACACAAGTTTGCTTGATACTCCTCCATATAATGGCTCCACTTTCCAAAGTGAACGCCGCCCCAGAGGTAGACTTCCAAGAGTCTCTATCTGATTGGAAATCAGAATCTGTATATCCAATAGGAATCAAATCCCTACTAGAATATATGAGCATATAGTTTCTCGTCCTTCTCAGATATTTGAGAATATGCTTGATTACCACCTAGTGATCTAATCCTGGGTTCAACTGGTATCGACTAACCACTCCCACTGCAAAGCATATGTCAGGTCTGGTACACAACATTGCATATCTTAGACTACCAATTGCCGATGCATATGGAATTCGTCTTATATTCTCCTCTTTTTGCATTGTTTTAGGATACTGCTCTTTAGAGAAATGAACTCCATGTCGAGAAGGCAAGTTCCCTTTCTTGGAGTTCTGCATCGCAAATCTGATAAGCACCTTATCAATGTACGAAGCTTGAGACAATGCCAGAAGCCTATTCTTGTGATCCCGTATAATCTGGATACCAAGAATATAACTTGCTTATCCCAAATCCTTCATTTGGAATTGGCTAGCTAACCAGTTCTTTACCTTTGATAGAGATTCCACATCATTCCCAATGAGTAGAATGTTGTCTACATAAAGAACTAAGAAGACCACTTTATTCCCTTCTATCTGCTTATAGACACAAGATTCATCCAGATTTTGTTCAAAACCATAAGACTTTATGGCTTCGTTAAATCTGATGTTCCAAGATCTAGAAGCTTGCTTAAGTCCATATATGGACCTTTGCAGTTTGCAGACTTTCTGCTCTTGGCCTTGGACCATGAAACCCTCTGGTTGAACCATATGAATGGTCTCTTCAAGATGACCATTCAAGAACGCCGTCTTGACATCCATTTGCCATATCTCATAATCATAATGAGCAGCAATGGATAAGAGAATCCGGATGGATTTTAGCATGGCCACTGGAGAAAAAGTATCCTCATAGTCTACTCCTTCTTTTTGGGTAAAACCCTTTGCCACCAGCCTAGCTTTGAAAGTCTCCACTTTCCCATCGGCTCCTCTCTTTCTCTTATAGATCCATTTGCAGCCAATAAGCTTAACGCCTTCTGGTAGATCTACGAGCTCCCAGACTGAATTGGAGTACATAGACTCCATTTCGAGCTTTATGGCTTCCTGCCATTTCTCTCGATCAACATCATCCATGGACATAGCCATCTTATATGTCAATGGATTATCATCACTGCCATCAGTGACTGCAACTTATGCTTCTCTATCTTCACGATAGTAGATGGGCAATCTTATTTCCCTCCCACTACATCGTGGTGGCTGTGGTGTTTGATCTCGAGTAGTGATCTCTACTCCTTGTCGTTCAACAACTTTTGTTGGTGTGGGGCGGATCTTATCAGTCAACAACTCTTCTAAAACCACTTTAATTTTGGGTTTGAAATCTGTCATATAATTGTGCACGAGAAACGTAGCATTTGTCGACACAAATACTTTATTATCTTGAGTGCTATAAAACAGACCTCCTCTCATTCCTTTAGGATAGCCCACAAATATGCATACCTTCGAGCGAGGTTCCAACTTCCCAGTCTTTCCCTTTAGTACGTGTGTTGGGCACCCCCATATGCGGATGTATCTCAAACTAGGTTTGCGACCTTTCCACAACTCTAGGGGTGTCTTAGAGATTGACTTAGATGGAACTAAATTTAGAATATATACAGCTGTTTGTAGTGCATATCCCCAAAATGAGGTAGGCAGAGAAGAATAGCTTAACATTGATCTTATCATGTCAAGCAAAGTACGATTTCTTCTTTCGGCTACACCATTTTGTTGTGGTGTTCCAAGTGCCGTGAGCTGTGATAATATTCCGTTCTCAATCAAGTATTCCTTGAATTCATAATCTAGGTACTCTCCTCCTCGATCCGATCGAAGAGTTTTGATTGATTTGCTGAGTTGTTTTTCAACTTCAGTACGGAATTCTTTGAACTTTTCAGAGGTCTCGGATTTTCTTTCCATCAAGTATGCATATCCGTATCTTGAATAATCGACAATAAATATGACAAAGTATTCACAACCCCCTCTAGCTTTGACATTCAAAGGGCCACATACATCAGTATGTATAATCTCTGGAGGTGCTTTGGCTCTTTCACCTTTAGTCGAAAAAAGGCCTTTTGGTCATTTTACCTTCTAGACAGGATTCACAGACTGGTAGAGTGCCAACTTTTACCTCTCTCAAAGGACCATCATTTGCTAGTCTTTCTATCCTATCTATATTAATGTGACCAAGCCTTAAATGCCACAAATATGTATCATCTTTATCATTGGAAATCTTTTTTCTTTTAGGGGTTGGTTCAGCGACTTTAAATATTTCGGTTTGAAGTAAGTTATTGGAAATTGGTTTAATAAAATATAGACCATTATCCACATAACCAGAACAAATATTCATACCATTCTTATAAATTGAAACAGAGTCAACTTCAAAAGAAACTGAAATAAATTGTTCAAGCAATTTTGAAACCGAAATCAAATTCCGTTTCAAATCCGGAATGAAAGAAACATTGTCCAAAAACAAATATTTATTATTATCAAATGACAACCGTACTGTCCCTACTGCTGTCGCTGATAGTCTTTCCCCACTGCCAACTCTCATCGTGAAAATTCCCTCTTCAAGATCCCTAGATGACTCAAGCATCTGCAAAGAAACACAAACATGGTTAGATGCCCCTGAATCAATAATCCAGCTTGAGAAATCATTCTCAACTAAACATGTTTCCGTGACTAGTAAATCTGATTTACCTTGTTTCATCGTCTTTTTCAGCTCATCAAGGTACTTCTTATAGTTCCTTTTCCAATGGCCGTCTCGATCGTAATGGAAACATTTTCCCTTAGGTTTAGGCTCAGCAGCCTTCCATTTCTTCTTTTGGATCTTCCTTTTGCCCTTTTGCTTTCCCACATTTTTCTTCTTTTTATTCTTTGAAGAAGAAGCCTTCCCCTCAGCTGTATTGGCTTCGGCAACATTTGCCTTGCCACCCTTATCATCGATAAGAGTCTCATAAGTCTGCAGCTCGTTCAGAAGTTCCGTCAGATTATACATCTTATGGTTCATGACGTAGTTCATTCTGAATTGGAGAAAAGCAGGAGATAGTGTCTCCAAGATCATGCCAATCTGGGTCTTTTCATCAATGTTCGCACCATTGATTTCAGCCTCATTAAAATGATGAATCATTTTGAGGATGTGCTCACGAACTGAAGAACCATTCTTCATTTTGCCATTCATAACGGTTTTAACGGCTTCGTGACGGGCTTGCTTGGAGGGGCGTCCAAACATGTTTTGCAAAGATTCCATAATCTCGCTAGCAGTCTCAAGGGCCTCGTGCTTAGCTCTAAGCACTTCATTCATTGCCGCTAACAAGTAGCAGCGGGCCTTGTTGTTTGCGACAACCTAACGGTCGTATTTGTTTGAGACAGCCTTAGAGGCATTGGCCGGAGGCACTGGAGGACGATCCTCTTTATGGACAAAATGGTAGTTTTCATTTATCAGGAGAATATTCATGTTGCTTTTCCATTTGACAAAGTTTTCACCAGTTAAAACTTGAGAGGCGAGAAGTGAGAAAATCGGGTTTGACATATTTGCTGAAAATAATTAAGAAATATTTTTCATTAAATAATTGCATAAATATCGTAACAAAATTAAAAGCAAAGTAAATATGATACATGAATGCACATGTTAAAATACAAAAAACATGTTTACTTTAAATGCCTAAGGAATTTTAATCACCAAAATTAAGTGCCACCGTAGGGTAGGTCAAATAATTGCTAATTAAAATGAGACATTCTCAATTAATAAATATTACCTAAAATATCTCATATTTCTAATACTTATTAATTTCCTTTAAATTTTTTTTTTGGTCAAGAAAATAATTAACTAATTTAATTATCTCTTTATGAGTGTAACCCACCATATCAAATTTTTTAGACTTAACTTAGAAATTACCGCCGTAAGGTAGGTCAATTCTAAAATACATCTTAAAATCCTATCTCATGGAAGACAAACTTGATATTGTATTTATAAAAGTGTATTTTATTTATAAAACAACTCTTGTTTCATAAAACTTAGTAAATTTAAACACTTTAAATTACTAAGCCTTTATAATTTTAAACAATTTAAAATTATAAATTAAATCAATTGTGATATTTTAAAATTTAACGCATAAATTTTACAAATTTCACATTTGACCTACTAATTTTACAAATCCATTTGCTAAATTAATTTCAAATTTAATCTCATTAAATTTATGACTAAACGCATTAAATTAATTGCTAAAATAATTTAAAAAAAAATACGTAAAATGCATGACATACAAAATTGGTAGGCACTTTTCTATCTTAGATGACATGTGATATGCATGGCAATGTAATTATCATCAACATAATAAAAACATTCAAACACAAACGAAATGGAAAAACTTAGCCGAGTTCCATGGAAACCTAAAATTACAATCCAAAATAAAAAAATGATTAAAAAAAATTGGGTCTTCTTATAATTCTCCAACTTCTCTTCATGAATGGTGGTGGTCCTCCTTGAATTTCTCAAATTCAAAAAAAAAAAAAATAGATTTCAAAAAATCTAAAAAAAACTTTTTTTTTCTTCGGGTGGGTGTACGGCTGGGCACTGCCCATGCACTGGCCGAATGGGCCTTCCTCATGGGCAGGCCCAGCCTGCTTCTGCTCCTGCCCAGCCAGGGATGAGGCAGGCCCAGCCCGTGGCTAGGTGGCCCAATTGACTGGGCCAGCTAAGGTTCCCAGAACCCCAGCCGGTGACAATGGGTTGGCTGTGGGCTTGGGTGAGTGCAGCCAACCCAGGCTGACGTTCCCCGCCGGCCGGCGACGATGGCCGACGATCGGCCATGGCTGCTGTGCAGCCCGCCAGCGGAGTCCGTATGGTCGCCGGCTCCACTCTTTTTTTTTTTTGATAAAAAAAATTAAGAACTTTTCTTTAAAAAAAAAATGAAGAACAATTTTTCATCAATGGAAAAATTACAACATAAATCTTATTTACAATTGATCTAATCAAAAGAAAATTACACCATGATTCCTATTTAAAATTGATCTAATCAAAAGGAAAAAATACAAACTAATTTCCATGAAACCGGAAAAATTTACGACCAATCCATTCGAACAAACATTCATCATCATGATCATAAATAGAAACATACATCAATATGCACAAGTGCCTACCCAAAATCATACAAAGATTATCAAATAATCACTCATTAAATTTAATACAAGGTATTGTCGGCTCTGATACTAATTGTTAGTTTCGAAAATTAGTTTTTAAAATTTAGCGGAAGAATGGTACGGATCAAATCGCAAATAAAAATCTTTTTCTCAAAATTTTATCCAACGACAATACTTATATTTAGGGGTGGCAATACGGGTCGCGACACGACGACACGACTCGAAAACGACACGAATTTCACGGGTTTGTGTTGGGAAAAATAGGGGGCGGGTCGTGTTCGGGTTCGGAAAAATTGACACGAAAAAAAAAAAAAAAGGGTCGTGTTCGTGTCGGACCCTTTTTTTTCGTGTCAATTTCATGTCACTTTTCGTGTCAATCTCGGGTCAAGTTCGGGTAACGTGTCAATTTCGTGTCCCGGGTCAATTTCGTGTCGCGGGTCAATTTCGTGTCGCGAGTCAATTTCGGTTCGTGTCGTGGTTTCGTTTCGTGTTCGTGTCGCCGGTCGTGTTCGGGTCGGGGAAGAAAAAAATCGACACCGCTCTAACACGACACGAACCCGACACGTGACACGAATTGCCACCCCTACTTATATTAATTTAACAAAACAAATTAAGAAGAAAGTTTAGAGATTGATCGTTGTCTGTTTAGGTCGAAATTCTTGAACTCCTTCAAGAACCTTCTTGAGAACTCCAAATTTTTCGGAAACACCAACCGTCTTGAGAACTCCAAATCCTTTGGAAACACCAACGATTCTTTTTCAGCGTTCTCCAGGTCACGATGAACAGGAAACGAGTTGGTGTTTTTGAATTTTGGTTTGATAACACACTTGAATTTTGATTCACTTTGCGTTCTCAATTCATGAGACAAAGTGAAGGAGAAGAGGAGAAGAAACTCTCTGGGAAAAAAAAAAAAAAAGTACGTCTATGTTTTTCTTTGTCAAAAGGAATTAATATTTTTTTTTCTATTTTAGATACATCATATGTACCCCTTTTTTAGTATTACAGATAATAACTGACATCCTCTTTTTTTTAATTTTAAATTAATTAATTAATCAATTAATTAATTCAACTTCTCCATATGCAACAACATGCACACGCCCACTAACTCCACATAGTGGGCGTGTTTGATAGATATGGGAGAGAGAAAATCTCTCTCCCATTATCTAATCAGTTACTTTTTTTTTTAAATCTTATTTTGAATTATTTAAAATAAAATAACTGATCTTTTCTTTTCCACATATATCAAAATTCAAAATTTCACATACACTTTATGGATATAATATGAATCACCCTGTGGTGCACAACTACGGTGTGGTCCTTATCACACTATATAATCTTTAATTTAAAACTATTTTAAAATTTATTTTAAATAATCCTATTATTTAAAATACAAATTAATCCAATTAATTTATTGTGTGAATATTAATATAAAATTCTCAATTCTAAATTAATAAATTAACCCAACATAAAATAATGTTCATATCATTTAATGGAGCCGTTGAGAGGAACTATGGACTTTATAACTTTAAGCTCCAATAATTTTGACAATTAATTAACATCTTAATTAAAATATCAAAATTATTAATTCCAAATTATTCCACTAAAAATTTGGAATTGCACTCTTAAAATTATAAAACTAATTATATTCAAAGGATTTGAATTGCCCATTGATATAGTCACTATATATAAATCAATCATTCATAAATAGTTCATAATTAAAGCTAGGTATTTTCCGTTAACCTCTTTAATTATATATTTTTCCTTAAGTACTATTGATTCTCTAATGAATAATATATTTATAATCTAATCATAAATTGAGCACTTTTATTATTCAAGTCCCGAATCAACACTTATGGGAACCATCCATCTGACTTCGTTACGAAGGAATGGATTTCATCTTGTTTATTAATAGTCGCGGCTATTTATTATATATGCCAAGAATTTGACACTATTCATTTGTGTCATAACTCGATATGTCAAAAAATATGATATAATAAATGTGAGTCTATTAATTACTCAGAATTAAGATCAATTTATATATGAGCATTATTGATTAATTTTGAATGCTCTTTATGACAACGGAAATTATTAGAGATTCATAATTAATCGTATTCCAGTCCTATATAATCAAATTATATAAAGCGCTTTCATTCCAATAATCTCATTATTAACAATCTGGATAAGATCATTTCATTAAGAATGTAATGAACCGCGCTAGTAATTCTAAATTATAGATCCCAACTTTAATTTTTAATTACGGACAAATTTAGATTATTTTACTTTAAATATTATCCTTCTGTATATAACACTTATATATAATATTTAAAGTCACATATAAATAATCTAGGGTTTTCGATATTTATAAAGTATCTAAACATGTATGCAAAAATAATATTGAAAAAATTCCTCAAATTAAATCAGCAAAATAATATATCTCATTTGTTTATGGATACACATTCCAACAATGACGACCTTTTTACGACTGAATTTGTATTATCCACGAGAAGATGCTAAAAGAAGTTGAACCCATTATTTAATTTCGAAGTAAGTTAATGTGCAACATTGAAAAAAGAGAGGGAAAAAAAAATCCATTTCCCGCTCTAAGATGCTCAAGAGAGAGAAGTCTGAAAAAAAGAAAAGAAAAAAAAATAAATTTCGAAGCTTCAAAAGGAAAATTCTGAAGAATCCAATGGATAGATGTATTTGAGACGAAAACTTGTACCTTTAAAAATGGTCTCTGTAATTCCCTCAAAGAAAAAAAAAAAAAAAAAATCTCTGTTTCTTTTGCGCTGGACTTGAGAGAGGACTCCTTTCGCTCCTTCCAAGTTCCAACATTTCGTTGTCTTATATAAGGATATATTTTATTTTGAGTAAATTACTCGTTGAACGTTTAACCTTATATAATTTTAGTTTCTGAATTTTTTTTAGTTAGAATACTCTTAAATTTTTAAAATATTATTATAATAATATTTTTCGTTAATTTTTGGACTGAATTTATTAATAATTTAGTCAAAAAATGGTACTACCTATAGATTACGTCCAAAAATTAACGAAAAATATTATTGTAGCAACGTTTTTAATAGTTTATGGTTATTTCAGTTACCCAAAAAAAAACATGAAATGCCCCTAAACTGTTAAAATTTTGTTACAATAGTCATTTTTGTTAATTTTTAAATAGAATCCGTTAGTGATTTGGTCAAAAAGTGATGTTAAATAACAGATTCTGTCCAAAAATTAACGTAAAGGATTATTGTAGCAACATTTTAAAAGTTTAGAGGCACTCTAGCTACAAAAAAAAAAAAAAAAAAAATTCAGGGACCAAAATTATACAAAGTTGAAAGTTTAGAACTGGCCTAATAATTTACCCATTTTATTTTTATCCATTGAACTTCCTATTTCTTACACTTTGCCCTTGAAATTTAAAACTTGGTGAATGCACCCCTATAACTTTAACTTTTGTTTAGGGAGGGCTCATAATAGGCCTTTGTTTGATAAGAATGAAAAAAAATGGGATAAAAACAAAATTTACAAAAGGTTAAAAAAAAAAAAAGTTGAACGATGGAAATGATTTTTATTTTCCTTCAAGTTGTTTATTAGAAAGGAATGTAAAAAATAAAAATGTTATATAATTATTATTTAATTCACTCATTTGTATTATTTTAGCTTAAAAATTAAGAGGGAAATTTTTTTAAGTTGTACAATTACCCTTTTATTCACGAACATAAGCCCACTAATCTAATGTTGTTTAAATTTTTAATATATTTAATATGAATTACGTTTCTAATGAAGCAAAAAAAAAAAAAAAAAGGGCGGCAAAAATGAAACTAAATTGAAGGAAGTGTGATTCGAAGACACCCAAAAATATAATAAGAGAGACTTCATTAGAGGAAACACACACATATACATACCGCTCCACAATTTATTATTCTCAACCAAAAAAAAAAATTCCTATTCACAATTATTTCAAACTTATAGTGGTTACAATTTTCAAATAATTCTTGACTGAATGAAAATTTATAACACTTAAATGTCACCTTGGTTTATTATGTTTCATTCTCATGAAGACCTTTGTAATCGATCTGTCCCGTAAGCATCTGTTTGTGTATTGCTTCATGTGATACATTGGTTTATCTTTACTTGATGCTTAAGTTAGGGCTTTTCGAGGCAATGAAACTCGTCTACGATATTCTGCAAGTGCCCACAATGGGAAAATATTTCTATATGTTGCATAATGTAGCATGCAATTCATCTTGAAAGCTCCTGTTATTTCCTGTCAATAATTCGATAGTCAATTATCATACATCGTGTTTTAGACTATATTACATTTACGCATTCAGTTTTCAAATTTAATTATGCTCAATTCTTATCTTTCCTTGATTAACACTCAATTTTAACCACAAAAAAGACCTAAACACTCTTGATGATAAAAGAAAGATAGTAAGAACAATGGAACAACATTTCAAAGGATAAAGGATATTTAGGTCTTTTTTTATAGTGAAAATCAATTTTTAACCCTAACAGATTAGGATTTAACACGAGCTAAAACTGTGAATATATAAATATGATAAAAATCTAAAGTATAAGATGCGATTTTTTTTAATAACCTCAAATGCAAGGCATAAAAATGAAAAGGAAAAAAAAAAAAAAAAACACTAGAAGAAGAAACATGTGAATTAGGGAGAGGGATGTACTTGTTGTGGAAAATCACCATTTTCCAATTGGGAATTGATGATCAATTTGGCTGCACGATGAAGAGGTGTTGGATCTCTTTCTGCTTGTTCCGCATGTATGAGACCCATCATAGCCCATGCTGTATGCACTAAATTTGATCTATTTTCTGAAAGTGCTACGTATTCCTATATATATATATATATATATATATTAAAAACATATATATACATTTATTAAAATTAATCATTGATGATATTAAAAAATTTTAAAATATAATCTTATGTATTAACATAAAATTTTACAAAAGCAATCACATAATATATGTATATTGCTCTAATTACCAAGATGTAAGTTTGTAAAAATTTAAAATTATAGTGTGATTGCTTATTTTAAATTTGTAAACTTTATAGTAATTGTAGAAAAGAAAAATTCAAGAACTTTTCGGTCAAGAATAAAGGATCAGGGACTAAAATGTCATAATATATAGACTAATAACACAAAAAAAAAAAAAAAAAAAAAAAAAGAAACCACATTTTTTGAAGCTAAATAAAATTTTAAAAAAAAAAAATTCTGACCTTGTTTGGGCATGAAAGGTAACTCTCTCCCCAACCACCATCATCTCCTTGAGTTCCAAGCAAAAATTGAACTCCTTTGCGTATAGTTGCACTATTTGTATAAGTCTTGTTAGCTGCTGCCAGTCCTCCAAGTGCAAACCATGTAGCATATATGAAGCAAATTCCCCAATTTCCATACCTAAATATGGAGGTGTATTTTATAATTTTTAAAAGTAAAAATGATAAAAAAAAATATTTTTCATAAATGGCTCTTCAATTATACATTCCAATCTTATATTGGTCCTTGATTTTTAATTTTTATAGGTTACATTATCTTAAATTTTTATAATATCATGGAAATAAAACTCGTTCAGATCACGTGAGATTTAATGATAGCTAAAATCGTAATTTACTTTTGGGAGGGCAACTGTACCCTGATGACGCTATGTATCTTGATGAAAGTACTATTTATTTCTAAAATTTCTCTGATGGAGGTACAATTTCTCTCCAAAAAATATTTAATTTTTATTTTAGATATATATATATATATATATATGCATGTATGTATATGTATACCATGAACCGTCATGCGTTTGTTTGCCTTCAAGATACTGAGTTGCTTTGCTTATAAAATTTTCAATTTCCCTCTTCTTATATCCCGGATATAGCCTCTGAAACAAAACTAAAGCTTGGATTGCTGCTGAAGTGCATTCAACATAATCATGCTCAATGACAATGTCTTCAAGAAATTCAACAGGATTAAGAACCTGAAATCAAAAGCCATGTAGTTAGAAGAAGTCTAAGGTAGTATGCCGCAATACCAATTCGGGATCTATTTGACAGAACTTTTACTTTTGTTTTAGTAAGTAGGAGAATAAAAGAAAAAACCATGAATATTTAGTAAGTGCTTGAGATTGTACTTTTAAAAGAGCTTCATGAGTAAAAATGTTTTTTTTTCCTTTTTAATTTTTCAATAGGTACTAAAAATGTTAGAACGAAATTTAGAATCTCATATTGAAGCATTGATGCAAAGTTTCAATGTTTTATTTAGATAAACATTTTGAGAGTCACATTTTAAAGTTTTGATAAGAAGCTCTTCTAATAGAGCATCCAAATACTTTCAAAAGCAGGTTTTGAAAACATAAACCCACAAAAATTGCTTTTAAAAAACCATGCCAAAAAGAAGTATGAAGTTGTAAGGATATAAAATCCAAATATAGACCATACTTACTTCCAACCAAGCTTGTGCTCCTGAAGGCTCCCAAGCTCCGATTCCACCCCTTTTGTTCTACCAAGATTCAAGTTTGTGTAAGCATTTAAAGTTAGAAAAGAATGATAGCTACACTTTAAGGGTGTGTTTGGTAAGAAGAAGAGAAAATAAGAAGGATGGAGTAATAGATCATTTAGGTGGTCAGGGAAATATGGGAGAGAGAGGTTTTTTCTTTTATAATACTTGGTACGAAATCCTTTCAATTATCTTTACAATTTAGAAGAGATCAATTAGGGTGTTTTTGAAAGATTTGGAATTCCTCCTCTAATCCTTTCATTCTCTTTTCTCTCCAACCAACTAATCATAAATATTAAAATTCTTTCACTAATCTCTCCACCCCTCTCATTCCTTTCACTTTTTTCTCCTACAAAATGCACTCTAAGAGATGAAAAACTTTTCTGACTCAGTCACTGAGTTAAAAGACAATTTAACTTGTTTCTTTCTATTAAAGTACAAAAAAATTGCAAAGGATGGATTAAAACAATCTTACCTTTGTAGTTTGTTTTAGTGCGTAGTTCAAACTTACTATTGTTAAAGTTCCATATTTGATGTTTTCACAAAATAATTTACAAGTTAGTTGGAAGAAAATGCTAACCTGTAAAGAAAGTAGAACATCAACTGCATCATAAAATCTCTCAAGCTCTATTTTCTTGCCAACAATCTCCAGTGGCATCAACGAGAATATCAAACAACACTGTCATGTGTAACGAGCGATTTGAGTTCAAACGTATGTCGATTTAGACCCGTGATGATATATTAGTGATTATCGACTCAATTAGATCGCAATTAAACTAAAGTTACCTTCAGAGCATCTGCAGTACAATCAGAAACTTGCCATCCTTGATCTTGATCAGAAAATGTCCATGATCCTTTAGAAATGTGACGGTACATGCTTTTAAAGTCACCTGAAGGATTTTCTTTGACCTCCATTTTTTTTTTTATGTGTGTGTAAAACATTAGTTTGAATGAACTAAGTCAGTCAAGAAAAAAAATAATTGACAAATTGAGGGTAAAATTTGACTTTCAAAAAATAAGGCCAGACCTGAGATTTCTTTATAAAGTCATGACCTCTAGCGAGAGTTTCTCCTATTTCATCAATCAAATTGCTAGCAAGCAAAGCTTGAATTGCAAAAGTAGTATCCCATTCTTGACTACCGAAACTCTGTGAACAAATTACATGTAAATATCATGATCGTCAACAAATATATATATATATATATATATATCCTCTTTATTTCATACATAAAATTGGGGCGGAGCCACTCATGATTGAGTTGAAGCTTCCATCCCCAGTAATTTTTATTAGCATTTTTAATTTTACCTCAAAGTATTTCACATTTTCTCATTTTGCCCCAAGAATAAAAATTGATTATCTATCTACAAGTCTATAAAAAGTGTTATCTTTTAATGTACATTCGCATTGAAATAATAGACTATTCCGCCATTGCATAGTACTATTGGCTTTTAATAGTTTTGCTAAAATTATTCTATCATTTGGCATATATAGAAAAAAAAATACTAGAAAATAGGATAACTTGGGCTTAAAATTAAGTACATGATGATTCATTTTGTGAAAACTAATATATAAAGCAAATAAAAGCACCTTATTTTAATTATTGAGTGAATATGCACCTTAAAATGAAGTAGAAGTAAACAACACGTTGTCCTGCATTTTTCCCCTGTTGCTAAAATAAATAAATAATTAAACAATAAAACGGAAAACTAATTAATCACGAACCTGCATCTTCATCCCATCTTCAGCAACCCATATGTAATCCGGGATTCTAGCAAGGTGCTTTTTAAAGTAGTCCCCATTAGGATTTTCAACCCAACAAGCAAGCATACACAATACCTATATGTATACGTATATATAATATATCCAATGACAAATATAAGCAACATGTGAGCGACTAAAAAAAAAGTACTAGTATTTAGCACTGATGTATCCTAAATTTATCACTTTTTCATAATTTACCCCTCAAATTTTTTAATTTTGACAGTTTACCTCATAAATTTGTTGAAGGCAACAATGTACCTCAAATGGCTTAATATTTTGTTAAATTAGTAACGAAAAACCAACCTACAACTTTTGTGAAGACGGAGAATTCTAAATAAAAAATTTTCATATCCAATACAAACTCTAATGTAACTCTTCCAAATTTAAATCTTGAATTTAATGAGAAATTAAATCATATGATATATACATATATATATATATATATTGTAACGATATATAAAGTTCATAAATAAGTTGTCAAAATTAAAAAGTTTAATAAGCAAGTTATCAAATGGTAACAAATTCAAAGAGTACCAATATTAAACACCCTAAAATTTATGCACATTGTACCTATGTTGTTATGTAAAAAGTTACCTTTTCAACACAACCTATAGTAATGTAGCGACTATTTTCATCTTCATAATGAATATGCTTCATTGTTACTTGGAGAGCCCTCTCTCTAATGAATTTGTTCAAAGGCCAACGACTAAGAAGAGGCTCTATACATGTGTATAATGTATCCCAAATTAGATCTTGTATCCATGGATGAGGATAATAAAGATCCTCCTGCAATAATAGATAAATAATAAATTTCCATTACACAATTATCGAAGAAACATGATAGAAAAAGAGCTCACTTTTAAATTTCTGTCATAAATTTAAATGGACATGATACAGAAATCGAAATAAAATATAGGTTGTGTCATAAATTTAAAGAAAAAAATATATTGTGGCATACCACACCTCTTTTTCCAATTTTTGTATTGATACTTTGAGAAAATATTTTCGGCCTAGTTATCAGTACTCACCTTGGCACATAAATTACGCACATTCTTCCAATTTATCTCATGGTATGGTTGAGTATAAAGTTCCTCCCTCAACTGTAGAGTAAGAGTTGTGATTGGTCCCACAAACCTTTTTCCATATAAATAGGACATGGGCATATAAGTCATTCGACAATAGCACCACATTTTAGCTGCATTTTTTTTTTCAATAAAAGAAAAATAATATCAAAACTATGATGAATAACAAAATATGTGTTCTTCATATGCAATATTTTGATCACAATATTAAACTTTTTTTTTCTTTTTCTTTAAGGAATTTTTTTATCAAGAAAAATTTAAAGAACTTTTTTTATATAAAAAAAAATCCACATTTAACTGCGAAAAATTATGATGCTTACTACTATATATGTTCAAGCCTTTAATAATTAAACGACAATAAGCTAGAGTAGTGTGTACCTGGATGCATAGGAAGAAATGATGGAAGAATCCAAAATTCTGGGGGAATTGGGTTGGTCCCTGCCCAATCAAATACTCCAAGTATCTGCAAACAAAATAAAGTAACTAAGATTTAATCATTAATTTAAAGTGATTTTTTTTCCCTGAAACCTAATGCAATCACCTAACGACTCTATAAGATAGAGCAACAATATCGATGGTTTCTTCATGTCTTCTATTTACTATTCATTTGGAAATCTAGAGGAACAAAAGGGAAATAGTACAAGATCTAACTCATTCTCATGGTAGGCTCAACTCAAAATTATCTAATTCATCACAAGCTCACAGGTTCTACAAAGAATTTCAATTTTAAGGTTGGACCTCAAAATAAGGAAGTGTGGATTCAAACTCTAGTACCGAGATTAAAGAAGACCTGAAGAAAACATCCACGAATGTTGTGTCACCACCATCGATGGTGAGGTTTAGAATTGATTAAATGCTGACTCTTAACTTACCGATAGCCAAACTTTTCCCCAAGAAGGTATGTAAGTGACACTACCATGTTCAAGAATCCATTGTCTTGCTCTTGCACAAGCATTGTAGTTTTCGTGACCACCATTAATAAATGGACGTCCTTCTCCAAGTATTCTCATACAAACGTAATTTAGAGCTGTACAAATCATGGTGCTTTTACCCTCAATATGCAATCCCCATCCACCATCTTCATTCTAATTAAGGGCACAAAACACAAAGATAATTAGGTATGAAATTAAAAACCAAACTATATATATATGAACTAATTAAGTAACAAATACTAACATACAAAGAGAGAGAGAGAGAGAGAGAGAGAGAGAGATAAATTGTATTTTTTTTTACTTGATGATAGAAAATGTAGCGAAGAATTTCTTTCTGATGCTCGGCTGTTAATATAATATCAAGGTGTCCTGTAATGTACAAACACATGACCTACATAAAGACAACAAATATTACAATGTTATTTTGTCCAAATTTAAAGATAGTCGATCGCTGAATAGAATAGTGTACTGGGCATGGATTAATAAAAAGTAGGTCCAATCCATAATATAGAACTTATAGATAGGTCGGTTTATTTTTTATTAGTTGTGGTGTTGAATAACAGTGATACACTTAGCTATTTTTCAGCTTGATCGATACAACATATAAAAGAGAAGAATTGCTAATTACCAAAGGAGGGACAAAAAACAAAGGGCCAGCATTTTCAGCGGGCCAATGTCCATCACTGGCTTGCAAAGCTGAGAGGAAGTGAACGGCTCTTCTAAGTGTAGTTGTGGTCTTTTCAAATGTGATCACCTCACCATCCTCAACCTTGACTTGAGGAATTGTTTGTTTGAAGTTTTTATCTCTTAAGAACTGCAAATATAGTTCCAATAGAGAACAGAAGATATGAAGAGAACAAAAGAAAATGATACACGATAATGATGTTAGTGTTACACGATAATGATATTTGTGTTATACGCGATATACACTAACCTAATGTCGTTAATATTTACTTTAATGGTTACATGCATATGTTGGATGAATCCGGTAATTGTGGTAGCGCCGGATAAGAGAATATATATATATATATAGGGTAAAGCATGAAGAATCATATTAAGTAAAGCCTCTGTGATAGAATATTTACACCAAGGATATATAAGCACTTTAATCTTATGTGTGAAATATATATATTTTTTTGGTCATTTACTCTAAATATTTTTAGAACTTGTTATTTATTTTAATTATTTTCATCAATTATCTTACTCTCTCTCTCTCTCTCTCTCTCTCTCTCTCTCTCTCTCTCTCTCTCTCTTTAATAAGAGCCATATAGACCCACAGCGTTTTAAAACAAAAAATAAAAAAGGCATAGATATGTAATAATTAATTTTCCACTTCTGGAATCAACAATAGTCCTACATCCTTCACAAACCAACGTCAAGATTTCCTTCTTTAAAAAAAAAAAAAAAAAAAAAGGTACCTGCATACGCCAAAGGACGTCACTGCTGGGCTTGACTTGATGGCGGCTGTTAAAGAAGTTAAGGCGGGCCGCCTCCACCTCCTCCCGCTCCTCCGGCGTCCCCGCCGTGGGATCAAACTCCCAAATTTGCCTTCCCACAAAGTTATTTGTGCTGAATATGTAAGGATCATTGCCCCCATCTGCTATCTTTAGCCTCCACATCCTGCATACTATTCAATGTTCAAACTTATAAATGTCACAATTATTAATTTGCATGTATATTGTTAATTTTTTTTTAAAGTAAATGATGGCAACAAGTATTACCAGGTACACTTAGACATCCTAACTATGTCGACATCCCCTTAGCACACTCTTCATTAACTTATCCCATTGTTTTATAAATAGAAAAAGAAGAAAAAAAGACAAAAAAAAAAAAAAATTGTAGAGAACAAAAGAAAGGGAAAAAAATAAATAAATAAAGCAACCCTAACAAAGGCAACCCTAATGAAACAAAAATGAACCCCCGGTAGCCAGATACCAATCTCAAAGAATTAAGCCATAATTCACATCTTAAAATATGATGTCAAATATATCTCGTTAAAAACCCTTTGGTTAAAACTTTACGGGGGGAAAAAATCAGACAGAAAAAAAAAAACATATTCAGCAAAATAAAAGGTCGACTACTTATAAAATCTGTAAGAAAATTCACCATCATATCCCTAAAGATCTTTGAGGAGATAAATGGACAGTCAAACTGCCAAGTATCCTCGTCTGTAGCATCACATTGTAAATTATCTTTAAAATAGAGCTTACTCACATTGTAAATTATCTTTAAAATAGAGCTTTCTTTTCGTGTCTACAAATTATATACACATGAAAAGAATTCTGCCTCAATTATATTTATTGTATATCTTGTGATAAAACTGTAAAATATGATATATATATATATATATAATGCTTTATATTACATATGTATATATATATATCATATATATGTATCTATGGACCCTAGCTATAACATGAGATTTTGAGAGCATGGATATATACACGGTTCTCAAAGTCTCAGTTCATGGATATATACAAATAAATAAATATATAAAATGATATTTATAATATGAGGGAAAAGAGGAGGATAGAAATATAAGTTTAGTATCATAAATTACATGTGCTTAAACACACATATACATAAACACAAACGTAAATAGAGCTATAATATTGTCATAAATTAAAGATTGTAATACCTCTTGAAGAACAATTTTTATATTAAAAGTTGTACGTACCTTGATGTGTGAATATTTCTTTGAATAATGTGGTGAGAGTGGAAAGTGATGTGAACTTGTAAGAACATACATACGTTTCTATACATATACACACATAAACATGCTAGCCTTGTAGAGATATATATGGAAGAATATAAACATATAATAAAAATATGTGTATAAATATCTCTAACTCATTGCTTTTCTTTTAATTATTTTAATGGAGTGCGTTGCACTTGGTGCACATGAATTAAAAGTAGAAAGCATTATTGGATCTGGCAAATAATTAAAAGCAAGCAAAATGGAGCGTGTGCACCTTTTTTCTTTTATAATTATTTACCTGGTTCTTCAATTTTACTAACTTTTGCTTTGGAATGACTGTTCTTGTTTTGTCTTTGTTTTCCAACTTGGTGCTTGCAGCCTTTAATTTATTAAATTCTAATTGTGCATATACTTTATATATTTATTTTTTATGTTGAGAGATGCATAATACACCAAAAGGTCGTTCTTAAGTTCAAGCTCCTTTTTGATATTTTATTTTTTGGTTAAGTTCAAGGGAGAGGGGTATGAACTCTACAATTTATGTTCGAGGCAGGTGTAATCACAATATTATAAGTTTCTTTTTCCTTTTTTTTTTTTTTTGTGAAAATCTCTTTTTTCTTATCTTTATGTGGCACATAATTTTCATATCCATTAAAGGAAAATTCTATGATAGAGTACGAAAATACCATACATATTTTACAGAGTTAAGTTTTTTATAATATGATTTTGATCAAATTTAATATTATTATTGATAGAAATACTTTACCGTATAAAGGTTCTTATTTTAATTATTGAAAAATGTATCTTCTAGGTTATGAAATGACTGGATTATTGTTACTTTATCTATACCTATATATTGAACTATTGTTTGATTTGTTCACTTCCATGATTCAGACAGTCTGATAAAAGTCAGGTATTAGAAGCAAGAGCACAATTTCTTTTGGAGTGGAGTTAATTACTAGCACCATTAGTTTGAAAGTTTAAATATTATGTCGTTTTTTGAACCTTTTATTTTGACAACTATAGGTCCTGAACTTTGATTCTTTTTAACTATTTTAGGCTCTTTTAACAATAAATAGACGAAAGATTTTTCAAATATAACAAAAATAATCAATGAAAAATTATATAATAAAACTGTTAAAAAACCAAAGTTCGAAG
Source organism: Ficus hirta (assembly GCA_038430175.1). Taxonomy (NCBI): domain Eukaryota; kingdom Viridiplantae; phylum Streptophyta; class Magnoliopsida; order Rosales; family Moraceae; genus Ficus; species Ficus hirta. The sequence goes on from CM076588.1 coordinate 1,750,350, forward strand.
ACCAATTTGTCACAATGAAAAATTTAGGGACCAAAGAGATAGAACACTCAAAATTTAGGAACTAATAATGCTAATAACACTTTGGAGGTAAAGCCAATAGTACCAAAAGTATGTGGATGTTAGTTACATCTTACTTGGATGATACTTGTGCTAGATTGTGAATTTATCCCCTATTACAAAGTTATTGGGCTAGATATTTTGATGTTTATATGTGAATTAAGTATCTTCTATTTTTGAGCTAGTTTTTTTTTTTTTTTTGGGATGAATTCTATATATTGTGATTATTGTATGTGAATTTACCATCCTCTATTTTTGAACTAGCTTTTGAGAATGATTATACTAAAATCCATTTAATATGTTATTAGAGCCAGATTTTGTAGGTGATGGGCCAACTTATTTGCATGACATGCTATAAGTGAGGGAAAGTACGTTATTAGATTGTAAATTTGTCTCACATTACTAAATTATTAAACTATTGTGGTATTTATATATGAAGTGATCATCCGCTCCTCTTGAACTAACTTTTGGAGATTATTTAAACCTAAGTTCATTTAACAACTAGAATACTTTTTTTTTCAAATAATAATAGTAATAAGAAATGGAGATTGGGAATTAAAGTCTCGACTCAAATTTTTTAAAATGAGAAAAACATAATCCAACTTTAATAGCAAATCAAATATAAATAAATAAATAATCTCTCATAAAAAAAATAACGAATTCAAGTTAAAATTGGATTCATTTATGTAAATTTTGAATTTCTTTTCTTTTCCAAACACGAAGATTATGAGGGATTTTTTTTTTTCCTGAATCAACGGTAATATCTCTTCATATGTTAGTGAATATACATAACATTCATTAAAATAAAAAATCTTTCGGATAAGAATCTTCAACAAAGAAAAAAAAACAAAAATCTTTTGAACAAGTGGGATCATGCTCTGAAAAGTTATAGGTAATCATGTACTGAAGAGTGGATGGGATCACAATCTTATCGACCCACTGATAATTAGTCAATAATGGGCAGCCACACATTAAAAATCCCTGCAAAAGTTGAAGTTAATGTAGCCAAAAGCACATCAATTATTAACTTTGAATCATCATGCCACTATGATTATTGTGGAGGGAGGCAGGGATGAGACCTTTTATTTTTGGTGAATAAAACTCCTTATTTATATATTTATTTACTGACTGAAGGGATGGGACGACTTTCTTTAATAATGAAAAAAATAAAAATAAAAATAAAGGGAGAGTTTGAAGTCCACAAATAATTTCGGATCATTTTACACAGTTAATCGACACTTTAAAAATAATCAGATCAATGTGATAAGAATGATTGAATCGAAACTTTCTTATACGGAGAATAAGCACCCAACTAATCGATCTAAAACACGGCATTCTTAACCAAAGACATACCCTAACATTAAATATAAATCTTTCGCATATATCAAAGGAATAGACCACCATTTTTTTTTTCTTTTCGTACTAATTAAACAATTTTATTAAAACTTATAATTAGCTTTTGTAAAATTGTGTGATTTCTTTGGATGCAGTTCTAAATGAAAGGTTTTTATCAAGTTGATCTATTAAATTATCATACTTTTATTTTTTTTTATGTTATTTTATGATTCATAATTTTATTCTCCCCATATATTTTTTTAATACCTTGTCAATTGAATTTTCACTCTTAATCATATTTAGAAGCTAGTTTTTGTCCCTTCTTTTTTCTTCTGAATATTAACTAGCTAGCTAGCTAGGTGAGTTGGTAAAATCGTGATATCTAATCCAACGATATTATATGTTACACTAAATAAATGAAGAGGATGAAAAAAATATATATCTAAAAAAAAACATAAATAAATAAATTCACAATAACAAATGAATGAAAAAAAGTAAGATATAAAAAGAAACAACCATTTAGAAAAAGGCAAACAAACACAACGGAAAACCAATAATCAAATTTCAGAAAGAAAAAAACCAATAATCTCAAGATTTAGGTACATTTTAGTGGTTGTAGGTATAGTGATAATTTTACACTTGACTTAATTATAAAGTGTGAAGTTCGAATCCTCCAATTTCTAAATTAATATAAAAAAGATAAGACTTTGAATAACAGAAAGATTATTACGGCATGGAAGCGGATTTGCCTTCCGAAAAAAGAAGGGGGCCTTGGCATTAAATCCTTAGAAGCTACTAATGCAGTGCTTTTGAAGAAGTTTGCATGAAAAATTATGACTGATAATCTCTTGCTTGTGATTTCATAAGAAAGAGATATTTACCAAATGCAAGACAACCAAAAGTAGGTCCTGCGATGTCTTCTATATGGGCAACCATCAAAAATCATTATGTTATGCTACAGGAAGAATTTAATTATTTGGATTGCAGGAGAACAATCAAAGCTCAACTTCTGGAAAGATAATTGGATTGGTTATCCAATTGTTTCTCAAATCCAAATCCCAAATAACATTCCTCTTGAATCACAGGTTGATGATTTTATTGTTGATAATAAACGTGTACTACCTGACACATTTTGGCAGTTTTTTCCATGGATAGCAGCAGATATTGAAGAAGTAACCATTGCAGAGGGCTCTATCGATGTTGTCCGTAGGAGGCATTGTTCGGAAGGCATTCCTAAAACTAGCGATTTTTACGATCATATACGGCTGAGGAGAGCTACTGTAAATTGGGGCAAAAAAATTTGGAGAAGCTTCATTCAGCAAAGGAGATCGATGACTGCTTGGAAGGCTATTCACAGTTGCTTGGCGACTAAATATTTCTCGAACAAGAAAGGTTTTTACCTACCATCATGCTGTCGTTTCTATTTCGCTGTTAAGGAAGATAAAGTTCATCTTTTCGTGGGTTCTGATTTCGCTAGAACTATCTGGGCTAAGTTAGAATCAACGTTTCATGCTCATCTTGATAAAATAGGAACTCAACAACTGATTCTATCGGCGTTGAACTGCAAAATAAACAAAAAGGTTTATAATCTCTAGATTATGGAGGTAATATCTACTTTTTGGATGATTTGGCAGACTATAAACGAGATGCTTTTTGAGAATAAAGTTTCTAATGTTTAGAAAGCGATTCTTTTGATTTGGAATTGTATTCAAGAAGCCAATTCAATGAATACGGGTACCATGAAAAACACTATCTCTGATCTACTGATTATTAAAACTTTCAAATTGTAAAAAAAAAAATCCCCAAGGTGCCTAGTATTATAAAAGTCTACTAGAATAATCCTCCTCCAGGTTGGATCAAAGTAAATACAGATGGTGCAGTTAATGGTTCTCCTGGGCTTACGAGATGTGGCGGTATTTTCAGAAATTATAGAGGTTTATGCAAAGGGATGCTTCGCTAAGCCTCTAGGTATTCTCTTTGCTTTTGAAGTAGAGCTAATGAGAATTATCACAGCCATTGATTATGCTAGAACGTAAAGTCCCATGGAAATATTTTATCTGGATGGAATAAGACTATCAATTATCTTGATCAGATCACATATCATGCGTCTCATATCTTTAGAGAAATGAATCAAGTTGTAGATAACATGGCTTCATATGCATTTCATATTGCCGAAGATACATGGTGGTTCAATGCTCCAACTACTTGTTCTTTTTTGCCCCATAGAGATTTGTCAGGGCTTCCCTGTTATAGATTTTGTAACTAGTCGACTTTTAAAGTAAATATGCACTCTTTTTCCTACTGGATTTTGGCTAGAGGGGTTTTAATGAAGCATATTTGAAGGTTACTTTTAAGGAATGAGTTCCGGCTCGATCCTATGAAACTGCCTTTCGGCTGCTTCTAGATTTCTTGATAAGTATCTTGATTCTCTTTCCTTTTTTGGTCGTATTTCTCCCTTTTAAAGAACTTTTATGTAATCTAATTTTTTTTCTTTATTTAATTAATAAGTTTTAGTAGGATGGAAAAGTGATGATAGTGCTATAGAGGTATCGACCTAATCGAGATGTCTTGGTACACTTACTTATTTTTATCACCACAATTTATTCAAAAAAAAATATTTCTCTTTTAATTCATGTTCTTAAAAATTGTCCTTTTACTCCTTCTACTGATCGTATGAGAAATATTATTATTAATATATTCATATTATTACATCCATAGAAAAATGTAGTGTATATTGTCCATTAGTAGAATAAAATGTTCTCATCTTTAGTGATAAAATCATGCTATTCTCATCTTTAGTGTAAATTCTTTAATATTATGTCTAATTAAAATCATATCAAAAATATAAAATATACAGATTTGATCATAAAACTTGATACGAATCTAATAGTTGAAAAGCGGAAGAAGGAATTATATATACATCTATTATTCCATACCCTATGGTTGTATTATGCCATTTTTTTTAAGAGTGCGAAAAGTGAGAAGCTTTTTTTTTTTTTTTTTTTGAAAATGAAAAAGTGATAAGTTTTGATCATTCATGTATAAAATAAAATAATGGTATGCAATTGCTTCACACCAATTAGAACATAACTCTCTCTCCTCTCACTTTGCTCTATCTTCAAACAAGGTAATGAATTCAACAATATTCCAATTTCCCTTCCTCAATTTCTTCAATCAAAAACAATATGCGCTTCTACTCCAGCCACTCCCAATTTTTCTCATCACTTTTCTAATCTTCATTTTAATGTTACTAAAAATAACAAGGAAGAGATCAATTTCTCATGACCCCACCAAATTATCAACTCCAAATTTACCTCCTGGACCTTGGAAACTACCCATCATAGGACACCTCCATCACCTCCTAATCAAAGGCCAAGATCTTCCCCACCATCGCTTGAGAAACCTAGCCAACAAATACGGACCGTTGATGCACCTAAAGCTCGGCGAGGTCTCCCACATCATCGCCTCTTCCCCGGTGACCGCGAAAGAGGCGATGAGAAACAACGATGTCAACTTTTCTCAAAGGTCCCTTGGCCTCCCCGAGGCCGATGTGTTTGCCTCAATGGGGATAACATTTTGCCCTCATGGCGACTATTGGAGACAGCTCCGGCGGATTTGCACTCATGAACTGCTTAGCCCTAACCGCGTCAACTCCTTCCGGTCCATCAGAGAAGAAGAAGTGTCCAATCTTGTGGGATTTCTTCATTCGAACCAAGGGTCTCCGATCAACCTTAGCGAGAAGATATTTGCGTTGACGTATTCGATAACATCTAGGGCGGCTTTTGGGAAGAAATGCAAGGAACAAGAAGAGTTTACGGAGGCTACCAAGGAGGGGCTTAAGATCTCTGCCGGTTTCAATATTTCTCATGTGTTTCCTTCTCAAAATTGGCTTCGTTGGATGACAGGTTTAGGGCCAAAAGTTGAGAGGAATTTGAAGAAAACAGATGGGATTCTTCAAAGCATAGTTGATGCTTATAAAGAAGACAAGGCAAATAATGATGTAGCTGAGATCAGCTTGATAGATGTTCTTTTCAATCTTCAGAAAAAGAGTGACAAGGAGTTCTCTTTGGATACCGCAAACATTAAAGTCATTATCATGGTTAGTGTGTGTGTGTGTGTGTATTTCTTGTTCTAGTGATTTTTTTGAGGATCCATTTTTGTTGTCAAGTTTAAACCTTTGTCATTGCACTAGTTATCTTCTATATTATGGGCCTATTTGTCAGAGTTAAATAGTTGATTTTAGTTAGTAGGAGAGAAGAATAAAAAATTGTAACTTCTTAATAAGTGCGTACAATCATATATTAGTGAAACTCTAATACAAGTTTTAGTAAGAATATATATATTTTTTATTTATAAGTTACGTTTTCTGATTTTGACTATAAGTTTATATTTTGTAGACGTACGTAGCTTTTGGAATCAAAGTAATTAAAAGCCAAATAGCAGCTTTGGGGAAGCTTTGACAGATAAATCACAATCCCATGTAACATTATGTTACACCTTAGTTTGAATTTAATTTGGAAACAATTAATTAAAATTAGGCTTGCCCTCATTCATATATTAATTGCTACTCACAAAGGCATCAATTAGAGTTTTTCTCAAAAGCAGTAAATTAACTGATTACTTCCTTGTGATTTTCAGCTATAGCTAAGTTTTTTTTTTTTTTTTAATAAATATTTTCAGGACATATTCATGGCTGGGGGAGAGACATCATCCACAGTCATAGAATGGGCAATGCTAGAGATGCTGAAGAACCCGAAAATAATGGAAGAGGCACAAGCAGAGGTGAGGCGAGTGTTCGGAAGCAAAGGAAATGTCGAAGAAACAAAAGATCTCGATGAACTCAAATTCTTAGACTCGGTCATCAAAGAAACTCTTCGATTGCACCCTCCGGTAGTCTTGATTCCAAGAGAATCGAACGAAAGTTGCGTGATCGACGGATACCAAATCCCCGCCAAAACGAAGTTCATCGTCAACGCATGGGCGATAGGGAGGGATCCCAAGTATTGGACCGAACCGGAGAGATTCCAACCGGAGCGGTTTTTGGAGAGTACTAATTCTGTTGATTTCAAAGGGAGTGATTTTCAGTTTATCCCATTTGGTGCCGGAAGGAGAATGTGTCCTGGATTATGGTTTGCATTGGCGGATGTTAAGCTTCCTCTTGGGCAGTTGCTATTCCATTTTGATTGGAAATTGCCTAGTGGAATCAGCCATGAGAATTTGGATATGAGTGAGAGTTTTGGCTTGACTGTGAGGAGAAAAGGGGATCTCTACTTGATTCCAATTCCTTATGATATCAATTAAAATGTAGCATTATTATTTTTTAATAAATGAAGAGAAGAGGCAACTAGTTTAAGGTGATTAAAAACGGACTCTTTTACCATCTGTTCTGTTGGTACAAGTTTCAAAATCATAAATATATTGAAATGATCAAAATGCTCCCTTCAAATGATGCAAGTTCAAATGATCATGAGAGTTAATTAGAAGCGGGTTGTTGGGAATTATATGCCCTGATTTTAGGTTATCAAGTGTAGTAAAAATTGCAGAAGAAGATAAACTAATGAACACAAACACAAAAGATTTGTCATGGTTTGTCTCAATATAAGACTATGTCCTCTTTTAATTGCAGTAGTAATTCACTATGACAATATTTAACAAGAGAAACTCTCATATCCTCAAACTCTTTGTGTTTTTCCCTCTAATAACCTCTTTAATAATTAACCCTAATGATAGCCCATCTGTTTATAAAGAAAACTAAGACAACTGAAGTTCGAAATCATAAAACTACCATTGATAAAACAATTGTCAATGAAATCGCCAAGGAATTCTACATATTATCTTTGAGTCAGAATTAAGAATTAGGTAAATATTATGTACAAGTACTAAAATTGAAAATGTTTTTTCTTTTATAAACAAAAAGAATTATGTAATACAGCTTGCTATAAAATGCACAATGATTTGACAGCCAATCATGATATGAATGATACTCGACGATGGTAATTGCTTATATGAGAAAGTATACATTTTATCATGTAAGAAGCTTTTTTCTTTACATTTTCACGGACAAAGATTGCATGTGAAAATTTATAAAGATCTCGTTCCCTTAAAACATTCTAAAATTAAAATAAAAATAAGTTTTAAAAAATGGGCGTTCTCAATGCAAGGTCTACTACAAAGGCTTTTCGAATACAACTCATGATCATGTGTAGCATATGGCCGGACATGTCTCTCCGACGAATATGGATATTTACAATATTGTAACACTAAATGAAAAAGTCGTCATAATAATTTTTAAAAAAAACGTAATAAAAATCATAATATTAATCATGTGTTTGTACTTATTTAAATGTTACATTAGAAATATTATATATAGATAGGGTCTCTCATTGAAATGATCATTACAAAATAATAAATTACTAGGTTGAATGTCGATCTCTAAACTTTTAAATTTATACAACTTTCTTCCATATTCTTTTTTTTAATAGCTGTTGTGACCCTTAATTATTAAAAACGTTGTTATAGTAGTTATTTTTTGTTAATTTTTTGACAGAATCTATTAGTTAATATTACTTTTTAACTAAATTACTAACTAATTCCTTCTAAAACTAACAAAAATTATTATAGCAATATTAATAATTTAGGGTCAATCAAATTTATAAAAAAAGAATAGAAATATTCAAAGTAATATAAATTTAAAAATTTAGGATAAAACGAGCCAATTATGTATTAGACAAACGGACTGGTGAGTCAGTCCAATTATGGAGCCAACACAAGATAGTGGGTAGATCCTCCCTGACCGATCGAAAACCAACACGTCTTTGGATAAGCTGATAAGCATACACACACACCAACTCACCATCAAACCCCACACAATTTCTTATTTAGTTTCTTTCTTTCGTCTTTTTCTTTGTCGTTTTTCTTTTGTTGGAATTAATTTGGAAGTTGTTCTTATTCATATATATATATATATATATATATGTACATACATACATATATCGTCTCGAAATGTTGGAAAATGTGGACCATGTGAAGCTCAGAAGAAAACTTATAATAGGAAAAAAAAAAATAGATTATACATATATATATATATATTATATTTTCGTTGAGACTAGCTCAATGTGGAATAAAGAGTTTAGGATCTTTCAACTTAATATTATGGCTATAAAACTTATATCAAGATAAATATATGTTTCCCTTACGTCGTGATTTATAATTTCTCTCATTAAATTTGCATCAAAGATACAAATTTAATTCTTACACTGTGTAACCAGTTCATTTACCCTCATTATATTATTATTACGACTTACTTATTTAAATGTTACATTAGAAATATTATATATAAGTAGGGTCTTTCATTGAAATTATCATTAGAAAATGATAAATTACTAGGTCGAATGTCGATCTCTAAATTTTTAAATTCATATAACTTTCTTCCATCTTTTTTTTTTTAAATAGCTGTAGTGACCTTTAATTATTAAAAACATTATTATGGTAGTCATTTCCGTTAATTTTTTGACAAAATCTATTAGTTAGCATCACTTTTTAATCAAATTACTAATGGATTCCTTCTAAACACACTAACATAATGATTATTATAGCAATATTAAAAATATAGGGACAATCAAATTTATATTAAAAAAAAAAAGAACATAAATATTCAAAGTAATATAAATTTAAAAAGAGGGTGTCTATTGACACCCATCAATCTACTTTTCCCACCCCCTTTCTTTCATTATCCATCAATTAAAATTTAAATATCCATATTTACTTATTGCACCCCTCTTATTATTCCACAATAATTCTAACAATTTAATTTTATTTTTAATCATTTTTGCACCCACCAACCAACAAATAACCCCATTTTTTTTTAAACAATATTTTTTTCTCATTTACTGTTTTTCTTATTTTTCGACTTCTTTTTTTTTTTTTAAGAAATTCAATGATTCTTTTATTTTTTATTTTTGTGAAATAAGATTTCATCAAACAAATAAAGTTGCAGTTTTATATTTATTTTTTATGTTTTTTTTTTAATGTCATAGATATGTATACATATATGTAGATTACTGTTGTTGTCATATATATGTATTGTAAGTTAGTGTTCGTAATTTTCTTGTGAAAATAAATGTTACAAAAAATAGTTGTTTGGGAAAAGACAAAATTATAAGATATAAGAAGTAGTGATTGTTTAAAAAAATAGGAGTTATTTATTTGTTGGTGAGTATAAAAAGGATGAAAAGTAAAATTAAATTGTAGGGATTTTTAAAAAAATAATAATAATAAAGGTGTAACAAGTAATAATAAATATCTAAATTTTTAATTAGTAACTAATTTAAAAAATGGGTGGACAAAGTAGATAAAAGGATTTTAATAGATGCCTTTATTTAAAAATTTATTATAAAACAACCCAATTATAAATTAAATAAACGGACTAGTGAGTCAATCTAATTTTGGAGCCAAAACAAGATAGTGGGTAGATCCTCCCTGACCGATCGAAAACCAACACGTCTTTGGATAAGCTGATAAGCAAACACACACAACACAAACACACACACACATCAGTCCAATTATGGAGCCAACACGACGAGATAGTGGGTTAGATCCTTCCTAACCGATCGTCTTTTTTCTTTGTCGTTTTTCTTTTATTGGAATTTGGAAGTTGTTCTTCTTCACATATATATATATATACATATATATATATATATATATACATACATATATCGTCTCGAAATGTTGGGAAAATGTGGACCATGTGAATCTCAGAAGAAAAAATTATAAGATATAAGAACAAGAAGAAAAAGACGAAGTGATCATTATTTTAAAAAAAATATGAGTTATTTATTTAGTAGTGAATATAAAAAGGATGACGAGTAGAATTAAATTGTAGGGATTTTTTTTAATAAATAATAGATATATAACAATTAATAATGAATATCTAGATTTTTAATTAGTAGATAATTTAAAAAACGGGTAAAAAAAAGTAGATAAAAGGGTGTCAATAAATACCCTCATTTAAAATTTAGAATAAAACAAGTCAATTATATGTTAGACAAACGGACTGATGAGTCAGTCATGGAGCCAACACAAGATAGTGGGTAGATCCTCCCTGACTGATCGAAAACAACACGTCTTTGGATAAGCTGATAAGCATATATATATATATATATATATATATATATATATGTTCTTGGAATCAAACTGATTGAAGTGTAAATATTACCCGAAGTTTATTTATTATACACTGCTTTTCTTTTTTCTTTAACCAATAAATAAAAGAACAACTAGTATCATGAGAAATTATGAGTTGATTATTATTCTAATTATGTTGACATTGACTGACAATATTATAAGCACCAAGTCTCCACTTGAAAACTCATCAAAGTTTGTATATGTGTGTATGTGTGTATATTTATAGGAAATATTCTAAAGTGGATTTGTAAGATTAATGGAAGAAATAAAAATATAGAAGTGGAGATGCAATGAACTGGATCGGGTACATATACAAAATGACCACATACATATAACATTATTGTTATATCTAATATAAATATTATATATTCTCCTTATCAAATGAAAAAAATCTAGGGTCAAGCCAAAAAATATTGTTTCTTTCAAGATTGCATTATTGCGAACTTTACACATAACATATGCCCTCAGTGTCACAACAATAATACCAACTCCTTATCTTGGTTCATGCATATCATAAAGAGCTGACAAATAATTGTGATATTTTTGCTGACAAATTGTAATAGGGTACTATCAATATGGACTGATATTGATCAAATTATTCATCCCATACAAGATCCACTTATTGTTACGCCTCGCAGATTTTTCTTTATTTCTTTCTCTTTTTTGTCGTTTTTCTTTATCCGTGGCTTCATTTTTGCATGAATGAAATTATACATATATTTTGATCGAGAAAAACATGTGTGTGAATTTGGGACTGAATTTAACTAGTCATAATTTAGGATCGGACTTTGGTATAATCCTTTTTTTTTTTTTTCCGGGCTTTGTACGTACATCTCAAATTTCAATTGATAAATGAGGATTTGAAATGTTCTACATTAAAATCAATTAACATCTCCTTCATTACAATAAAGTTAAGGTCATAGGGAATACCTTAAATTTGATAACTCCATATATTTATGCACACTATACATTAAAGTTGATAATTTTGTCATTTTATAACACTAAAATTATCAACTTTAATATTATAATAGGTAAAATTATAAAGATATGTACTCAAAATATGACTCTCCACCTAATTTTCTCTTAAAATTAACCCTAATGGAGGGCGACAAACAGATCTCATGACCCGGCTGGTGGTGGTCGTGGTGTTTTAGGAACTCATAGATCAGGACTTGTTAAAGGATGTTTAGCTCATATTCTGGGAATTCTCTTCGCTTATGAGGCAGAGTTTCTGGGAGTGATAAAAATATGCTTTTTATGCCCAAAAAAAAAATGAATGAATGATTGGAACTTTTTTTTTTTTTGGTTTGAATGTGGTGAATTTACTGATGAAGAGACCTTAGGATGATCCTAGGAAATTTAAAGCTTGTTGCTTTTCTGCAATTCAATATATCTTTTCGGTAATACTTTCACAGTTTCTCACATATACAGAGAAGGCAATCATGTGACTGATAAATTATTAATAGTTGTTTGGGAAAAAACAAAATTATAAGATATAAGAAGAAGAATAAGAAGTAGTAGTAGTAGTAATTTCTTTTAAAAATAGGAGTTATTCATTTATTGATGAGTATAAAAAGGATGAAAAGTTGAATTAAATTGTAGGAATTTTTTTTTTAATAATAACAGGAGTGTAACTAGTAATAATGAACATCTAAATTTTTAATTGGTAGATAATTTATGAAATGAGTGAGAAAAGTAGATAAATGAGTGTTAATAGATACCCCATTTAAAAATTTAGGATAAAACAAGCTAATTATGTATTATACAAACGGACTGGCGAGTCAGTCGAATGGGTAGATCCTCCCTGACCGATCGAAAACCAACACATCTTTGGATAAGCTGATACTAGTTAGTTCTTTCTTTCGTCTTTTTCTTTGTCGTTTTTCTGTTGTTTGAATTTGGAAGTTGTTCTTCTTCATATATATATATATATATATATATATATATATATATACACACACACACACACATATATCGTCTCGAAATGTTGGGAAAATGTGGATCATTGTGAAACTCAGAAAGATCTAGATGCAAAGAATTTAAGGCCCCAATGAGAGTATTTTGAAAATAATTTTGTTTTAAATATGTGATAGAAATGAGAATATTTTGAAAATAATTGTATTTTTAAAGAAAATGGTTTGAGTACAAAAAAATGAATAAATAAATAAAATTGTATTTGGATATGTTTTTCAAAATATTAATTAAGTGTATAAGCATTAGAAAATAAAAACAGAAATGAGAAAATAACTTTATTTCATTTTCTCATTTTAAAAAAAAATTTTGAAATAATATTTTATTTTTATTTTCTGATTTTATACAGAAATAAACATTATTTTAGAACTATTTTATCAAATTGAAAAGGAAGGACAACGATTCTCATGGGGAATCATAATATAGCAGTGATTGTCGGGAAAGGAATGGTGGATATTAACTTTTTTTCCGGGAAGAAAATGACTTTGAATAATGTCTTTCATATTCCCGATATTAGAAAGAATCTTGCATTTGTCAGTCTTATGTGTAAGAATGAGCTTAAGATTATACTTGAAGGCAACACATGTTTTGTATCTAAGAATAGGGCTTTTGTGGGAAAAGTTTATTCTAGTGAGGGCATGTATAAGCTAAGTATTATTGATAATAAAGATATGAATTTTTTTATATTGTTGACTTATGTTACGGATTTTGTAACGTAAGTTTACATTATCGTTAACAAGTAATAAAGTAGTCATTGGCAACTTTATAGGAATTAAAGCCTCTACTCAAATTTATTTAAAAGGAAAAAAAAAACAAAATAGAGAAAATTATAATCTAGCCTCAATAACAAACCAAACAAAAACCAGATTTATAAAATTAAACAACCTCTTCACAGAAGGCAAACAAAATCAAACTAAAATTGAATTCATCTATACATCTTGAAACCCTTTTTCTTTCAAACCTAAAATTTAATTTGGATACACTTTTCTTTTCCTGATCAATGATTAGGTTTCTTTGCATGTTATAGAGCTCTTCAAATTTATCTCAGAATCTTACGATCACAATCTTCACTTCTTTTTATGCATGGGCACAATTCTCTACTAAAAAATACAAAGTTTATATGTATAGATATATATATATATATATATATATATATAATGACGACATACAATAATATATATATATATACTCCCTTTGAAATGAAAAAAAAAATTTGTGATTTCGGGCATTGCAAACTTTACACATATGCTTGCAGCATCACAATAATTGAAGAGGGTCCTCCAATAATACCATTTATGGTTCATCAATCAAGAAACTGATAAAATGTGATCATTTTTTTTTTTTTTTTGTTCTCTAGCTGCTTTTGGAATCAAACTGATTAAAGTGTAAATATTACCCGAAGTTTATATATTGTACGCTGGTTACTATAATTTTTTTTTTTTTTCCTTTAACCAATAAATAAAGGAACAACTAGTATCATGAGAAATTATATGTAGATTATTATTTTAATTATGTTGACGCTCATTGACAATACCAGCACCAAGTCTCCCCTTAAAAACTCAAAGTTTTTATATGTACATATATATATATATATATAGGAAATATTCTAAAGTGGATTTGTAAGATTAATGGAGAAATAAAATATAGAAGTGGAGATGCTATGAACTCGATCGAACGGGTGCAAAATAACCACATACATATAACATTATTGTTATATCTAATATAAATATTATATATTCTCCTTATCAAATTCAAAAAATCTAGGGTCGAGCCAAAAAATATTGTTTCTTTCAAGATTGCATTATTGCGAACTTTACACATAACATATGCCCTCAGTGTCACAACAATAATACCAACTCCTTATCTTGGTTCATGCATATCATAAAGAGCTGACAAATAATTGTGATATTTTTGCTGACAAATTGTAGTAGGGTACTATCAATATGGACTGATATTGATCGAATTATTGATCCCACACAAGATAATGGCAAACGAAAAGCAAGCCGCCTTTCAATAAGGATCTTGTTTTTGCTTTTTCTTTTTTAATATAAAGATTGGTGATAGGAATCGATAGATCACTAGTAAAAATTATGGATTTGACGACGGTTATTAACCGTTGTGTAAAGTTTATACGACGGTTAGATAACCGTCGTGTAATTCATTATCGTGGAATGTTTTAAGATACCACGACGGTTAATAAACCGTTGTGGTATCTCAATATTCTACGACGGTTCACACCATCGTCGAATAGAGAAAAAAGGGAGCAAATTTCGTTAAAGTGAGAACTTTACACGACGGTTTCTGTTCAAAACCATCGTGTAAAGGTCGTGTAAAGTCCACTTTATACGACGGTTTTTAATAAAAATAGTCGTGTAAAGTCCAACATGAATTAAAAAATAATTTGGCATTTTTTGGTGATTTTCCACGGATGGCCTAACCCGTGTGTTATCCAATACACGGCCCAGAATATGATTGACAAAATATTCGCTACATTGTATCAAAGTAAAAAAACTATCCATTAATTACATTATCAGTTTACATATCATAAATTAATGAATTGCATTACAAATTTAGTCCATTTTCCCCTAATCAAAGACGATCCGAGATTTTTATTTTATAGTCTCGTCTCCTTTTAATCCCTTTTCCGGCTATAAGCTTCCAATCCATTAAGGCCCTAGTAAGTTTGCAAAATTCAAAATAATTAAGATGTACCATCAAGATTAAATCAAACAAAATTCCATTTTGACATTTCATGGAGCATGTGGTGGGCGGAAAAAAAATGTGTAGAATATTGCGTGTTTGTAGATCTTAAAATGCTAACAAATTGCATAAAAGATTCGTCTATAAAGAGCAATAATAAAAAAAAATTGAACAACAATAAATACACAAATTACACTCCAAGCAAGTTATAAAGAATTATGTGTTCGTATTTTTGTTGGAAAATAATAAATGGAGCAATATGTAAGTCACCTTGCCTTTCTTTGATGCAAAATAGTTCACGGCCTTGATGGGAAGACAGGGTGGCAATGGAGGTGGCAACGGCGGGGGTGAAAAAAAGAGAAAGAGGAGAGGCCGGCGTTGAGGGCAACGGGAGAATGAGGGGAAAGGGATGGCGGCGTTGCGAACGATAGTCGAATGAGGAAGAGGGGAGGGCGGCAGCGGCATCACCGGGATAATAAGAGAGATGGTAAGGCAGCGGCGCTATCGGTGGGTGGGCAAAGGAGATAGTGGATAGGAGAAATCTTTAAGTGGTCGAGAGGGAGAAAGATGAAAATGATGAGAAAGGATGAGAAAAGTGGATTTAGTCCCCATAAACCGTCGTGTAATCTTCCGAAAATCACTCTAAATTTCAAATTTTTAGAGTGATTTCAAATTTTTCCGAACGATTACACAACGGTTTCCCTAAACCGTCGTGTAATCTCGGTTATTACATGACGGTTTATGATAAACCGTCATGTAATCTCAGGTTTACACGACGATTTCAATAAACCGTCGTGTAATCTCTATCGTCTAAGTCAACTTTTGTAGTAGTGGATATCTTTGATCAAGATCCACTTACTGTTACGCCTCGCAGATTTTTCTTTATTTCTCTCTTTTTTTGTCGTTTTTCTTTATGCATGGCTTCATTTGTGCATGAATGAAATTATACATATATTTTGATCGAGAAAAACATGTGTGTGAATTTGGGGCAGAATTTAACTAGTCATAATTTAGGACTGGACTTTGGTATAATCTTCTTTTTTTTTTTGGCTTTACATACATCTCAAATTTCAATCAGTGAATGAGGATTTGAAATGTTCTAGATTAAAATCTATTAACATCTCCTTCAGTACAATGGATTAAAGTTAGGGTTATTGGGAATACCTTAAATTTGACACCTCCGTGTATTTATACCCATCATATATAACATTAAAATTGATAATTTTGTCATTTTATAACATTAAAAATTATCAACTTTATTGTTAGAGTAGACAAAAATTATAAAGAGATATTCAGAACATGACTCTCCATCTAATTTTCTCTTAAAGTTAACCCTAATGGCGGCCGACAAATATATAGATCTCATGGCCCGGCTGGTGGTGGTGGTGGTGTTTACGGAACTCATAGATCAGGATTTGTTAAAGGATGTTTAGCTCATCTTCTGGGAATTCTCTTTGCTTATGAGGCAGAGTTTCTGGGAGTGATAAAAATATGCTTTTTATGCCAAAAACAAATGAATGAATGAATGAATTATTGGAACTTTTTTTTTTTTTTTTTTTGGTTTGAATATGATTACATACGTAGGTGATGAATTTACTGATGAAGAGATCTTAGGATGATCCTTGTAAATTTAAAGCTTGTTGCTTTACTGCAATTCAATATATCGTTTCGGTAATACTTTCACAGTTTCTCACATATACAGAGGAGGCAATCATGTGACTGATAAATTATTATTGGATACTAATGTGGTTCACTTGGGCTCGGATGCATTGTAGTGGACAAGTCCTGATTTTTGTTCCTGTTTAATTGGTTGTTACTTGGAAGGGTGTTTTACGATTATTGAATGTCGGATTTGATCATGCATTCTTTTTCCTTCTTCTAGCCTTTTCCCATTGGATTTTAGGCTACGAGGTTTTCATGAGACCTCTCTCTTTCCTTCTTCTAGCCTTTTCCCATTGGATTTTAGGCTACGAGGTTTTCATGAGACCTCTCTCTTAATTTTTGCTAAGAAAATCGATCAATCTGGTGTTTTTTTTTTTTTTTCACCTTTTACGTTTTATTTTTTTCATTGGCATTTTGTCTTGTAGTCTTTTGACTAGATTGGAATATTTTTCCTTTTTTTTTTTTTTTTTGGAATTTTCATAATTTAATTAGATCATTTGATTAAGGGAATTAGTGAGAACCGAGATGAAAAATGGGTGCCAATATTTCGTTGGATATTCTTCCTTTCTCATTATTAAAAAAAAAAAAAAGAGATAAATATGAGATAAACATTTTATTTGTCTTATATTTAAAATCCAAATCTTAGGTTATGTTTGATAGGAATGAGAGAAAATAATCAGGAATGATATGTAGATCATCTAGGTGAGAGAAATGAAAAAAAAAATATTCTTACTCTTATGATGTTTGATTTAAAATCTTTTCAATAATTTCTCTAATTTATGAGAGATCAAAATTGGTTTTTTTGAATTATTTAGGGTCACTCTTGAATCACTTCCTTTCTCTTTTCTCTCATAAAATTAGATAATCATAAATGTCAAAATCCTCCCATTAATCCCTCATCACTCCGTCCATCCACTTTTCTCTCTTATCAAACACATTCTTCAATTTAATGTTGGATATATGTAATTGAAATACATGGGATTACTTCTCAAGGGAAAAAATCTAGTCGCAATCAAGAATTATCTAGTCAAAAATGAATAATACGTTCCCGTGAATGCTAACTTTGATGTATATGTCACCCTCATAATAATTGAAAAGGTCCTACAAATTTCTTTATCTTTTAACATTTATAAATAAACGACGGATATTAGACCAGTTTTGAAAAAACCATCGGCCAAATCCGGTCAAAAATGCGACACAGAAACATAAAAAATACAGATATCTTATATAAATATATATGGGAACAACGAACTAATGTGGTTAAGTTCAATTATATGGATCAAAAATAAGATATACAGATATCTAAACACAATATACAAGTATTTATAACATTGAATAATATATAGTATGCAAAACCATTTAAACACATCTCTCTTCAGACTACCACTCTCGAAAAATAAAAAATAAAAAAAATAATAAGAAAATTATGAAATCCTTTCATCTTCTCTTCCTTCCTGATCTCTTCAAGCGAAAAAAAGATGGACAAGATCTTCTCCCGATTTTCGCATTGATTTTCACTTTCCTCCTCTACATATTGTTGATCCTGAAAACAACAAGGAAGAGAACAACATCTCAACCAACCAAATTATCAACTCCAAATTTACCTCCCGGCCCTAGAGGTCTACCAATTATAGGAAACCTTCACCTTTTCTTACGCTCCGATCTTCCCCACCGTCGCTTGCGAGACTTGGCCAAGAAATATGGACCCTTGATGCACCTAAAGCTCGGTGAAGTTTCCCATATCGTCGTTTCTTCCCCGGAGGTTGCGAAGGAGATGTTGAGAACACATGATGTGAACTTTTCCCAAAGGCCTCTTCTCCTTGGAGGAAGCAAGTATAATTCCTTAGACATTGTTTTTTCTCCCTATGGAGATTATTGGAGAGAGCTAAGGAGGATTTGCACACAAGAATTGTTGAGCCCTAAACGCGTGCAATCGTTTCGATCAATCAGGGAAGAAGAGGTGTCCAATCTGATCGGTGACATTCGTTCGAACAAAGGGCTAATTGTCAACCTCAGCGAGAAAATCTTTTCGTTGACATATTGCATCATAGCTAGGGCAGCTTTCGGCAAGAAATGCAAAGAGCAAGAAGAGTTCACCGCGCTTGTCAAGGAAGCTCTAGCGATCGCGGGGGGTTTTAGTGTGTGTGATGTGTTTCCGTCGCAAACTTGGCTTCATTGGATTAGTGGGATGGGGTTCAAATTAGAGGAGAATTACAAGAAAACGAACAGAATACTCGATAACATAATCGACGAACACAAAGCAGACAAGGCAAGAAGGACTACTTGTGAAAAGGATGTGGCAGAAAGTTTGTTAGATGTTCTTTCCAATCTTCAGGGAAACAATTCCGACGGATTTTCGTTGGAAACTAGAAATATCAAAGCGATTATCCTGGTTAGTACGTAATTTATTTATAATTTATTCATATTTTCTTACTATTCTATAAGAATCTTTTGTTCTTAAATAAACTGAAGAGAATGATCAAAATATATACGTAACAGTGCATCCTGATTAGATTGACACCTTCGAAACTATTTAATTGAAAAATTGTACAGTAATTTGTGATTACTTGTTGAGTCTTTATTTGGATTATTTACACCTTATTATTTGCAGTCTCTTTAAAAAGTTCTCAAGCTTATATTTTTAAATTTGAAAAGAGAGAAACGTTTTTATTTTTTCAGGACATTTTCATTGCCGGGGGTGACTCGTCGTCTGCGGTGATAGAATGGGCAATATTAGAGATGCTCAAGAACCCTAGGGTGATGGAGAAAGCACAAAAGGAAGTCAGACAAGTGTTTGGGCAAAAAGGGAATGTCGACGAAACCGGTCTCCACAAGCTAGAGTACTTACACTTTGTCATCAAAGAAACTTTGAGACTACGCGCTCCGGGGCCTTTGCTTCCAAGAGAATCTAGAGAAAGCTGCGTGATTAACGGATACCAAATACCTGCGAAAACAAAATTCATTGTCAACACATGGGCAATGGCAAGAGATCCCGAGTATTGGACTGAACCGGAGAGATTCTACCCCGAAAGGTTTATCAAGAGCTCGGTTGATTTCAAAGGGACGGATTTTCAGTTCATCCCATTTGGCGCCGGGAGGAGGATGTGTGCGGGCATGTCATTCGGGCTCGCGGATGTTAAGCTTCCTCTTGCTCAATTGTTGTTCCATTTTGACTGGAAATTGCCTGATGGGATCAACCATGAGAATTTAGATATGAGTGAGAGTTTTGGTTTGTCTTTGAGAAGAAAAGGTGATCTCTACTTGATTCCAATTCCTTATAATCATATATAAATTCATGATGCAGTTCATGATACCTTCTTCTCAAGT
Source organism: Ficus hirta (assembly GCA_038430175.1). Classification (NCBI taxonomy): domain Eukaryota; kingdom Viridiplantae; phylum Streptophyta; class Magnoliopsida; order Rosales; family Moraceae; genus Ficus; species Ficus hirta. The sequence continues at coordinate 1,770,585 of CM076588.1, forward strand.
TCCTAATTAGGGATTTTGTAGTTTTTTTTTTCTTTTTTTTTTTAATGATAATTTTCTTATTTCTTAGATTAAGAGAGTTGCTCCTTTTAAGCACTTAGGGATATTTGGTTAGTTTCTCTATCTTGGTTTCTGTATTTTATTTTTTAATAATAAATTTGAGTCGACGGTTTGATGTGAGATGTTGTTGCGACTATTATAATCAAATGTTAACCTAGTTGGAATTTACTAATAATTTTTATGTCAGTTAATTACTCTCATCATTTAAAAAATTTTAAGTTTTGCTTAAATTGAAGAGACTCTTAACAAAAAGGAAATTAGCATTACTTTTTTTTTTTCCTTCTTATTATTCATCATCAATGGAAGATATAATTTGTAGATATATAGATACATCAATCTTAGTAAATAAAACAATCGGAAACTTATTACCGGGAAATTTAGGAAGCTAAATAGCAATCAAATCTACAGCTATACAATCTCAACATTTCAATCAAATAAATCTTCTAATTCCAGAAATAATTACCAAATTCTAACAGACCCCGTTAAGTTGATGCACATGAACTTTCTTAAATACATTGAAGACAACTTTGGAAATTTCACATGTATGGCTCAAGTTCAGATGAGCTTCATAGCATATCAATTTTCAGTAGCTTCACATACCATGCTCAAGCTCACATGAGCTTCAAAGCAAATCGACTAGTTTTAAATTTACTTTTCGAACGGCACACTTCATGCATTCAATGAAATCAATATAATCAAGTATCAATGAGATTGAGGATCAAAGATAAAAGGATCAAAAGATCATGGGAAATCTACAGGAATTAGCAGTTAAAAACATAATTTTAACTGACATAACTTTAGATTCATATATAAAACTAACATAATTTTAATATCTTTGATCCTTCCATATATCTTGAATTCATATTCATATATAAAACTAACATAATTTTAATACAGATATAACAGTTAAAAACAAAAAGATCCTATCCTAAGTCATCCTAAAATTCCCTTTTTAATTAAGTCAAGGAGAGATGTATTTCTGAGAAAATTTTTGAATCACCATTACGTATGCCACTAACTTTTCTTATCTTGTATTTGACGCATTTCCATCTAGCCTCTCTTTTTTCCTTTTTCTTTTTTTTTTTTTTTTTTTTCATCAGCAGGACAAAGAGGTTTGGACATATAGAAACGTCCAAGATCGAAGTCCAAAAATGTTTCCATTTTCTTTAACAAATTATCATTCTCTTGTTTTAAAGGTTCATCGGGCTAAATTCTTCCATGCTAGGAGATTTACAAATTTTATAGCTTCAATCAATGGGGAAAAGATATCTCCAATTATTTAGACGAAAAGGACAAGAATTTTTAACTTTAGGAGACATGACCTACATTTAGAGAGAGAGAGAGAGAGAATAAATAGTATGCAAACTTCATCATCCCTTGGTAATGCACGTCACTCCCTGTTCAGTTCTCCAATTGTTTCTAAAAGAAAGTTATGAACCCATTTCAATTGCTCTTCCTTTCTTTCTTCAAGCAAAATGAATTACAGCTTTTCCCATTTTTCCCATTATTTTTCACTTTCCTCCCCTTCATTTTGTTGATGATACTAATAACAAGGAAGAGATCAACATCTCAGCATACTAAATTATTATTTTCAACTCCAAATTTACCTCCTGGCCCTAGAGGGCTTCCCATCATAGGAAATCTTCACCTTTTCGTAGGTAATTCCGTTCTTCCCCATCGTCGTTTGCGAGACTTGGCCAAGAAATATGGACCCTTGATGCACCTAAAGCTCGGTGAAGTTTCCCATATCATCATTTCCTCCCCGGAGGCTGCCAAAGATATGTTCAAAACTCATGATTTAAACTTTTCTCAAAGGCCTCTTCTTCTTGGGGGAAGCAAGTATAGTTCTTTAGACATTGTCTTTTCTCCCTATGGAGATTATTGGAGAGAGCTGAGAAGAATTTGCACGCAAGAACTGCTTAGTCCCAAGCGTGTGCAATCGTTTCGATCTATCAGAGAAGAAGAGGTGTCCAACTTGATCAGCGATCTTCGTTCAAACAAAGAGCTTGTCGTTAATCTTAGCAAGAAAATCTTTTCGTTGACGTATTCCATCACCGCAAGGGCAGCCTTCGGCAAGAAATGCAAAGAGCAAGAAGAATTTACGGCGCTTGTCAAGGAAGCTCTAGAGATCGCCGGGGGTTTTAGTGTTTGTGATGTGTTTCCTTCCCAAACTTGGCTCCATTGGATAAGTGGTATGGGGTCCAAACTAGAGGAAAATTACAAGAAAATGGATGGTATACTTGAAAACATAATCAAGGACTATCAAGAAGACAAGGCTGCAAGGACTAGTAGAAAGGATGTAGCTGAGAGTTTGTTGGATGTTCTTTTCAATCTTCAAGGAAATGAAGGCAATGGCTTCTCATTGGAGACTCGACACATCAAAGCGATTATCCTGGTAAGTACGTTTATCATTAAGTTACTACGCACTAGCCCCATCGAGGCTAGCTTAGCGGGTGGGAAGAGAGGGTTTAAAGTATTAAGTTCTATATTCAAAACCTGAGAGATTTTCTTTTAAATTAATAAAATGGACACTCATAGAAATTTATCCTTGAAAACCCAGAGTGAAAACTTATTTGTCGATTTGTCGCTAAAATGTAATCTCCATAGGTCATCTCTACGATGAAATATGAAAGGTTACTTCGTCTCCTAATTAAAAACCATTTTTTCATACATAGAAAATTAATCTCTAAAAAAAATTTTTTTTTTTTTTAAGAAGTTTCTAAAGGCAATATTTTTGGGGAAAATTTTGATTATTTGGGTTAAAGAAGATGTGGTTCATTTTATTCTAGAGTTGGACTATATTCTTTATCTATTCAAAACTTTTTGAGCCTTATTTTAAAAGGCAAATACTATGCATCCGACTTACGTGGAGTTGGGGTTAGATTCAAGTAGGCCTCACCAATAGGCTCCATCTCACATCCCAACTCAGGCGAATCAAGATGTTTGATATTTTCTTATTTTGAATACACATTTTTTGCACTCTATTAATTTTTATCTGCCTCCCCTCCATGGCCTAATCATTGGATTTGAAATGAAATTAGGACATATTCATTGCTGGGAGTGACTCATCATCTGCAGTCGTAGAATGGGCTATGTTAGAGATGCTAAAGAACCCTAGAGTGATGGAGAAAGCGCAAAAAGAGGTGAGACGAGTGTTCGGAGGAAAAGAAAACGTCGACGAAATAAATCTACACGAACTAGAATTGTTAAATTTAGTCATCAAAGAAACGCTAAGACTACGCCCTCCTGGCCCTTTGATTCCAAGAGAATCTAAAGAAAGTTGCATGATTAACGGATACCAAATACCTGCAAAATCAAAAATCGTTGTCAATGCATGGGCAATCGCAAGAGATCCTGATCACTGGACTGAAGCGGAGAGATTCCACCCAGAAAGGTTTATTGAGAGGTCAGTCGATTTCAAGGGGACTGATTTTGAGTTCATTCCATTTGGTGCTGGGAGGAGAATGTGCGCCGGCGTGTCGTTCGGGTTGGCAGATATTAAGCTTCCTCTTGCTCAATTGTTGTTCCATTTTGACTGGAGACTACCTGATGGAATCAACCATGAGAATTTAGATACGAGTGAGAGCTTTGGTTTGTCTGTAAGAAGAAAAGAGAATCTCTACCTGATTCCGATTCCTCGGAATCATGTTCCTATCACGTAAATCATTTCGTTAAATTCAAAAAACTAATTACACATTTTTCTTTAATTTACTAGTATTGTTTCTTCAAAAATCATAACGATTTTTTTTTTCCTCTTATACAAGACAGAATCGAACGCACAACCTCCCTCAAAGCCGCGTTGTTCCACTAGACCAAACGATCTTCGGCCATTACTGTGTTTGCAAAAACATATGCTTCCAAAAAAAATAAACACGTATACGAACTTTATTTTTGTGTTGTTTAAGTGGTGGAAATTTTCGATCATATTCCTAGTAAGTAAAGAATGCATAATTCTGCATTAAAAAAATTCAACGTAAGACATAAAAGTACTCACTCATAGACGTTTAATTAACTTCAAAAAAAATAAAAACGTAACCTACAGGAAAATTTCTTACTTTTTCAACCATCGGACATGCAAAAATTCTTCTATAACATGAGTTTTAGAAATATTTACTTCTAGTAACTGTTGCTTGATCAAAGAAACTAAGAAAAGAATAAAGGATGAACTTTTTATGGCAAGGTACCATGTTAGTAGTGCACATTTTTAAACGTTATCACCAGTCAAAATCATATCAAAACGGAATATATCCAAAACTGACAGAATCTTATGCATATTTGACGGATTAAAATACGTCGATTTTTACTCTGGATCAGGGCAGTGGTATAGCAGACCACACACCATGAGTGCATCATCAACTTTGGCACCCTCCTACCAAAGTTCATACATGGCCAATCAGGCCATTATCTTCTCCACTCTGAGACAATCCACATAACAAAATAACGAAAAATAAGAACCGGTGACCCCTTTGACCGAAGATTCCAGCAATTATTAGAGGCCAGCCACAACGGCCTTTATAACTTTGTGCCATGAAAGGATACGCATATTTCATGGTAATAACAAAACTTCCCATCCACAAAACGACCTTGCAAATAACGGATAAAGCAATATAACATATTACAGATAACAGGGTAAAAAAGCGGGTTTTCTCAAACTTCGAACATAACAGGGCAATCTTTAGAAGTAAAGGTTGGTTGCTCGGCACTGCCCAACATCAGCTTCTGCAATGATCATTTGAATGTACAAAATTGGAACTCAAAGAGTAACATGCTTGCATGGTTGAATCGTCAGCACATACAGGCTCAAATTTAGGAAAATAAATTATGCGAATTCAGAAACAAGTCGGGTATTTTTTAGCAATACATGTCTAAGCTATCCAAAAATCGAGATACTTACACTATCATGCTCTACATATCATAGTGTACATGTTATTTTAAAGAGTCAATATATATTTTCTGTCGGCTGTCACAATAAGTTCTCTGTCCTATACGCTACATACATTTGGTGAAAGAAGGAGTACAAGAAAGCAGGTGAAATGACTCGTCGAAATCAGGCAAATTTCGCAATCAGCAAGGATTGCTCTCAAATGTGCCTAAGTTTGACTATTAAACTAGCGTTGATGGCTAATATTCACATGCTAAACAGTCGATAAGATTACCTCAAGCTGGCCCCGAAGATGTATGTACAGTTGGAAAGACAAGGTCAAGCCCTTCTGCATTCCGACGACAGAAGTCCCATTCCTTCAGTGAGGTGACTTATGCGTTGATCATGGTCCCAACCATTCTCCTTCCCTAATTGCAAGTCCTGATCATGTGTCATTCCACCATCCACATAACTCGAATTTATTTCATCCGTGTCCTCTCCTGGAAAAAATTGTTCCCACAAAGAATCACTAAATGCCGGGAGTTTAGGAACTTCACCAAATAAGATGTTCCCATCAGGGGCATCCGGAAACATAGCATCACTATCAGTAAGCATCTCCGCATCCAAAACTGCCGACATATCCACGGATTCCGCATTAGTGGTTCCAGAATTAACAAAGTTCACATCAGGTAGCTCTTCAGTTCTTTTAGGTGGAGCTCCTTGAGTCCCAACAAGGTCGGGCATAACCCTTTCCTCCTGAGCAGCCTCAACATAATTGCTAACCACATGAGGGGAAGACCGAATCTCGGGAATGGCTTTCAATGGAGAAAGGGAAGGAAATCCAGACTCCCCTTGCGCAAAGGATTTGCCAGAATTTTGCGTAACCTCTGAAAGGGACACTTCAGAGAAACGACTATTGCCAGTCCCATTGTCTAATACATTGGTAGAAGAAACACTGTCAATCAAGAAAGCATCAGGATTGTTCAATGATGGTTCCCGCCTAGGAGATCCGTTCATCTTCAAAATCTGCTGGAGCATTGCTCTTGCTGCCTCGTTCATTGAAGGTTGGAACTTGATAATTTTTCCATCGGGAGCATTATTCCAATGCTCGCTAGCTGATTTTTCATCATCTTGTCTTGGAAGTCTCCTTTTCTTATTGCCTCCAGTGATTTGCCTGCTACTTTCATTTTGCTGCTGTACAAACTGTGCTAAGAAGCCAGGTCTGTGCATAGCCTTTGCAAGGAATGACATCATTTGCTGCTGCCGCTGCTCCATCACCTGAACCCGCTGCCCCACATTTTGCAATTGGCTATCTGTAGTTTGCTGTTGCTGCCTCAACCTAACAAGTTCCTGCATAAGAACATTCTTGTCCCGTTTAAGTCTATCAACCTCCTCCTCCAGACCAAAATTTCCCACTTCTACGCATGCCGCAACTTTCGAGCTTGGAGGTTGTGCTTGTTGACCATTTTGTGTATGTGTTGGTTTCCGCCTGTTTATAGTCTTCAAAAGGTGCTTTTGACCTCTTAGAAATCCCTCATTGGCAAATTCCCATCGATCTGGGTCAACCTTCTTAAAACCCTGAAATTAAAATGAGAGAAGTTGCCATCACAACAAAAATGATAGACAGAAAAATGACTTCTTTTGATAACTACACAAGAACAGCGTAAGCTTGATATTGTATTTCTTTCCCTCATCCAGCCACAAGCACAGCATCAATACGACAATCATCATTATCGAAAACAATAACAGTCTCCAAGAAAAAAAACACTAACTGGATTAAAGAGAGACTCTTTAAATTCTGTCAACAATTTTCTCTGTTTCCGAAAATTCACCATGGTAGATGTACTTCATATGCAAATCCAACCTAAGAAATGTTATGGTAACATAAACAAGCGACAAGAAACATCTTAATGGAGCTAAATGTAGTAAATACTTGGAATGATGTCATTCACATAGAATCATAATTGCTAAACATTTTTCTTTTATCAACCTTTTAGCTCCATCAAACATTAATCAAAGCTGTCTACGGCTTACTTAGAGTTCCACTAGAAAGATCAAACCAATAATAAAAGGGCTGGACTACACATCCACTCACGGCGTATTTCTCCTATTCGAACCAGGGTTGGAAACCAAACTTCTCCTCACGAAGGGATCTATATTCAATATGCAATCAAAGGATTTCCCCTCCTTTGATTTCGCTCAGCTCGTACAGCAAATATTTTGTTTCAAACAAGTAACCTACCTATAGACTCTTTTCAATAAGGAAAAAAAGCTTAAGGAAAAGGTAATTTCAAAGTCAATGTTAAGAATTCAATATGGCAAAATCTTCACAAGAGTATAAAGAAAAACCCCAAGTGAGTTCAAGGTCAAAGATATAACAAGCAAAAAGAAAATCTCCCAAGTCCATTTACTACATGAGTTCAAATTGAGAGATAAAGGTGCAAAACGTATAACCACCCAAGCGCACTAACTTATACAAGTTCAAAGTCAGGGATAAAGTTCAATATTCCCAAAAAGAAAGTAGAGAAGCCCACCAGTGCATTTTCCTATAAATTACGAGTCACGAATAATGGTGCATATTATTATATTTGTCAAGAACAAAGAAAGGGGTATACCCAAGAACGAACGGGTTTACACCTCTCTATCAAGTTTAATGTTTTGAGCCTATGCAATTCACCCTTATAAGTGAGATGCTGGGTTTAGAGCTTAACTTAACTCTGACGCCCTATCAACTTAAAGTCTTTGGAAATGATAGAAAAGGAAAGAAACAAACCTTGGGACTGTGGTAGTAGACACCCATTCAAGATAACAAGGCGTCTTGGTAGTTTTTAATTAACGACCGTACTAAGTATTTACCAAAACTGGATCATTACTTGAGTATCTGTGAATGAATTTTCATCTGTAAGAGTCGGCACAACCTCAATTATAAAAATGGAAAACTTAAGTAAATAGGCAGTTTTAAACACTTATTTATAAAAATGACCGAACTTTTCATATTTAGGAAAATGGCTGGTGGCAGTGAATGATCATAGTCAATCAGTGATTGATCATAATCAACCAGTGAAAAACACATATTAATACTAGTCTAATTGACCGTTATCCAAAAAGATCATTTTCCTAATTTTACAGAATTTTGGACTTTTTTTTTTTTAACAAAAAAGTTCTTAAAAAGAAAAACCATTTACCCACATATCCATTATAAAAACCTTGTATCAAGTCATATAAACCATCATCCTTGAATCAAAATTTTAAAAAATATATATATATATATATAGAAAAAAATTATCAAAGTTTTTGGCATCACAAAACCACAGTTCCTTAAAAGTTTGATGCAAGAATACGGAAAACCAAGAATTGCCCAAGTGAATTAGCAGAATTTCAACTCAAAATCAACTTTCCTCAACCCTAGAAAATCAATCGCAGATAGAACAGATACAAGATATCAAAAACTAGCTAAAACGATCAACTAGCCCTAGAGAATGACAACAATTTCAAATTTCCTCAACCTAGAAAATCAAACACCGAGAAAACAGACAAAATATCCACACACAAAAAAAATCACTAAAAATGAAAATTATAGAAGAGAACAAAAGAATCGGGAAATTTGAAGGACGAACATAGGTATTGAGCTGGCGGACGAAGCTGGAGAAGTTGTTGTGCTTGAAGAACTTGGGAAGGAGGTCTCTGGCGAAGAGAGGGGCGTTCCAGACGACGAAGCTGTTGTTGCGATCGCTCCACGACACGATTGAGTCGGTGGAGTGGTCGTCCACCATGTCGTACGTTTTGCTCAGAAACGGCGGCGGCGGAGCTGCTAAATGGCCGGAGTTCGTCATCGACGACGCGGCGTCGCGAGCTACCTCCATTTTCAGACACACAAAATTCACGAAGAATTCTAGAGAGAGAGAGAGAGAAAGAGGGGTGGGTTTTAGCTAGAAGAGGGACAAATAAGGGGAAACTGACCAGGAACAGTGTTCGCATTTATTCGTTCGCGGTTTTTTTCTTTTTATTTTATTTTTCTTGTAATTGTTTTTATTTTTATTTTTTTTTTTAAGCTTAATTGGATAATAGGTTGAAATTCGCCATTTGGAGTTTTTGTTTTGGAAGCTAGTTGAAACACGTTCCAATGATACATTCTGATACATTATTTTAAATAAAAAAATCATTCAATAATAAATTCAAAACTTGAAATATATATTATATTTATTTTTCATTCTTCTTAATACCGATTTATTTTATATTGTTATTTCAAAATTAATTTTTTCATTTGAAGATTGTGCATCAAATGATCACTTAATTTAATAGAGTATGAACATAGTATTGTTAAAATATATATATTTAAGATGTATTAATGTAGATATACGAGAAAATCATTTAAATAAATAAGTAAAAAATTATTTTAGTAGGGCAATAAAAAAAGTATTTATGAACATTGTATTTAATAAAAAGATATAATGAAAGATAAACTAAAATTTTAAAAGGATATTCGAGAATGAAAGAGAAAATATAAGTGTTAAAATTTGTTTTGAATTATCATAGAAATGTGTTATAATAATTTTAATTTATATTAATTAAACTGATGGTGTGTTTGTTGCATCATTTTAAATTCAAAATATTCATTTTATTTAAAATCCAAATCCACTTTTTCAAAATTTACATTATATTCATTAAATGAGCATAATTTCGTAATTACATATCGCACATCTTTCGATAAAACTCCCCGCAAATCAAGAAGTAATAATTGTTGCATCAAGATATGACAATCATGTGTTTTCATTCATGAGCCTCAAATCACATCCCTTCAATAAGTGAAAAAGTATGACATAAAATCTAAATTTTTGAAACAAATACATATAGAGATTATAGTAAAATTACAAAAAAAAAAAAAAGTGAGGACAAAAATTTATTTTAATTATGTAGATTTTTTAATTATCAAATAGTATGTTTTAGCAAAAAAAGAATGATAACAATGATGTGATTTTAAAAAAAAATTTAAAAAATAATTTTAGCATGTATGAAATAAAAGAATGAAAGAAAATATTCTTGCACCTGAAGAACGTAAAAAGAAAGAAAGAAAGAAAAAACAAACAAACAAAAAAAAAATGTTACCACTAGATAGAAAGGGGAAAAAAATGGAAATGATCTAGAAAAAACCATGGGTTGACAAGTGTTTGAAGGAGAGAAGAGCAACATTGATTTTTTTTCATATGTTAGGATTAGAATAAATGAATGTTTAAAAATGTTTGTTTGATTAAAATGTAAATAAAAAATGTTTGTTCACATTTATTTATTGGCGATTTTTTTTTTTCTAGTAATGATTTTTTATCCTTTTTTTTTAGACCCAATTGGATAAGTTTTTATATCATAAATAAATAATTTTATGAAATGTTTACTTTATTAAAATGTAAATTGAAAATTAGTTTATGTTTAGTTGATAACTTTACAAAATAGAGTTATTTTTATACTTTTACGCATGTAAATTGATTATGTTTTTAAATATTTTAATAAATTTTAGATTAATTTAATTTAATTTTACATAATTTTAATTTAGATAGCTTATTTTGATTTTGCATAATTTTATTTAATTTTATATAATTAGTCTAATATTAATTTTAATATGTTGTTAATAATGGATAAGTTTTTATATCATAAATAAATAATTTTATGAAATGTTTACTTTATTAAAATGTAAATTGAAAATTAGTTTATGTTTGGTTGATAACTCTACAAAATAGAGTTATTTTTATACTTTTACGGATGCAAATTGATTATGTTTTTAAACATTTTAATAAATTTTAGATTAATTTAATTTAATTTTACATAATTTTAATTTAAATAGCTTATTTTGATTTTACATAATTTTATTTAATTTTATATAATTAGTCTAATATTAATTTTAATATGTTGTTAATAATTTATCCCTCAAAATAATTAATTTTCTCGTTTGTGTAATTTAATTTGGTGAAATTGGAGACAATATGACTATTTAAAAGCTCAAAAAGGATTCAAAATTCAATTTACTCCAGAACTGACCAGAGCCATGCGCAGAGGAGGAACTGCGCAACAACTCGCTCTCCAAGCCGTCCGATCAGCCATCCAAGGGTCCAGACGTGCATGTGTACTCCAAACCAGACAGTCATGCGTGGAGAAGCAGGCTCCCACTCAGCTGTGCTAGATCCACTGCTGGCGTGTCTACAGAGTTTGAGTGAGCTCGCTTCCTAGACCAGCCAGAAGTCGCCACGTGGACACACTACCAGGCAGTTCCTCTTGCCTCGCGCCAAGTATCCAAATGTGTTAGTGGCAGGGCCACGCCAGAAGCTGCTGAAGCAAGAAAGGAAAATTAATAAAAAAATAAAAAAATAAAAATAAAAAAGAGGAGTGGGGGGCAGCTGGTGGGAGGCTTGAGACTCTGAGGCCAAAAACAGAGGCCAAACCGAATGAGGAAGGAGATGAGAAAACGAAGAAGAAAAAAAAAATAGAAAAATATAAAAATATAAAAAAGCCAAAAAAATAGTAGTATAGTGTTTTTATGTTTAGGATTTAGTTTTTAGTTTTAGGTTTCGGTTTTTACTTTCAATAAATTTCAAGGGAGATAACATTTGAAAAACAAAAGGAGCATATGAAAAATTAAGTGAAAAATTAAAGATTTGTGGAAACAATCATTAGAGTTTCATTCTTTTTTCTCATCTCTTTTATTTTTTTTAGATGATGCTTGAACCCCTAATTTGCTTAATTTTGTGTTATTTTCATTTATGGTTATTGTATAGTTTGTTGGTTTTAAGATTTGATATAGCTCTACGTGAATTATGTTTTAATGATTTGGTTATTTGTTAATGAAGTCTTTATTCAATTCATTTGTGTTTTTCTATGCTTAATGCTTCTAATTTGTTGGGAAATGAATTAATTGATTTGATTCATGAATTTTAATGCTTGGAAAAGATTAATACATTTATTGGTTTGGAAAATACAATCGTAGTTGTTGTTGTGTTTAGGAGGCCAATGATATTTTGATAATCATATAAGGATGTGCTTAATGAATGTGTAGGTAAACAAGTTAGATAGGGATATCAATTTAGATACTTATGTATATTATCTTATTTGACAATCGGGAGAGGTAATGAGGTTATATTAGAGGCATTGATTAATGAATTGGATGAAATTTAATAATAATTGCTAAATCAAATAAGCATAAGAATAGTAGAGTGAAATCAATTCCCTAGAACTTTACTTATGTCTTTTTATTCCTTCAGTTTTGATTGGTCATTTTAGTTTACTTTATTTATTTTAATTTGTATTTTTGTTATTTTTAAATCGGCCGTTCAAATATCCTAGTGTTAACAAATTTCGGCAATTAACTTAAAATTGAACACAATCCTCATAAGATCAACAACCTTACTTATCACTTTATTACTTGTTCGACTCGTACACTTATGAGATTTCATGCAACATTGGTTCATCAATTGCAACGAGAATCCATAAATTTTTTAGTTTCGCCATTGGTTGAGCTATAATTCCAACCTTGTGTCAGGCCCTACGAGCCAAGGGACAGTCTCAGGTAGACTGTTTCTATGGGGCCTTCAATATACAAAAGCCTACATAGCAGGCGAGCTTGACTCATTCAAAAAACGAATGAATTGGCTAAGCCTTTGTAGGTGAAGAATTGGGGACAAAGTCGATTTCAACTAGCAGCACTTCCAGAGTCAAGTAGGCTTCCTTGCGTTCCCAAGAGCATCCCCTTTTTCTTTTCTTTTTTTCATCTCGCTCTAAAAATGAAAAAAAAAAAATTTGGACTAGAGTTATTTGATTTTTCAAAAACTAATTAAAATTTTTACTAACTTTTTGGAAAAAGACAAAAATGAGTTAGAAAAGTTTAATGAATGGTGTTTCAAACAAAGACTTAAAATGTATTAGGATTTTAACGGATAATATGGATTGTGTTTTGTTATTCACGAGGTTATGAGTGTTTAACAATAAATATTATCTCGTTTTTATTTAAAATAAAAAAGTTATGTATTTTAAAGTGTAAGTACAATTAAAAAAATAAAAAAAATTAAGAAAATAATAAGGTAAAGTTATAGTTGAGTTATTTAGGCTTTTTGGAGACGGAGAACCAAACAGGATCTTAATAGATTCATTCCTTTTTTTTTTCTTTTTTTCCTAACAACTCATATGTTTTTTTTTTTTTTAATTAACTATTCAATAACTAAAAAACAACATGTGTTTTCAGAAATTATGCAAACTGCCTAGTTCTTAATTATGATAATAAGGAGTTCTTTTAAAGAAAAGGTTAACTACAAAAATCACGAGTTTATTTTTTACTTTCAGAAACTCATAAATAATAACAAAGAAACGTTTTTTTTTTTTTTCCCCCCCTGAGTTTCTGGGTAAATACTCCTCAAAACTGTGGGCAAATTTATTCCAACTTGTACTACAAGTTATTCTAGCCACCTTGTGCTAACTTAAAAACTGTCTGCATATGGTGGTTTCTTTCGGTTTGAAATCGTTGAACATCAATTCAATCATGATTCAACGTACGGATGGCGAGTTTTCAAGTAATAATGTCGTTTCTAATGACATCAAAAAGGACATGAAGTTGATCGGACCAAGTGGAAATTCTTATCTTTGTTCAAAGTCGAATTTAGAATAAGATATATGGCGTACTGCTCTCATTCAAGCTATGTTTGGCAAAGCAAGCAAAGAAAATAGACAAAAATTCCACTCCAAGGTGTTTGAAGCCCTTTTTATTTTATTTGATTTTATTTTATTTTTTCCATTGGCAAACTCCTTTGGATACTTCCTTCGTTAAGTTTTAGCAAAGTATCCATTGGGGTGGGAAGCTCTAGAAAAAGGGTGTAAGGTGGGTATTGAAAACGAATTCAACTTTTCATCATTTAGCAAATATGAACTGTTAATATACAGAAACTAATAAAACTATAAGGAAATACTTACGGTAAAAAATAAAAACTGTATTTTTACTTTACTGGTAGGTACTGTTATTTTGACCGTTTAATAAACATTTCAACGATATGATATAACAATCTTTATGTTAAAAATTTATGGTGCATCATGAAAAACTGATTCAATCGTAGATCATACCGTTGAAGAGTTAACCAAATAATTAAAATAACTATATCTATCGATAAAGTAAAAAAAAGAAATAGAGTTTCAACCGTTAGTTTTTCTAACAGATTGGGCGAGACCACATGGTGGAACAAATTGTGGTCTACCAAAATCCTAAACAAAAGTAAGATCCACGTTCTGAGGTCATTTCCATGAAGCTTTACAAGTGAGAATTCAACTTGAAAGAAAGGGTGTTCCAATTGCCCTCGCTGTTCAAATATTGGGGAAGAAAAGATGACTTTGTGGCAATTTGAAATCGCGCGGGACGGCTTCTTGGTGATTTCTTGACTTGTCATGGTCTTGATGAGGGGCGGTGTGTCGTACCTTCCTCCCAAAACTCGCTTGGCGTCCCCTAGTGTGGGAACGATTAAGTTTAACGTTGTCGCGGCTGTTAATGAGGCCAAAGACTATATTGGTGATGGAGTTGTGGCAAGGGACGATCATGGGACTGTGTAGGGAGCAGCGGCAATCGGCGTGTCTTTGGTAACTTCTCACCTCGCGTAGGAGAATGTCTAGCCGTTTGGGAAAGTGCTTGTTTACCTGGCTTTTGAGAGCTTTTCTTTGGTCCTTCGAGACGGATGAGGTCAATATTGTGCGCTTGGTCTACAATCCTAATAGCCACTCAATGGAGACTAATATCATTAAAGATATTCGTAATTCGATGAATCAAGCTAATAGTGATAGTGTTTGTTATGGTTCTCGGAAAGTGAACCCGATAACTCACTTCTTAGCTAACTTTGCTTTGTTTAATTCTCCTTCTTCGGTTTGATTGGATGTTTTACCCAGATTTTTGGGTTCTTTTATAAGAAACAATTTATTGAATCTGTAATTAATCTGAATTTCTCTTAAAAAAGAAAAAGATAAGTTAACTTTAGTTTATGGTCTTTTTTCTAATAGAATCTGTTCTTTCTTTAAATACTATTCATTCATTTAATAACATTATTAGTTTTTTTTCTTTTAAAGAGTAAACCACTATTTTTTTTTTAAAGGAGATTTTTATAGTAAGTACTTGAAAAAATACAATACTGACAAGAGTTTTGTTTTCATCCGTCAGTTTGTATAAAAATCTGTCTATTCTATAAATCTTTATTTTATTTGATATAATTTTGATCATATTAAATAAAAAAAAACATACATTACAAATATGAGGTTTTATCGTAAAGAGACTCAATTTTTAATAAAAAATTAAACATTTATCTTCTTTTTTTTTTTGCTAAAAAATCAAAATTGCTTACAAGTTTTCTTGGAATATTCTAGGTAGAATATATATATATATATATATATATATATATAAATCCTTATGGTATAGTATTGTAACTTTGTGCATGCTTGTTTATATTTGAGATGATTTTGGTCGAATTTAACCTCATCGGAGTTAGCTTAGCAAGTACAAAGCGAGAAGTATAAATAGAAAACTCTCAAATCCTAAGCCAAAAAAAAAAAAAAAAAAATTCAGTATAAATTATGTGTCTTATCCCGTAATAAAAAATACTTTTAGTTAGATCTGTTGGTCGAAAGCATGCACCCCCAATGGGATGAATTATTATAGACGTCATTTTTTAATTTTAGTATTTTCACCACCAATTTGGAGCGTTAATTGATATGTCAATTGATTGGTCATCTAATTTGGCAACTAATTCCTATAGAGCTGTGTGCTTGACTTTTTTATACCAAAAAAATTATTGCTTTTAGTTGAATTGAATCTTTTTGCTTGCCTCTTTTTTTTTATTAATTTAATTTAAAATGAATTTTAAATTCAATTGGAAGTTTCCTCAACGTTTCTCACGTCAGGCCAGAGAGAACTTTATAGAAATGAAGAAATGATTGTTTATATTTTCCTTCTTGATTAACTGCAGTCATACTCTATGACCTCAAAGTGAAATATGAATATACTATTATAAATAATATTTATATATATATGTGCGTGCACATTTAAACCATGATCTAAACCACCTAAAAATTTTTGGTCTAAAAAGTATGTATGATTCTTTTTGACCACAAAATGCTTTATATAGAATGTTTGAAAACAAAGTATGGATTTTTCTTTTTATTTTTTTATCATACAAAATACAAAGTTACCAAATTATTTAAATTTAGAACTGTAAATATAGAGGGGATTAGACTGGTTAATCCGTGACCCACCGTTTTAACTTGTGGGTTGATGTGGACCATTTCAATCTGGCTTGGCATCCTGGCCAAGTTGGGCGAGGTTTGTTGTTTAATTTTTTTTAAAATATCAAATATAAATATGTCATTGTTACATATACATATAAAATTGATCTGACCTAGCCTATGACTCGCCCAATACAAGTATAGAATGGGTCTTTCTTTCATTCGTACATGTTAGACCGATCCGTATTTGTCCTTTTAATAGTGCTGGACGATCGATATTTATAGCTATATTGAAATCAGGTATATAGAATATTTTAAAAATGCTGAGTTAAAAATGCATAATATGAATGTCATACCAAAGTAAAAAGTGACGGTTTGTAATAAATAATGCACGACTCTCATTAGTATAATATAAATAAAACAGAGGAAAATAAAAATAGTCAGTCATGCCAAGTAACTAGTAGATTTCAAGTTTCGATTTCAAGTTTTCTCTATCATATTTTGCCCCTGAATATCCTTGAAAGCCTCAACCGTTGGATCACCTTTTTCCATTAAAAAAAAAAAAAACCCATTTTCAAACATTGAATGGCTAAGGTTGAATGGTGGACATGACCCCCATTACTAGACTGGGGGACTACAGCCAACCCCTTAAAAGATACCTCACGTTTGGAGAAAACAAATGTCTGAATGACAATTTCATTCTATTTTTCTCATTTTTCAAGGGAAAGAAGAGTATAACGTATTACATGGTTATTCCAAGCTTTGTAAAAAAAATAATTCTACTGCATAAGATCTTTGACTTGTATTTATTAAGGAGAAACTAAAATATTACTAGGTTTCAGATTTGAGAGCTGCTACTCAAATCTCCCCTTCTAACTTACTGAGTTTACTCTAACAAGAATTTTGCAAATGTTATCTTGGGAGGGAGTGCATAACAAACAATAAAAACTAATATGACAGAGTTTTCCGATAAGATGGGAGAAAAAAAAATTGTCGAGAATTCTATTTTAAACTGTTAAATTTTTGTCAAATTTTTCCATTTTTGTATGTATGTGTGTATATACTAATTTAATGAGATATTAATCGATTATCGGGCACAACCAACAAAGCTACCCTACCGCTAAACTTCTTACTTAGATAACATCTGTAAAGTCTTCAAATTACAACTAGAAATTTTAAAGAGTAAACCACTATTTTTTTTTAAAGGATATTTTTATAGTAAGTACTTGAAAAAATGCAATACCGATAAGAGTTTTGTTCTTATCCGTCAGTTTGTATAAAAATCTGTCTATTCTATAAATCTTTCTTTTGTTTGATGTAATTTTGATCATATTAAACAATAAAAAACAAACATTACAAACATGAGGTCCTATCATAAAAAGACTCAATTTGTATTAAAAAAAACATTCAATTAGGAGAAGGAAAATTCTTTGTTCTTTGGTTTCACACGTGTGGATACGTTAATCTAGTGTCTACATTATATATAAAGATATTACACATTGACATGCACTTAGGAATGAGAATAAAGTACAAAAATGTCCATGGGACGCTAAGTTTATTTTATCTTATTTTTTTTGTTATTTTATACGAACATCATCATGAATTTTTTGAATTTGAAAGTTTAGTCCTTAAACTATTTTCTTGATAATTAACCATTTGAACTTATGATTATTGGCACTATCAGTTCTTCTTACTTGAATCCACTAAAATTTTGGACAATTTTTTGAACATAACTTGCTCATTATATAACAAAAAGAGCATTGTTGATTATTTTTTTAATTTAATTTTAATACAAATTCCTATTATAATTTCAGAATACCCTTCTTATACTATAATGTACGAGTTATGTATAAAAAATCGTGGAAATATTAACAGATTTGAGTAAGAATGATAGATATTGTTAAAATTATAAGTGCAATGCCAAGAAAAAAATTTAGAGGCTAAATTGCCAAAAATGAAAAGTTTAAGGGGTATCTATGCAAAAAAATGGTCCCATTTTTTAGCTAGGTTAACCAAAACTAATGGTTTATATATATATATATATATATATATATATATATTTCAATTATTATGGTAGAATTCTCTCTCTTTTATTTTAATTGTCACTATCCACGTTTTTGGTGTATTAATAAACTTTTTATTGATAGTTGCAAATTGAAACATTTTTATTTGAAAAGAAAAATTAAAGATGAAGAATTTGAACTCTATATTTTGTAATGATATTAAATGTAAAATTATGGTTAAATTATATCTATGGCTATTGTTACAATAATAAATAATAATAAAATTATTTATATTTTCACCAAGGTTGATTTTTTTTTAATGTCATTTTCTAGAATTCTCATATTTACATTTTCCATCCTCTGCCAAATACTCTCCATCGCACTTAAATGTGTCTATTCATTTTCATTTTTATATGTCTCAAAAGCAATAATAAAATATTCAATTGCCAAGCAACAAAATTGGAAACATGAAGTTGGGAAAAAAAAAAACAAAAAAACAAAAAGTTAGGTATCGAAAAAATGGATATACAAATTTCTTAAAATTTGATGATTTAAGAATTACGTAAAAATGACATAATTTTATTTATCCTAGCTACTACAAAATTCTCTTAAATAATTGTGGGATCGACTATCATCCGCCAACAGTGTGATGAGACATTTAAGACGTACGTTCCACCCTTTTTGGCCAAAAGTCAAGTTGTTATAAAATGACTTTTCTTGTAGATGGTTTTTCATGGAAGGTGACGACTACATTATTACCAAAGTTTGAGCAAAAGAAATAGAAAAAAAAAAAAGAAAAAGAAAAAGAAAAAGCATCTAAGGCAAAAGTAAACTTCAAGTTTCAAAACATCAAACTAAAAAAGAAAGAGCAAATTAAATAGCATTTTTAAACAGAAAAATAATAAATTATAATATAAAATTTTAAACATAATAATAAATAATATAATTAAAATAATGATCATATAATATCAAAAAAAAAAATCTCTCGTCCTTCATCTTCTATTTCTTTAACATGTATTATACATATAAATTTACTGTTAAAATTTATCATAAATTTGAAATTTTAAAAAAAATCTAAGGAAATCTATGTATTTACTAAAAACATATGTTATAATTTATCAATTTTAAAAAAAAAAACTGCTATAAATTTTAAAGATATCTATAAAATATTCTATATATGTGATTTTAATATAGCTATAAATATGGATCATCCAACACTATTGAAAGGATAAATACGGATCGGTCTGACATGCATGAATGAAAGAAAGACCCATCCCATACTTGTATTCTGCAGATCATAGGCCAGGCCAGATCAATTTTATATGTGTATGTAACAATGACATATTTATATTTGATATTTAAAAAAAAAAAAAATTAAACAAAAAACCTCTCCCAACTTCGCCCAGGATGCCAAGCCAGGTTGAATCGGTCCACATCAACCCACAAGTTAAAAAGGTGGATTACGGACTAACGAGTCTAATCCCTTCTATATTTGCAATTCAATTTAAACAACTTCGTAACTTTGTATTTTGTAGGATAAAAAGAAAAAGAAAAAGAAAAATCCATGCTATGTTTTCAAACATTCGATGTAAAGCATTTTTCTGGTCAAAAAGAATCATACATATTTTTTAGACCACAATATTTTAGGCGGTTTATATCATGGTTTAAATGTGCATATATATATATATATATTATTTATAATAGTATATTCATATTTCCCTTTGAGGTCACAGCGTATGACTGCAGTTAATCAAGTTCTCTCTGCCTTGACGTGAGAAATGTTGACATTTAAAATTCATTTTAAATTAATTTAATAAAAAAAAGAGGCAAGCAAAAAGATTCAATTCAATTTTTCTTTTGGTATCAAAAAGTCAAGCACACAGCTATATAGGGATTCGTTGCCAAATTAGATGACCAATCATTTGACACATCAATTAACGCTCCAAATTAGTGGTGAAAATACTAAAATTAAAAAATATAATTTGTACTCATTCAACAACAAAGAAATTTTTTTTTTTTTAAGTTTCGGATTTGAGAGTTTTCTATTCAAACTTCTCACTTTGTACTTGCTAAGCTAACTCCAATGAGGTTAACTTCGACCAAAATCATCTCAAATATAAACAAGCATGCACAAAATTACAAAACTATACCATAAGGATTTATATATATATATATATATATATATATATATTAGCTGCAGCCAATGCAAGCCAAGAGACAATAGAAGTGAAGTGTGAAAATGATTTCAAGTCGGTCAAATCAAATATAAGCACAATTAAGAATTAAATAAATACAATCTTGAAAAGGAAGGCAACAAGTTGATCTATGATTAACAAACAATTGATATTTTGATAGAGAAAGAAATTATTGAGTAGATTGAGTTTGTCACGTTATTCTATTTATATAATATATCTGTTTAGTAAATAATTGATATTTAAGTGAATTGTTAATGTCGGTTTTTTTAAAATTTCGAATCATCCTTCTTTCTCATGAAAATTTTTATCCTGGTTAAGTGACGAGAATAGAGCTGACAACTACAAATCATCTAAATATAACTTATTTATTGGATTAATTTCATAAATACCCCTGAACTATGCATGTACCATCCTTTATTTTGTCCCCTGAATTTTTAACACTGTTTAAAATACTTTCTTATGTGCATAAAAACATTCAAAATGCCTACTTTTCAGTTTATATACCTAGCGGATTTGCTAATATGAGATTAATTGTAACTTCAAAATACCTTTCGAACTATTGACATAAATCTTTTTAACGGGAAAAAAAAAAAAAAGAACTTATGCATATACATATATATATATATATATATATATTGATGAAAAAAATATGTAAAGTTCTACTTATTGGTTTTTATATACGTATATGGATACAACTTGACATGATTTATAATAAACAGAAAAATTTTAATTAAATATTACTTAGAAACTTGAAAAATAATAGCATAAATAAATGGCTTTATAATCTTTTTACAGTTTTAATTAGGATTTATAACATAAATTTTGCATATACTAAAGACAATTTTTCTAAATAATTTATTATTAAACCATGTGGAACATATCATGTTAACCATTGCTAGTATTGGTAGATTTACACGAAATGAGTGTTTTGACCACATTTAAAGAATGTGTGTGTATGTTTTCCTTTCTTTTCTTTTTCTTTTGTGTGTCTATCCGGACATGCTATTTCTTTTTATATAATGGGAGTTCAAATCTCATGCTTACAAATTCAATCTACATGACCTAAAAGAAACATACACAAATAAATACAATTTAACTATATCAAGCAAAAAAGAAAAAAGGGAATTTAACTCTCCCTTATTCACTTTCAATTAGAAACCGAAGTTTTTAATCGTTATATTAATAACATATCGGTTATTGTAAATTTCTAGTGTGAAAACTTAGAAGTCGGATAATTAAAAATTACTCAACAATTCAATAATTCAAAGCGATTTAAGTATTGAAGTTAGGCAAGAGCGTTGACATAAAGTTAGATTTTGGAGTGGGTCAAGATAGATAGGAGAGAAAACAGTTAAGAGTCTGTTTTCAACGAAACAAGTATTTTATATAAGACAATTTTGTGTAAAATATAGGGGAAAAAATATACTATTTTAGTTTTGTACATATAATAAATTTTGTCATTGCATTTTCAGTAGATTTAATAAACATTATCTATAGAGTGTGTATTCTAAAATGATTTTGATTTATTTTAGCAAATATAGTTTTGATTTGGAAATATTATGCTATATATATATATATATAGGCGCACTCACATATTTCGTTTTTTGTATCAAAGATAACAAAACATGCAGGTAGTATACTAAAAACGTTTCCACTTTAACATCCCATATGCTAGAAAAGAAAGAAAATAAGATATTATTTAGTAGTTAGAAAGGAAAGAAAATCATGAATTTGTAAAATTACTATATAATTTATTTATTTATATTATTTTACTTTAAAAATATGGATAAAAAAATAATTTAAATCAATTTTGGTAGATCCCACTGTAAATTTCTTTCTCACATATTTCTATTTATTTATCACTCATCCTACTTTCTTCGGTCATCTTTTCTATCCTACCAAACATAATATAAGTGTTTTCCAAGTACTCCCTGATCTCTATGTTTTCATCATTTCGAACATGAAAGAAAATCTCAATCTCATATATCTATATACATATATATTAGGAAATATAGTATTGATTTGAAGATAATATGTTTTTTTTTTTTTTTTTTGTTAAAGATGTAGAACTTTTGATTTCCATGCAAGTAGTTTTGATAAAAACTCCTTTTATTTTTATGCTAACGAAAAAACATTCTTACTCAGGAACCTGAAACGCCAAAGTGCAGTGTGTGCGTGTGAATGTATTGCTCAAAAAATTAAAATAAAATAAAAAAGGATGTGAACACGTATAATTATATAATGCAAATGGGTCAATAAAATCGTTGGCCAGTCTAATAAATGAGCAAAAGAAAACAAAAAAGAAAAGAAAATTCAACGTTGACCAACGTAGGAGGAGAGCTGTAGAGGGAAGGAAGGAGCTCATAAGGAGGAGGATAAGCAAGCAACATCCAGGAACTTGATCATCCCACTCTCTCTCTCTCTCCTCACTTTCTCTCTCTAGGGATCTCGTCAATAACACGTTGGTAAATCCGGATGTCCATTCCGTACAGAGACTGAGGAAGGATAACGCTATATAGAGAAATAATCAAACCAAGCTATTCCGCTAACCTACGCGTTCTCTACTGGTTTTTGTCGGTTTAAAACATCGGACAAGACTAGTTCACTGAACACAAAAAAACCTCATCATCTGAACTTTTTCGGTGTCTCTCTGCATTTTTGAGGTGATTTTCTCATCTGGGTTATTCTCCTTTTTCTTTTTTTTCTCTCTCTTTATCTGTACTTTTTGGTGTCTCTCAGCATTTTTTAGGTGATTTTCTCATATGCGTACTTTTCATTTTTGTGTTTTTCTTTCTCTTAATCTTTACTTTTTGGTTTGTCTGAGCATTTTTTGAGGTGATTTTCTCATCTGGGTTCTTTTCCTTTTCCTTTTTCTTTGTCTTAATCTATACTTTTTGGTTTCTCTGAGCATTTTAAGGTCTTTTTTCTCGTCTGGGGACTTTTCCTTTTCTGTTTATTTTTCTTAATCTTTGCCTTTTGGTTTGTCTGAACTTTTTTTTTTTTGGTGATTTCGTTATCTGGGTACTTTTCCCCTTTTTTCCTTCTTTTTTTTTTCTTTTATGGGATTTGGATTCCTTGTTTTTGCTCTTGCCCATCTGTTGGCCTGTTCTTCTTCTATTGTTCTTTTGTCTTTTGTTTATTTTTTGTTTTGTTTTTTTTAATTTAGGTTTTGATCTATGAGTTGGGTTTTGAATTATGTCAGCGGATAGTTGTTTTTTTTATTTCATTTTTAGTTTGTTTCCCTTTTTGGGAATTTTCTTGCTTATTTCTTAGTTTAGATTTCTGTTTCTTCAGCACCAAATGTGAAAATTTGATCAGATCATTATGGAGAAAAATCCTGAATCAACTTAGTAGGGAAATAAGGTAGTGATAGATTTTTTTTTCAAAGTAAGATAGATCTGGATGGATATTAGATATGGGCTGAAATATCTTTTCTTTTTGTTTTTCTATAACCAGCTCAATCAAACTCATCAATTTAGGAGCTTCCAAATTAGCTTAGTTTCAAACTCATCCATTTTAGGTCATTTCTTCAAATTTCAGTATTTGAAGGTTCCATTTCATCTTACTGTGTTGGTTCTTAGCTAGTATCCATTTGGTCTCCGAAATTTAATGTGTTCTTGGTCTTGGTTTTCCTTCCTCTACTCTTCTACGTTAGGTTTTATAACCTGCACAGTTTCCATCTTCCGTTTAATCAAGAAGTGACATCAAAAATGCCGGTATCGGCCCGATTCTTATGCTAATTGCATATTTAAGACTTAAGTTATTGATCCTACATTTTAAAAGAGTGCTTTAATCATTGAGGATTAACTCACTATGTTTATCCTATCTCGTTTTTACTCGCAATGATCTGGTTGTCTCCAATGAGCCTTATCATTTTGTTGGTTTTTATAATGTCATTTTACTGTTTCCTCGTTTACCATGAACTTTAGACTTTGGCACTGTATCTTTATTTATTTATTTTTTTGTCCAATCTTTAATTGTCCGCAGTCGGGATTCTGATCTCCTCTATATCACTGACTCGTCCCTTCTTCTTCTCTCTCCTCTTCTTCTGTTTTTACATATCTCGCCCTAAGTAGAAACTAATCGTAACCTTGGGATTCTTGATTGTCATGGCATTTTCAAAATTCACCTCCAATCTTGTAATGATCGGAATGCTTTCTCAGTTCTCATTATTTGAATTCTGCTCATGTCCTTTGATACTGAAGTTACAATTTATTATGCTTCTGGTACTAAGAAGTACATGTACAATGATTTTGTTTCTAGCAGGTCTTTGAAAACGGTTTCAATTTGAAGAATTTCATTTATAGGCTCTTGAGTAAGGAAGGGCCGCCAAAGTGTTATTCAGTCATGACTTGTTTCACTCATTTATTCAGTCGGAGGGAGGACTTTGCGAGAAAACATGGTTTCGATGTGGATGATGGTAAGTTGCATCATCCTTTCGAAGGGATAGAAATAAAACAATGATACGTATTTGTTCAAAGTTTAATTCATGCTTTTGAGATTATTTGCATATAAGGTCATATGCTTGAAATTCGATACTTTGCATGGAACCCAATTTAATGTGACATCACGAGAATTTTATAACATTTTCTTCTTTCCCAATCACAGAAATTTCTGGAATTCATGATGTGAAAATTTACACTTACAAAGAACTAAGGGTTGCGACCGAAGATTTTAGTCCAGCCAATAAAATCGGGGAAGGTGGTTTCGGTTCTGTGTATAAGGTAACTGCCGCTTTTCTATTTTACCACGTGTTCTGGATTTTCCCCTTCTTTCACAAAGCAGAAATTCCTAATACTGTATCATTGATTGTCAGGGACGGCTTAAAGATGGGAAGATTGCTGCTATTAAGGTTCTTTCACCTGAATCAAGGCAAGGGGTGAAAGAGTTTTTGACAGAGATTGAAGTGATATCAAGGATCGAGCACGACAATTTAGTTGAGCTCTATGGCTGCTGTGTTGAAGGAAATAACAGAATTTTGGTCTACAACTACCTCGAGAATAATAGTCTGGCACAGACTCTTCTTGGTAATTTTATAATTTTGCTCTTTTGGAAAATTTTTCTGTTTTATAGCTCCCTCAGGATACTGTTGTGTTGCCATGGGGACGGGGTAGCCCCGACTTCCATAGGTCCTTGGTTCAACCTCCAAATGAGAATTGGGTATATCTCTAGGCTATTTTAGTAGCAGTATCTTTTTTTGACAATCTTCTTTGGATGTATTATTCTCTGTTTAGAGCTCTTCATTTCTCACATTATATAGTCATCAAATGGAATCTAATGTTCAAAAACTGTTTTATCTTT
Organism: Ficus hirta; assembly: GCA_038430175.1. Taxonomy (NCBI): domain Eukaryota; kingdom Viridiplantae; phylum Streptophyta; class Magnoliopsida; order Rosales; family Moraceae; genus Ficus; species Ficus hirta. The sequence continues at coordinate 1,796,231 of CM076588.1, forward strand.
AGGTGGAAGTCAACGTTATAGTAATATCCAATTTAGTTGGCGAACACGGTATAATATCTGCGTCGGGGTTGCACGCGGCCTTGCATTTCTTCATGAGGAAGTACGACCTCACATTGTTCACAGAGATATTAAGGCTAGCAATATTCTTCTTGGCAAAGACCTTAGCCCAAAAATTGCAGATTTTGGTCTAGCGAAACTCATCCCGTCGAATATGACTCACGTCAGTACACGTGTGGCAGGAACAATGTAAGTTCTAACATTCATGTTTTCCCCTTCAACTTTGTATTCTCTTTCACCTTATCTTTTTCTGTCCAAAATGATTAAGAAATTCATATCCTATATTTGTTTCTACTTTTTGTTGTTTTAGTGGTTATCTGGCACCAGAATATGCGATTAGAGGGCAACTTACAAGGAAAGCAGATATTTACAGTTTCGGGGTTCTCCTTGTTGAAATAGTCAGCGGAAGATGCAACACAAATACACGACTACCTATTGGAGAAAAATATCTTCTTGTAAGGGTATGTATTTCCTGTGTCTGAACCTATGTAGTCAGATTTTTTTGGATGCTTAAACGGGAAAAGAAAATGTTATTTCGTGGCCGTATAGAATGTTGCTTGATTTTCATTTGTGATCATTTACTTTATTACATGCAATCCTTCACTCGACCATTAGTGACATATCGGGTTCGTCTATCTCAGACATGGGATCTCTATGAACGAAGAGAGCTGGTTGGACTCATTGACACAGCGTTAGATGGGGAATTTGACGTCGAGGAGGCTTGCAGATTTCTAAAAGTCGGTCTTCTTTGCACACAAGACAGTCCGAAGCTGAGGCCTTCCATGTCGACCGTGGTCAAGATGCTTACTGGTGAGGTGGAAGTTGACAACTGGGAGATAACAAAGCCAGGTTTGATAACAGATTTCATGGACCTCAAAGTGAAAGGCCCTCCGAAGACCACCAAGCCTCAAGCCATGGATGTTACATCTTCTTACAATCTGCCTTCTTCCTCGGACCAATTAGACACTACAACTTTGTATTCTGAAAGCTCTGTCGGGGCTACCTTCACTTCGACGTACAATCAAAGCATCAAGACGTGAGAGTTTTCTCCTTGATTGAGTTTATTGTTTTTTTTTTTTTTTTTCCCTTGTGGAGTCGACTACCCACCATGTGTATATGGAAGAACTATAATTATTTCTCTATTTTGCCCCTTTTTTTTGTGTGCTTTTTTGTTTTTTGTTTTTTGTTCAGTAGCCCTTTGCCAAAGGTATTCTTGTAAATGGGGCACGGCAGCTTTAGTATAAAGTGCTTAGAACTAAGGTACTCTTGTAAATGGACACAGCCTTGGTAAGTTGTAGAATGGTTTGGTAACATTCTTGGAGTTGGAATGATTTTGTTTTAATTTTTTATTCTTAACTCGGAATAGGGAAATTCGAACTCTGGACCTGAAAGGTTAAATCTGCAGTCACAAAACTACGTATCATTTTGATGATTCTGATTCTCAAAAAACAGTACTTAACGAAAAGAGCTGAAATTACACTAGGGTAGATGACAAAAATGTACATCTCTATCTCGTGCAATGCTAGCATCTTGTCGTTGCTTGAAGCATCGACAATTGAACAAGAAGGATAGAGAGAGGAGAGAAAAGGGAATCATTTAGGGTTTGGAAAATGCAAGTTCAAAATCATTGGAAAAACTCTCTAAACAAGAAAACAAAAAATGGTATTAGTGTTGGAACAAAATACATCTTTTCTACTTCTATACAAGTTTTTGCTCTAGTATTTTCTCCAAAGTAGCTCCAATGAAAAATTATATCAAGTCCTCTTCAAGTCACCAGGGAATTGCTAGAGTCCCCCAATAGGCTACTGCCTTGATAGAATGCCCGAGTCACCCGGTGAATGACCAGTCACGCTCCGGAGTCGCTATATCGGATCAAATATTTTCCATATTCTGTGTGGATCCGGTCAGATTTGCTGGAATTTATCTTCTTTATGGTTTAATAAGGGGTTATAATCTCCAACAAACTCCAATTCCACCAATTGTCCACAATAGTAGAGTCAAGACAATGGCAATCAGTTCTTTGAGGCAAGGAAACATAAATCATCATTTCATGTGAGGCTAGTGTTTTCATAAAGGGCAAATGAAATAAATTATATATATTAAAAAAAAAAAAAAAAGTAAAGGATTGGGTGGGCTTTGTCAATCAAGTACTTTAACTCCATAAGACTTTGCTTTGGAACAAAAACAAGGGAAGGTTACTTGGATTTATCAAAAAGACAGTTTTTTACTTGGAATTTATTAACATTCTCCAAAAAATAATAATAATAATAATAAATAAATAAATAAAATAGGATAAATTGCTCATTTAGTCCCTGAATTTTTAATTTTGTGTAATTTTGGTCCTTGAATTTTTTTTAGCAACTGGAATGCCCCCAAACTTTTAAAATATTACTACAATAGTCCTTTCCGTTAATTTTTAGACGGAATTTGTTAGTAATTTGATCAAAAAGTGTTGTTAACTAACGGATTTCATCCAAAAATTAACTTAAGGACTATTGTAGCAATATTTTATTAGTTTAGGGGCATTTCAACTACGAAAAAAAGTTCAGATACCAAAATTGCATAAAGTTAAAAGTTTAGGAACTAACCTAGTAATTTACCCAATATAATAAAATAAAGTAGAGTCTTTGCTTTTATTTTTTAGTCAATAAAAACATGAAACTAAAAGTAATGACTTTTCGGTAATTATTTGGGAACTACATTTTTAAAGTTTTCTAATAAATAATCAAAATGTTAAATTAAGTTTATAAATTCTAACTTAAATTCTGATATAAATTTTAAAGTTTATTTAAAAGATTTTTTTTTTTTTTTAGAAATCATATTTTCTGACTTTGATAAGAAGTTCTTTTAGAGACTTGAAAATTTTCAAACAAATTATTCAAACATTTTCAAAACCAACTTTTGAATCCATAAGCCAAAAGTAATTTTTAAAAATTCTATCAAACAGGTCCTTAATAATCCCGTAAGTATTGAATCCGTTAAAAGAATAAGTTGTATTATATAAATGAAAAGTGTACTATTTTCCTTTAACGTTTCAAATTCAAATAAACTTCAAAAGGCTCTCCACTGAGATTGAAAAACAAGGAAGTGAGAAGTATCACACTGCATGCCACTTCTTAAACAAAATCCTTAAAATTCTTTGTAGATAAAAGGAGAAACAAGTAAAAAACATATTTACAAAAAGTTAAAAGAAATAAATAATATATTTATGAAACTCTTAAAATAGGCAATACATTCACGAGTTATAAGTATGTTTTTTCATTAGGAGTAAATAAATTATTTAATAATAAGAGGTAAATAATTTATTTATTAGCAAATGTTCTATTTGCTTTAAAAGTTTTTGAATGTGCCAAACAAAAAAAGTACAACGGGATATCGTATTATTTGTAGTCTTTAGTTGTGCAGCTTGTGCCTATGTGGTATAAAGTGATTTCACCATGTATGTTGCATTTGGATCTTTTTTAAGGATAAAAATCAAATAATAATAATAATGAATGAATGAATGAAGTGAAAGAAAGTAGAGAGATCTTTTAAACTTCAAAATTCAACCTCTTGTAACTGATTCTTGTGCAATCTATACTGAGGCGAAGTCAGGAAATTTTTTCACTTGAGACGATAAAAAAAAGATTAATTTTTTCTTAAATAAGGACATAACTATATATAGAGTGAAAATTTTCTTGTAAAATAGGCGAACAATTAAATTATACTAAAATTTTAAGAGTAAAAATTGACAAATCAAAATTTAAGTGGAGGTGTAGTTGGAATTTTTCTTATAAAATTATGATATCACTAAATTATTAGAAAAATATAGGTTAAAAATAAAATTCTCAAAATGTAAGTAAAGGCACTTGTCCCTATCCATTTACAAGTGGCTCTACCACTGATTCTACGTGTTGATATTTTTCATCCCAAAAATAACGGATGTTATCAATTTAGGGTAAATTTTTGAAAAAGAAATAAATTCATTGTCAGGGAGTTGATTGTAAATTTTTATTGAAAAAAGGTGCAATTTGCCAAACAAAAGAAGTTTAAAGGGACAATCATGTAAATTAACACCCCCTCATTCCAACTTTTTTTTTTTTTTTTAATGTTTTTGTCGTTTTAGTCCTGGCTATGTGGTGTTCTTTTTCGTAGCTACTAGCACATGTCTAGTCTACGTGGGACGACTTGTCTAAGGCTAAATTTTTGGTTTCGTCTTTACGTGGTCTTGGCTATTCAAACATGGCATATGACCTTTTCTTGTATTTTCTCTCATTTATCTTCACTCTTGTATATTAGATCTTGGAGCTAACCTTTTTCTTTTTTGTTAATTTTTTTCTTAATGTCACCAAATCATGTTATTTATTTAACTATATATAAATAATTTAAGGTAAATAAAGGTACAATTAAAACTAATTGTATCGTGTTTGTAACTTCACGTCTGACTCAATTGTAAATTATAAAATATATAAACTTACCAAATAAAATAGATAAAAAAACCGTGTCAACAATATATCATTTTAACGCGCTTGTTTGATGAAAAAAAAAAAGTTGGAGAAATAGCAATAACAGTAGGAGGATCATAATAAGAATTTTAAAAATTATACTTGTTTGGTGATAGTGAAAATAGTAGTAGAAAGTAAATTAGAAAATGAGTTTGAATCCTATTAATAATTAGAGTGCTTTGTAAATATAATCTAATAATAATTCAACACTCGACTCTATAATAAGGAGTTGACTCTATAATAAAGAGTTAGAGTTCGAATTCACTCATCTCTAAGTTAATTATTCATTCGACTAAATGGTTAATATCCACTTTTCAAAAAAAAATTTAGCAGTTTTTTTTCCAACAAAAAATGTCTGAAAAAGATAAAGATCAGAGCATTAAATTCACTTTCTTTAAAAAAAAAAAAAAAAGTAGTAAATTCGTACCAAATATAAGAAGAAAAAAATCCAAATTTTGTTTTTCCATACAAGCACAATATCAACTATTTGAATATCCATAATTAAAACAAAATCCACAACAAAATACATACATCACAAAAATTTCCCATAGAGATATTAATGGTTAATGGTTAATGGTTGGTTTGGCTCATTTGATTTAAACTCATTTTTTAAAACTTTTTTCGGCATTATTTTCTCTCTCAAAAAATATTCAAACATACTATTTAAAAAATGTGTTTAAACCATTAATCCAAACATGGCTAAAAGAAAAAAATTAGAGCACTAAATTCACTTTCTTTAAAGGAGAGTAATAAATTCATATCAAACATAATAAGAAAAAAAATCCAAAATTTTTCTTTTCCATATCAAGCACAATATCAATTTTTTTTTTTTTTAGATAGGAAAATCTGACAATTTTATTTCAAATCAATAATATCAGTTTTAATAAACAAGCCCAGAAATTTGAACAATACATCAAGTCAGACACAAGAATAAAAATTAAACACCACTAACCTAGCAAGAAAGTAGACTATTGAATTTCCTTTACGAGATCCATAGCAAACCAAACCACTTCCTACTTGCAAACAAGAATCCCGAATGTCGTAAATGACATTTGCTTCAACAAAACGTTGAATCGGAGAATAAACTACTTTATAAGGGTGTGTTTGTTGTTTTCACTCAAACTAAAATATTTCAACTCAGTTTTTGTCTTTTTCCCAAAAAGTTTTTGTCTTTTCCCAAAAAGTTTTTTGTCTTTTCTGAAAATTCAAAAAAATTTACTATTGAAACTTAAAAATTTCAACTCAAACTAACTCACCAAACTTAAGTATTCAGAGCATCCGTTTTGACGATCCATTTTGAGAATCTATGGGAGAGAGCTAACCAAGCACCTTTCCTAACCGCCAAACATTCGCCTACGTGAGGAGAGAAAAGTCCAATCATCCGCCAAGTACTACCCCTCGATCATCTCTTGCCACAACTCCAATACTGATAAAACCAAGAGTATCAATGATTGCAATGTCCACATTAAGCTTAACAGATCCAAGCTTCGAAGTTTTTCATTTATGCTTAGAAACCACTTGTTTTGGTTTAGTAATTTTATCTAAACCATTATAGATCAAGAAATCCCCAAACAATCTCCCAGCTCGAACCACAACCTCCTTTGGTTCATCAAATCTACCCTAAAAAATGCGCCTATTGCGATTGCTCTAAATAGCCCAGAGGATCATACAAAAGACATCAAAATCATCCCTATGGTAATGAGTTATAGCATGAAGACAGAAGGCACTAACCGGCCCACCCTTAAAACGTTCCTAAGAAAGATATTAGTTTTGTGTGTGAGTGTTATACAACACAAAAATTTTCCAGAAAGATATTAATATACGGCAAGGTTTCTCTTCCCATATCAACAAAAAATATGAAAAATATGAAAAAAAAAAAAAAGAAAAAGAAAAAAAGATGCGATCTGACCTAAACAGTTCACCCTTTAACTCGTCTGCTATATATAGCACATTTCGCCTTACCCTTCCGTTAGACACCACTCCATTTCTCTCTCTCTCTCTCTCTCTCTCTCTAAAAAACCTCTCTCCTTGTCTCTCCTACTTCCCAAAACCCTAACCTCAATAACTTTCCTCCGATGTGAATACTGGTTTTTTGATCAGATCATCATCGTCGTCGTAGTATCTGTTGCAGTCATATCGGACATGGCCTCAGCCTGCGTCAACAACATCGGAGTCTCGCCGGAGACTTTCACGGCGACCTACCCTTCCTACGGCTGGCTCAGCCCCCGTCTCTCCTTCAGCCGCGAGCTCCCCTCCGAAAAACCGGCCGCCGAAGACTCCGCCGCCGTAAACGACGACGACGACAACAACAACAACGATAACTCATCGGAGGAGCCGCCACCGCCGCTAGATCCGGCGGATTTCGAGTTCCGCCTCGAAGATCGAGATCCCGTCGCCATGCTCCCCGCCGACAAGCTCTTCTCCGACGGAAAGCTTGTCCCCCTCCACCTCTCCTCGCTGAAGCCTTACTCCTCCTCCGACTATGCCTCGGTCAACGATCAGGATTCGTCGGAGCCTCGCCGGAGAATCGAAATGGCCAGCGGATCCGACCCCTACCTGTTCTCTCCCAAGGCGCCGCGGTGCTCCAGCCGGTGGAGGGAGCTTTTTAGGCTAAAGAGGCTCTACAACACGAGCAATGGCTCGAATACCAAGGCGGAGAGAGAGAGTCACAAAACGTCGTCGTTTTCGTGTTCGTCTTCGTCGTCATCCTCGTCTGTGAAGCTTTTTCTTCACCGGAGCTCGAAATGGTCGTCGTCTTCATCGTCGTCGGCGTCGTCATCCTTGTCAGACTCGCTGCCGCTGCTGAAGGACGCCGACTGTGAGTCGGTTTCTCTCTCCTCCTCCCGCCTCTCTCTCTCCTCCTCCTCCTCCTCCGGCGGTCACGAGCACGAGGATCTCCCCCGCCACTCGCTCGACTCGGACAAGCCGAGCTACGTCATTCCGATCTCGCTTCACCGGAACCCTAACAATCCGCCGCCGCCGCGTATGAGAGTTGTGAAGCAGAGATCGTCAGTGGATCATCCGCCGGCGGCGAGGGCGGGGCGGAGTCCGATCCGGCGGCCGATGGGGGAATCGTCTGGATCGACTAGCAGGGGAGTTTCGGTGGACAGCCCGAGGATGAACTCGTCGGGGAAGATCGTGTTCCAGAGTCTAGAGAGAAGCTCGAGCAGTCCGAGCAGCTTCAATGGCGGTCCAAGGTTCAAGCACCGAGGCATGGAGAGGTCGTACTCGGCCAATGTTAGGATAACTCCGGTTCTCAATGTCCCGGTCTGCTCCCTCCGAGTCTCTTCCAAGTCCAGCTCGGTATTCGGATTTGGACAGCTCTTCTCTTCGCCGCAGAAGAGATCGGAAGTGAACAACAATAGCGGCGGAGTAGGAAGAATCCGAGTCCACGACGGCCATGGCCGGAACCGGACCGAACGGAACTAATTTAAAAAAAAAAACACCGACCGAACCGAACGAGTACAACTATCAAACCGAACCAAACCGAGAATCTGTTGAAGGGTAACATTTTAAACACGGCTTTTTTCTTTTTTTGCTCAAAAAAAATTCGACATTGTTAATTTTCAGTAGGGAAAATTCGCATTTCGGATTAGTTATGGTTAGTTTTGTAGATGTAAATACGTCGTGGATTCTGATGTTTTTTTTTTTCTTGTTTGTTTTTATCAAAAATTGTTGTTTCATTTTGTTGGAACATTCTGTGGCCTAACTGTTTTTTAACTTGAGCTGAAAAGATAACGTTGTTAGATTAGACCCTTTTTTTTTCTTTTTCTTTTTGTAACTGTTTGGGACTAGTTCTTCATCTTCTTTGTTATTACTTATCAGTATCAAGATGATGATCTTTTCATTCCGTTGTGTTTGATTTCCCGGAAAGTTTGATGGAAAAAGAAAAGAAAAAAAAAATATAAAACGAACGTCGTTTGAGCAACACGCGCTTCAGAAAAGCTCCTTTGGTGGGCCATTTGATGTTTCAGCATGTTGTTTTCAGCTTCAGCTTGAGCTTATCTAATCTGTCGCTATCCATGAATTGTAATGTACTATATAATTATAATTTTTTATATTTTTTTGTATTTTTATCCTTTTTCTTTTTTTTATTATTTATTTTTTCTATTGGTGATTTGTTGTTATGTGTGAAGTTTGGGAAATGATGCCAAGATTCAAACAGTTTATCAGAGGAGACAGCTATGCTGCCTTTTTAGGAGTTTTTTTTTTTTTTTTTTTTTTTTTGGGTTTTTGATTTACATTTTTGTTAACAAATATTTCTATGGGGATTTAATTAAAATTATAATATAATATGTATTTGGATGGGACTTTGATCTGCCCTTAAGACTGGGCTGGTCGGTGGTGGACCAGGTGGTGTATAATTATCAAGGGGGTTTAAACAAATGCAAAGAAAAGTTTCGGGACTAAATAATTCATTAAGTAAATGTACTTATGTGGTACTGAATTGAATGACCATTTATTGTTTGAGTATCTGGTGTGTTAACTTTTCGTTGTTTTTCTTTCCTTTCCTTTTTCCTGTCCTTTTTTTTTTTTTTTTAACACAAAGATAAAAACACACCACTCTTGTAAGTGAGGTCGACCACAAGATTTTTAAAAAGAGGACACTAGTGGATTTTTAAGTGAATTTTGTTAAATTATTATTTTTAAATAATTATTGATTAAAAGAGAATTTATGAATTTATAATACACTTTTTATTTATATTATCTGTAGAAATTATTTTTTAAGTAATGTTAAAAAGACACAACCCATAATTGTTTAAAGTAGAGTTGGTAATTTAGATCCTGATATGACAACATAATATGGACTCAACAAGAAAAATCACGAGTTAGGGTTGGTAAAAAAGGGTGCGGGTTGGTTTTGGCTCGAAATTGCATGACACGATAGAAAAATAGGTTGGGTTCGGGTCAATCCAATGGATGCGAAATCAATCCATAATAATCAGTTGAAATTTTTTTTACAATTTCAGTTAACTTGGTGATGGTCTTTTGAATGAACTAATTATGCATTTATATAGTTTTGTGTTTTAAATTGACTTTTGTGATGAACTAGTTATTGATTTATATGATTTTGTTTTTTATATTGATATTATGTGATAGTATAGTACTGAATTTGCTTAATATGGATCTTCATCGTATGTTAAGAAATATATATTTTTAATTTTTTTCCTTATTTCTGGCGAGTTGACGGATCGCAGAACAATGGGTTGTGTTGTGCTAATTAAGTCAAAATAATGTGTTGATGGGTTGGTCGGATTGGGTTGGGTCAACCCATTAACCCAACTGGTCAGGTTAGTGTTGAGATTTTTTGACCTAGCAGGTCATGAATCGGGTTCATATTAGAGTTTTAACAATCCATGTTAGCTTCAATCCGACACGAACTCGACCTGTTGACATGAATTGCAAGTCCTAGTTCAAATAATTTATTTGATCATTAATATATTAATCTAATAATTAAAACTCATGTCTCATTAATGTGGCGTTGTTGGGCTAAACTGATGGTGTTTTTTCTTCTTTTTCTGATTGGTTCTACAAAACACATCACAATGTGAAATTTGCTTAATCCTTAAACATTTGACTCTTTTGTTACCAAAGAATATGATCATTTCACTAATAATTTGTTTAGACTTTAAAATAGCATTTAGTAGGGTTTTTTTTTTTTTTTTTTCTAGAACATTTAGTAGTTATTTGTTTTAGTGAAAATTGGGTCTAAACTCCTCTTTTATTATTTTTTTCCCCTTAGAAGTTGTTTCTTTTCTTGGTCATTCTTTTTAGGCATGAAAGACGGGAAAAAATTACAGTAAAATAGGTTCAGATAAAGTTATTTATTTATTTATTGATAAGTAGATAAAGTTATTTATTTAACACTTGTAACATGATAATAATTGAACTTTTAAAATTTCTAAAGTGCAAAGCTAGAGTGGGTTTAGTGAAAATATAATTTCTTCAATAAATGTAAGTTTACGAGAGGTATTATAATTTTAACTGTTAAAATTTTTAATATGGATTCTTATAAATCAGATTATACTTAAAGTATCAATCTCTATTAATAGAGCAAAAGTACAATTTTTATGATAAAAATTTACAATTTTTTTTATTTTTGTTGAGCTTAATAATCATGAAAAACGTGTATGTAGAGTATTATTTATCAAGAACACTTCAAAAGAAGATACGTATAAAAGAAAATGCGTATGAAAACCAAAGGCAATGGGGTGACACTAAGCGATGTCGTTTTTCATTATGCTTTTATTTCGTTCATATCACTTTTATTTTAGTTTTTTTTTTTTATTTTTATTTTTTTGATTTTTTGATATGGACAAAAGTGCCTTCCCTTAACGAAAATAGTCACGGCGGAGCGTTGTGGCTGCAGAATCTGGTGTGGAGTGGTCATTCTCTCTTTTCTATGTCTATTATATACGTCTCTTCACCCTTTTTTCTTTGTCAGTCTCATTCCTTTATCTTTTCTTTCTCAAAATTCTCGTTACAAACACCCCCCACCCAATAATAATAATATCCGTAATAATAAGACAAAACTTACGATTTTCAATAATATAGGATTTTATGTGATATTATCTTCTTTTTTTTTCATCTTAAATGAATGAAATAAAATATGTGTTTGAATATTTTATATTAAAAATAATATTTGAATAATATAAAGATAGAAAAATAAATGTTATAATTTTTTAAAAGTGAAAATTTAAGTTTAGATTTATAGTTTCACTCTAATATTTAATCACCAGATAAATATTATGTTGTATGTAATAAATACTCCAATGGTTTATCGCGATGCAACCTAAAATTATATATATATACACACACAATAGAATTTGATATAAAAAGTGGGGTTTTTTTTTTTAAACTTTATCATAAAATTTTCATATTAAGGAGTTGTCTATTACAAAGATAGGAAATGTCTTATATCTGACGACTCTACGGTTTGTCACATGTAACTATATAATTTACTTGTAATATTAACTCATCAATGTGTAATATTTTTGTTGATACTTGTCATTTCTAATAAAATTTCAAAATATCATATTACAGATAAAGTCATATATATAGATCAATCAGGGGACATTTGGAGACCGATTTTTGGAGGTCGAGTTGGATACGGAGTTTTTGAGGTTGGGTTGAAAATATATACTATAATATATAAAATAATGAAAATTTTGAAATGTGTTTCAAAAAATAAATGTAAACTAGAACTTGTTTTGTTCATCTTAATGTTGTGAGCATTTTGAAACATGAATCACCTTATTTCGATTTAAAGTAAGAAAATTAGGGACTTTTAAAGTTTAAATTTATTATAGATATTTGAAAGTGTGAATAGTAAAATATAATTTTGAATTAAAAAAAAAAAACATATTTAAAGATAAAGTTGGAGATGTGTCACAAACGGATCCTAATAATTACATGAGTAAAAAAAAAAATCATATTTATTAAATTTATACTATCGTTGAATTAGAGACTCATCAAGTAAAGATATCTTACAAATAAATTAACAATGCATGTATGGATTATAATCATATCAAATGAAAAGGGATGTAAAATTGATAGATAGCCTAACAAAAGTCGATGGATTTCATTTAGGTACTTTTTCTACTTTATCATAGAGTTCTAGGTAATAAAAAATTGCTATATCCGGACTTTAGGTGTACGATACCTTCTCCTAACCACAAAAATAGGCCACTTCTTTTTTTAATTGTACCTAATTTTTTCATAGAAAATATGAGAATTATACAATTCAATAATGTTGTCCCCGGATTTTGAGATTTTTATTGAATAATGTAGGTTTGACCAGCTGGTCTTCGTTTGCAGACCTTCTCGGGACCCCATTTATATATATATATATATATATATATATGTATGTATATTTTTTTTGCCTTTGTTGGGGTAGACGTGAAATGGGTCTCACTCCCCTACAACTTTCCCAATGTGTGTATAATGATTCAATGTTATTGTCCACTGTCATTTTGCAGGTTGCACCCCATCCATCCCATGCACTAGCCCTGTGTGCTACTATTGACAAGAAATATCCAGTTGTGTGGATATTAACTCAGCAATTTTTTTTTGTTTTGTTTATTTGTTAATCAAATCATTATCTACGCTCTCATCAACCGTCTCCACAGATTCAAAACACATACCCTCATTATGTATAAAGGTTGATTAAGAAGATTGACAATGAGTTTCTATACGTGCATTCTATCATGTAAAACTTATAAATAGCACCGATAGTGATGATATAGTGTTATGAGTGTAATTTTTAGGTCTTTTTTAATCTCGATACTAGAGTCGATATTCTCTGTGAGAATTTTTGTGTTTGTGATAAACTGAGTAACTCTAGAATGATCCTGATAAGAAAATGAGTCAGACTCTAATATTGTTTAACCTATGATCCTATTAGATTCTCAAATAAAAGATAGATAGAAAACGTGACTTGAGAAGATCACCGATCTTCTTTTTGTTGAGTAAAAAGATATAACATTCATCAGTCCATGTCAAATTCATCTTAACATGTGTGAACATTTACACCACTAGCGATCAACTCAATCATTTATAAACACTTTCAAATATCACTTGTGAACTCAATAAACAACTTTTAGGAGGTAAGGTAAATATCAAAACATGATTTATATTCTTTTCTATTACCACAAATCCTTAAAGTTGGCGGGCTGTATTTCTTTTCTTTTTTTTTTTTCTCTCTCTTTATTTTTTAGGTGAAAAAAAGGTAACTTTTTCCCCTTTTTTTTTTTTAATTTTTAAACTTATCTTCTGGGAAAGAGTAATTAAACAGGAAGCAAAGTACTATTAGGTTTAAAAAAAAAAATCTCTCTTAACGTGAGATCAAGCGTAAGAGACAAACAAGTCGAAAAGGAAAAACAAAAAAATTAATAATAAATGAATGCCGACCGTTGCAGCATCTAATAAATAAAGTAAATAAATTCAGAGAAAATAAATAAATAGATAATAAATAAGAAGGGGGAAAAGAAGGAAAAAAAAAAGGAAAAGGAGTAGTAGTAGTAAAGGGAAGACTGAAAAAGGCTGAGAAAATGAGGAGAAATGCAGAGAAAGAACGTGGTTATAGACAGCTGTGGGGGATCTCTCTGTATAGATTCTGCACCTCCCCAATCCCTTTCTTTTCATATGCCCTTTTGTTTTCTTTATTAATCACGCTTTCTCTCTCCTCTCTCTCTCTCTCTCTCTCTAAATTATACTATATATACACATGTCTAATAAATAATGTCCTTCTTGGAGACAAAATTTTAATATCATTTCACTGAGTAGGGGAGTTCCTGGGTTGAAGTATGCTGAGTTCTTTTTTTTTTTTTTTTTTTTTTTTTTCGATAATAAGATGTTTACATTATTGATTTTTTGGAGAGAGTATAGTTATCATTAATACTTTATTATTATTATTATTATTATTATTATTATAAGACATTTAATGACGTGACCTCTTATTTTGTATTATAGATAAAAATTGTATCGTTTTGTGAGTATTTATATTAAATATTTACGGTACACAATATAGATATGATCTTATTAATAGATTATGTCTGTCAAAAAAAGATTCAATTATTAAAGTAGTAATTTCTACTGGAATGGAAAATTGATAGATTCTACCATAGAAATTTCTCTTTTTTTATTAGTAAAAAATTGATACCTAAATTGTGTAGTTTGTCAATCTAAGAATTAACAAACAATTTTGATTGGCTAATAAATTTGTGAGAATTATGTGATGGGTATGAAAAAATATTCAATCTTTAAAATGAGATTCTAAATCATTTGATCAAATAAAGATCAGATCAAATTGAAAAAGAATATAATAATATAACGGAATTTATTTCATATCTAACAGTTCATAAATGTACTCTACGGGTTTGTTTGGTGGAATAGTTTGAGTTTGAATTTTTAAGTTTTAATAGTAAATTTTTTTGAATTTTCAGAAAAGATAAAAAATTTTTTGAGAAAAAGACAAAAACTTTTTAGGAAAAAAATAAAAAAAAGTTTAAGTTGAATGGTTTGAACCATTATATTAAACATCCCCTACCAATTGATAAATATAATATTCACAAGGGTACATTTTAAGAGGGAGGAAAAAAAAAAGAGTAAGAGTTTTGTGTAATTTACTCTTCTCATACTAAGCACCTTTAGACTATTAAACTCTCGTAAAGTTTTATTAATTCAGATGTAACGCAGCTTCAAAAAAAAAAAAAAAAACAATATCGGTCCAAAATTGCAATCATAAAGCAGCGGAAAGAAATAAATTATAAAACAAATTACTTGAAGAGTTAGGAAGAGTAGGAGGGATTTTGGAGAAAAAACAAAAGAAAAATATAAAAACAAAATATTAAAAAAAAAAAAAGGTGGGGAAGCTATGAGAGAGAGGTTAGGGGCTGGGTTGGCGGGCTGCGCTGGGGCTAGGATAGAGGAGATTCCAAATTTTGTCGTGAAGTTGGTCAAAGGGTCAAAACGTGAGCTTTGCAAAATTCTTTATAAATATAAAAAAAATATATTAAAATTCCATTTTCTTTTTGGGGAAAAAAAAAAAAGAAATAAAATAATGACAATATAGGGATCGGACTACAGTGTGGGGGACATGTGAAATGTGAAGTGCGTTTGAGGGTCATATCATCGCGTCTGCCAAACTCTCTTAATCTCTAATCTCAATCTTCTTTTTCCCTTTCCTTTCACTTGGCATCTTCTCATTTGGGAATGACAATTACCTAAACAATGGAATTCAATTCCATCAAATTAAATATCAATACCTCATGAAATGATGGATCCTTATCCCCTTCATGCTCTTGACATCTTCTCATTTCGGTATGAAAATACCTAAGTAATGAGATTTAACTCCGTCGAATTGAATATCAATATCTCACAAAATAATGAATCCTGAAACTTAAATAGTGGGGCTTACATAGAACTTATCTGATGTGATATACTAAGGTTTAACCTGATAGGATTGTATCTCATTTTTTAAAATACCGAGAAATACTATCAAATTAAATTTCACAATTTATAAAATATAGACTCCATATTATGAGATTCGCTCTATATTAGCTGAGCGCTCATCTTTTATCAAGTGCTCAGCACTTGTGGGGCTCACTAACATCAGGCTGGTATGGCCCATTTGATGGTGTTGGAAGTGTCTCATTGGCCGGTTATGTTGGCTGCACATGTGGTGCATGCACGTTGATTTGATGTTGCTTTTCCCCTTATAATTGGGTTCCCTATCTTTCTTGTTGTTTTAAATGTTTGATGGTCGTCTCTCTACTAAAATCTTTTTTGTTTTGTTTGTAATTATTTTTCCTTTCGTTCGTTTTTTTTTTTTTTTTTGTGCTTTGGGTTTGTGATTTTGTCCTTTTTTCATGAAACACCATTTTTTAATGGTTTTTAGTGCTGTTTGTTTCGTACATCCATTATTAAAATGGGTGAAAAATAGCAAAAGAGTGGGTTTTCTAACTTTTTCCATCGTTCCTTTTATTTTGAAAAAGGATAAGCACCTCATTCTCAAATTTATACATACAGTACCCTTTTGAAATCCTTTTAAAATTTTTTACAATGTACTATTCCCAACAGTATTTTTTCTCATCTTGAAAATAAGATGACTTTCCAAATAAATTTCATACTCTTTTTGTTTTAAGAGGAAAAATATTTTTACACATCCAAACACTATTGCATGATGAGATTGGTTTGTAAAGGTCAAATTATTAACAGTTTTAATCAAGCATGACTCATTCGACGAGTATACGTTATTAAAATTGTGTCCAGATGACGGAAGTAACAAATATGCTACTTATGCTAAAATATTCAGAGAAATAAGGGGTTGTAGTAGGTAAAATAAGATATCTTATATTCTTTGATAACTTATCTCCAATTCTCCATAAAAAAAAAAAAAAATAAAAAAAAAGAGAAAATGGAAAAAGTGAAATGTAAAAAGGAGCTATTTGCGACTAAGGGATTAGCTGTCCTACCCATAGAGGACAAAAATCTCAAGGGGAAAGCATCTCAATAACACCAATTTAACGACTTTTGCATAAATATGACACAAAACATTAACATTATATTAAAATGACATAAAATTAAAGTAAAGTTAATTAAAATTTATGTCATGTTGATCAAGAATAAGAAATTTGTGTCATGTTTATCAATAGATTTAAAAATGGTGGTTATTTAGGTAATTTTCTAAAATCTCCTCTCTTACTCTCAATTCCATGCAATTCTTATCCGGCCCACCAAACAGTTGACACTATGGGCTGGGCCTAGAAAGGCTTACGAATTGCTTTTGGGCTGACCTCAAATGGGCTGTTGGCACATTCTGCAATTCTTGATATTGGCACTTGTATTTTCTTTAAATAAAAAAAAAAAAAAAAACCAGTTCCATCTTATAATATTTAACGTTCGCCAGTTAAAAAGGACCATATTGCATCATTTTTAAGAATGTAAGGGGATGTTAATCAAGGAAAAGAGAAGTATCACAACTTCATAATTTGTATATAGATTGAGACCAACGGAGCAATTTTGCCATAAAAGAAATAAACTAGTTTCAAGCATTATCATTTTTTTTTAATTTAATTTTTTCGTTAATAATGATTTCACCAGCACAACCGGTCCTTTGTAATCGCCACCACAACCGTTATCCACCGTTAAATGAAATTTAAAAAAAAAAAAAAAAATCTAACTAAATTACCTACCTTTTCCCACCCGCCATTAATGAGCTTGCAAAGAGTCTAGGGTTCTCTCTCTCTCTCTGGCTCTCTCTCTTAACCAGAAGAATAAGATCAGCATTTTCGATAATCCAAATTGTGGCCATGAACACCGCTAAGATTGTTGTTGTGGGAAGTGGAAGTAAGATTTCTCATACATTATCATTAATCTTCGTGCGGGATCAAAATCAGTAGAACTTTTTCTATTTTCAATTGTTAATTTTGGTGTTTAATTTGCGAAATCACTGATTAGATTCAGGAGCAAGTTGTGCTTCGATTTTGGCTAGAAATGGAGTTTTTGTCACCTTGTTCGAATCCGCCAGAGGCCCTGGTGGCCGCATGTTAGATCTGTTGTTATTAACTCACCGAATTTAATTAAATAATCGAAAACATAAATAAATAAAATAACAAAATTAATTTTTATTAGGTTGGATCACACTACTCCTCCTTGAGTAACGCCCGTCTATCGAACAACATTAAGTAATAACAATTACAACCGTCAATCGGACTTGTACAAATAAAGTCATTTTTTTTATTTTGTCACCGCCGTATATAATCTACTTGGGAGATTACAACCACCCTAACAAAATATATATATATATATATATATATGAATACATATATATATATATGTTATGATGAAATGAGGAGAATTTCTTAATTCCAATGTTTTAATTACCAGATAAGTAGGTTTTGGGGTTCCAGGAGGGGGAAAAAAAGATACTAGTTTTTATTTTTATTTTTTATTTACTCTTTTTTATAGGGAAAAAAAAAAAAAAGAAGCAAAAAAAGATGGGTTTCGGTCTTGTGTTTGCTACAGTTGGTTACTTAGAATTGATGGGGTACAAATGACAACATGATGTGTTTCTTTGTGCAGCATTAATAGAGATATTCAATTTGAAAACAGACAGGTGTTAAATATGACTTATCATGCCTCTTTTTCTTTTGGACATGTACGATTTTTGCAACTCATTTTAAGTGCTCAAAATAAAAGAAACAACAGTGCTTGGTTCGTTTTACGGCATGGAAACATAGGAGAAGAGATTTATATACATAGCTTTGCATCCTTCTTGTTTCTGGAAAGGCGGCAGGAGCTACATCTAAGTATTCGAACATATCATAACACCTAGAATTCATTCCTCGACTTGATCGAGTTAGTTCGAACCAAAATAATTTTCCCGATTTCTTAGGTCTAGAAAAGATTGTAGAATAACAATGAACACTCCCCGAAAAGCATAGGAGAATCTGTGCAACAGAAACATTAATCATTAATACAACGATTGTGATTTGCACGTTGGACAATACCACTTTCCCTTGAATCTTGTCTCCGGTGTCAGGCCAACGCATGCGTAATGAAACCATTCACCTCCTTGGCACTGTCAAGGAAAATAAACATGGCAGCGCAATCAAATAGATTATGGAAAAAAAACTACTACGTAGCAATAACACATGAAATGTTAATGAAAACTTAGGATCTCAAATAATGATGGGAAAGGGTTATTAAAACCCTTCAAGTTTATGAAGTTCTAAGTTTCTTGATTGAGTCATAAATTTTTAGCAATTATTCCCATGGAAAGCTAAAGCAACAGGTATTGGCTGCACGGACATGTTTGATGTGATAAGCCAAGCTTGCTACAACAATTACCTATGAATCAGAATTTTCATGTTTCATCACTTGCTTTTTACGCTATACACTTGATACATATCCAACAACTTTCTAAAGCAACCCAACCAAAACTGACCAACCGACTCTTGTGCTATATGTGCATATTATTTCAGACCTTAACCGACCGACTCTTGCGCTATATGTACATATTATTTCAGACCTCCTATAGAAGCCTTTTTTTAAATTTCAAACAGCCAGGATCCCAAGTATTATCTCAAGCGCATCAGTAAGAGCTTCGATGCACTCTATATAATCATGCCATAGAAATTTATGTGTGTACTTGTTATTAAATTATATTTTTATGCAGGACACGATCCCTATCCCTATCTATAAAAGTGAAATTGCATTACACCAACCAGAAGGAAGACAAAAATACACAAGCAGTCGAGCGATAAAGACTCACATTTTCATTGTCGCAGGCAATCATGTCTCCAAAAGACACCTGAAAAATCAATATAATTACTCTGGGACAACTTATTTGAAGTAACAGAAAGTAGGGCAGACAATGATTTTAAAAGAGAGATTTTGTATAAAAAGAAAAGGAGAGTGGATCATGAGTCAGAACCTGATGGCAGACACAGTAAGTAGGTTCATTAGGATCAATGGGTTGATCTGCATCAACAGACATACCAAAATCCTTCTTATGGCTTCCTGGGGGAGGCATGAGCTCAAAATCCCTATCCCTATCCCTATCACGCTCCCGATCCCGATCCCGATCCCAATCCCTGTCCCTGTATTCAGGCCTCCTTGGTTGAGGTGTTCCATAAACAAACTTGTGTTTCTCACTTTTGACGACTATGGGCATTGGAGGAAGAATAGCTGGTTCATCAGGTGATATTTTTCCTTCTGATTAAAATAGGGAAAAAGGAAAGAAAACAAACATTAGTAGTATATTCGAAAGTTGGTCCATATTAAACTGATTAGTGAAATCAAAAACTAAACCACCGTTCTAATACAACAAGAATTTCAAAGCAAACTGCCTGGTTGAGGAGAGACTGAGCAGCTGCTTACGTCTGTATCAGGAGTCCACTAAATTAAGTCGAGTGGGGACTATGCATATTTTCCTTATATAATTGCATCACAAGCTATATCAAAAGTTGAAAACAAGTAAAGTTACAAAAAGACATATACCTTGCTTTAGATCTTCTGCAAAGTGGGTCAGATCCTCATCAAGTCGTTTTACATGACTCTCTATCTGAGGAAACAAAATACGAAAAGAAACTATTTTAACTTGTCATAATATGCCTTTTGAAAGTTGATAGCATTTGAAGCTGAAAGGAAAAGAACAGACACATAATGGCTCTTGATCATATTGCATAATCAGTAAACTTTATGAATTATCACATAAGGTGTTAGTCTCAACCCAAATTTCTCCTTCAGAAGACAATTTTTTCTACAAGCCAAAATCACCCTCATAACAAGACGAACATCCACAGTTTTGTGATGCCTTAGAAAAGATGCTTGATAATCAGAATCCTACGGAAACCTAGTGGATCACAGACCTTTCACCTAATTAAGAAATTCAGTAGACTTGAAGATAAACCAAATATTACTTGCAGGTTCTTTCTTTTATCCTAAATTCCTTATCTATAAAAGAAAGACATGTATTTATATTTCAAATTTTTAGCTTCAAATTATGATGGCAACAAAGGTTTTTAGCCACAATTTTACAACATTAGAGTTATTTACAGATCTCCATTAACACTGTTCTAATCTTTCTTTAGTACTGCAGAGTTACAATAAGATTTAAGATAACAAACACTCCCACAATTCAAAAAGGAAAACAAAAATGATAAAACCTCCACTGAAGAAGTATTAATCTCGAATACAAACTTAAATTGTCATTAAGTCCCACCAAGACATCTCAAAGATTCTTTGATAAAAAATTATACAAACTATATCCTACAACTAAAATGTAATCCCATACTAACGAAGATAATGAAAAAGTCTATCGGGTCATAAACCTATGATAAGAATTATAATGTTACGGATACTAACTCTAATCGTAATTTTTGAATACCACGTAAGTTGTCATTTATTTATCTGACAGCTGCTAAAAAAAAAAACAAATACTATTATTCATCCCGGCTCTTCAATTAGATGGTTCGGAATTAAAAGGGCAGGTGGGCCCCAACTTGAGTCTAAATAAAAATTGCCAAATTACCAGGTCATAAGCTTGTTGTGCCAACAAAACCTTCTCGGTGCAGAGATTCAAAGCACTATCCTGATTAGATTCAATGTCCTTTCGCATTTTCTCAATCCCAGATTCCTCTTCTTTGTTGTTGTTGTTGTAATTGTTGGCGTTCCCTTTCTTCGACAATCCCAAGCAGTACTTCGTCTGCTGCCTCGTCTGGTTTATCATCGCTTCACTCCCATCCCAAAACAAAAAATGCTGTTCAATTATTCAAACTAATTCAAAATCAAAAAGAAAAAGAAAATTAGGAGTTTCCTACACTGAGAGCGCTCGTCCAGTTCCCGAATCGTGGTAAGGAGCCTCTGCAGCTCAGCCGGCAATGTGCTCGCATCTTTCAGAATCAAGAATTCAAAGAACAATGAAATCAAATTCACCAGAAATTCTCCCAAAAAAAAAAGTAGGGAATTTTAGTAATTCAAAGAGTGAATTGGAAAATTTGATTGGGGAATTGCGAAGCGAAGAGGATTACATTCCAAGTAGTCATCGACGAAAACTCCGGTTCGCGCGATCGCCATTGATGCTTTACTTGGCTTTGCTTTGCTTTCTAGGGCCTTTCTGCGACATCAGTCCATCTACTGTTGCAAATTTGTAAGGACAAATTTTATTTCCTAAATACCCCTCAACTTTAGTCCTCTTTTAACTTTTACCCCTCAAGTTGGAAACGTGGCGTACACACCCCATCAATTATTTATTAAATAAGGGGATACCAAAAAATCCCTCAAAATTCTAGCTCTAATTAAAATTTTTTTTTTTTTGGGTACTTCCCCGCCAAATAAAACTCCAAAGCAGTTCTTCGCTTCTTTACCAAATCTAAAATATCAATTCCAATCCGACGAAAGACAATGCAAAATTCTCGAAGTTAAGATCCGTGATTTTCTTCTTTTCTGCTTTAACATCCCCCCACCCTTCTTTTTGAATGTTCATAATTATTATAATTTCCAGTTTCCATAGTCCGACATAGTAAAATTCTCTCTGTGTTTGGCAACCGAGAATGCTTAATTAATCGAGAAAATTAATGGGGAGGCATAAAAGGATGAAACAAGTGTGTGTTTTTTTTTTTTTTTTTTTATAGTTTTGCTATTAATTTTTTTAATTTCATCAAGTTCCGTTATTGTATATAAATTGTATTCTTTTTTGTAAGAGTAATAAAGAAGAAAAGGGTCTTCAAATCAAAAAACCCATAAAGAGGAAGGTGAGTGTGTGTATATACATAATATATATATGTATTATATTATATAAGTATGGCAGTGGTAAACAACGCTGAAAGATTTTATAAGTTACTTTCCACTTCAACTTTTTTAAAAAAGGGCAACAATTTTGCAGTCAATTTGCAATCTTTCCATATTTCTATTCGAGGAGATCAATTACATTAATTTACCCATCAAATTTGTTGCCCTATTTGTTTCAATTCAATTTCTAAAAGGCTTTTATTTATTTATTTATTTTTTTAATGTTCAAATGGGTTTTCCATTTGTCCATTAAAATGTATCCTTTTGTTATTTATTTATTTATTTTTTCTTGTCTGGTCTGATCTGATTTCAGACAGAAGAAAGAACTAGTGTAAAGAAGGAAATGGCTGATGTAGGTAAAGACTTAATCGATTTGGTCTTCTCTTGGCCTATCAATGATGTTATGAACAATGACTTGTATCAAAACCAGGTATTTATGACGTGCCCATCACTATTTGAGCATGTTCATATATATATATATATATATATATATTGATAATGAGTTTGGGAGTGTTTATGAGGTTATGAGTTTTTATGCAATTTCTGCTTGCTTATGTTGCTTAATGTGCAAAGGAATGAATTGAAGTTAGCTGATCATGTTTGTTCTAAGTGGGTAATTGTCTTAACACTTATTGTATGAGAACTTATTTATCTTGAAATCAACAAGGATTGTTTTCAAAACAGAGAAAAAAATGGAGTTAGATGATATTTCTTTTCTTTTCTTTCTTTAATTGTCATGAATGACTTAAAGTTTCTGGCTTCTCAGAAAGTTAATAGAAGTTTAGATTAGACTCTTTACATGAGTACGTCGACTAAATTAGAAAGATAATTTACTGGATAAACATCAGGTAAACGTTACGAGTCTGAAATTTGTAATCATGTTTGTTTTGAGTTGAAAGTTATGTTAACAATTCCAATAATAAATTGATTTATCTTGAATTCAACAAGAATTGTTTGTTTTGCACTTTATCAAAATGACTTTGACTAAGGAGTCCAAAAGATGAAGCGAGTTTAATGGTAAACTTTCCATTTTCTTTTTGGTGAATTAGGTGAAGAAAATTCCCTTTGTGTTCTCATCAGAAACAGAATACCTGAACTCATTCATCAGCCCTCTTATAGAGGAAACACGTGCTGACCTGCTTTCAAGTTTCACAACTCTGTCTGATGCAACTTCTTCTCGAGTAGAATCTATCGAACGGTCCAATAAGTACAAACCTCCTAAAGATTTGCTGTATGAGATTGAATTGCAAAATGGCATCATTGAAAATGACAATGATGCGAAATTATATAAGCTTGAAGTTAGAGACATCATTTCCATTACTAGTGTGAGACCAAAATGTATTACTGATCTAGACTGGCCTGAAAGGTCCTATCTGATTGCTCATGTTAAAAAAGTGAAACGAAGATCTGAACATTTTAGACTCTCAATACAATTGTCCAAGCCCGCCCTAGTTGAAGACGACATGGAAAATAATGAAAATAGTATAAATCTGTTTGCTGTTAAGCTGATCAACATGACTACAAATGTTTGTATATGGAATGCATTAAACTCTGATCTGGAAGCAGCGAATAGGGGCATTATTCGGAACATTCTGCAGACCGACTTTCTTGTAAGATTATTACGATTGCTTTCATGCCTATCAATATCTTGAATTGCTGTCTTACTTGTTACAACTTTCCATATGTATGATGATCCTAAATTGTTATGGTTGACTTTTGGTTATTTACGCATATGACAATATGATATCTAATTCTTGCAGCATGCTGAAAATTGTACCATCTGTCACTCTAATCAACAATGCACTGCTGTATATTCAGATATGAGGATCAGATTTTGTTCTGATGATTTAAATGAATCACAAAAAGATGTAATTTTGAGCTGTATTAGAACTAGAGATTGTCATAATCAGAATACTGTCAAAATGATATGGGGACCTCCAGGGACGGGGAAAACGAAGATGGTTGGTTTTCTGTTACCTTTAATACTTAGGATGGAATGCAGGACACTCATGTGCGCTCCAACAAACACAGCCATTGTGCAGGTAACAAAGCGACTCGTAGAAAAAGTATAGGAGTCTTCTGAATTTAGAAAATATGGGCTTAGAGATATAGTTTTGTTTGGGAACAGTAAACGAATGAAGATTAATGATTATGATGACCTTTACGATGTATTTCTCGTTCATCAAGTGGATATGCTTCAAGAGTGTTTGAACAAAAAAATCTGGGTGGGAAGGTTCTTTACAGACCATGATTGCTTTACTTAAGGAACCTGAAAAGGAGTACGGTTTATACTTGGAAAGTATAAAAGGGAAAGATATTCAAAAGTTTGATAATAATGGCAATGTAGAAAAGTATGATCCGAAACTGGAAAATGAATATTATGATGGTGATAGAATCTTGAAAGACAAGAATAGCAAGTAAGGATGGAGGCGGTTTGTTTTTGCGGCCTTGAAAGAAAACAATAACAAGAATAACTCCACAAATCATATGCTAACCTCAGCAAAAAGAAGAGAAATCGACGCAAGAAGAAAATGATGGGAAACAAGCAGAGGAAAAAGTACCTAATACTCCGTTGACCTTTGGGGAGTTTGTAAAGAAGACGTTTGATTGTGTTAGAGGACAGCTATATTTTTGAATGGTGAATTTGCACACACACTTACCAACATCTGTTATTTCGCTAGAAGATGTTAAGAATATGTTTGCAGCTGTCGATTCTCTCAAATCTCTTCGACCATTGTTGCATGATGTTCCAAATGATGACTTGAAGGAAGCCAACGGTGGAGGCAGTTGCTTTACAAGATTCAATGTTGCAAAAGTAAACAACCTTTTTCTTCTCAAATCACTTCCTTTCATGTTCAATGTTCCGTATTCTCCCTATAAAAGGCCGATAAGAGAATTCTGCTTGGAAAAGGCATGCCTCATTTTCTGTACTGCTTCAGGTGCTGCTAAATTACACATTATAGACATGCCTCCTTTGAAACTACTGATCATAGATGAAGCTGCTCAGCTTAAAGAATGTGAATCAGCTATTCCTTTACAACTTCCCGGGGTCCGTCATGCTATACTTGTAGGAGATGAGCGGCAGCTGCCTGCTATGGTTAGGAGCCAGCTATTTGAGCTTTACGATTCTCTCTGTCGCTCTCTCATTTTTCTCTCTCTGAGTTTGAGAATTGTTTATAACATCCTTGTTTTTAATTATCATATCATTATAGATTTCTGAAGAAGCGTATTTTGGAAGAAGTTTGTTTGAGAGGTTGTCATTTCTGGAACACAAGAAATACCTTCTCAACTTTCAGTACAGGATGCATCCATCCATCAGCTTGTTTCCAAATAAGGAGTTCTACGACAACCAGATTTTGGACTGTCAGAATGTTAACACCAGAAGTTATAATAGGTGTTTCCTTCGTGGAAAAATTTTCAATTCGTACTCTTTCATTGATGTCTCACATGGAAAGGAGCAATTCGATAACAGGCGTAGTCGAAAAAACATAGTCGAGGTTGCTGTGGTCTCTGAGATAATTGCAAGCCTTCACAAAGGTATGTGTAAGTCATGCAAAACTGGTTAGAACTTAAATTTTGTCACAGTCTTCTACTGGAAACGGTCTTAAAATGTGTGAATAGAGAGTTATGGTTTTTTCTTTTTTCTCTTAAAAGAATATACTCTCACTAGGAGGAAGGTCAGAGTTGGTGTGATATCACCATACAAGGCACAAGTTCATGTTGCAGAGAATTAGAGAATATACTTCACACGCTCAAAGTGACTTCTTTGTAAGCGTTCGCACAGTTGATGGATTTCAAGGTGGAGAGGAGGATGTAATAATCATCTCTACTGTCAGGTGTAATGCGATTGGTTCAGTGAGTTTTCTTTCCAGTCGCCAAAGAGGAAATGTGGCGTTAACTCGGGCAAGGTTACATACTTGATTACTCGTATATTCTGCAAATTGTATGGCATGTTCTAGTTATGGGTTACCTAATACTATGATATGACGGTGCAGGTACTGCCTTTGGATTGTGGGGAGTGGCGCAACATTCAACAACAGTGGCACTTTTTGGAAGAATTTAGTTGCTGATGCCAAGGAGCGTGGGTGTTTCCATAACGCTTTCGAGGATAAGAGCTTGGCACATGCTATTACATTTGCTTTGGTTGAGCTTAACCAAGTCTCCACTTTAATTAATCTACGTTCACTTCTGTTTAGGGACTCAAGATGGAAGGTACACTTGTCTTTTTAATAACTTGATATAAATGCGTGATATTAGTTACACTTATTGAAAATTTGTAATTGTTGTTTCTATATTTTAGTTCTTTTTTTTTTTTTTTTTTAGAGGGTTAGCTTTTATCAAACTAAACAAAATGTGCATATATTTTTCCTTTGCATAGTGAACCAATAAAAAAACTAGAATTTCTTGGTTCCAATTCTGTACAACTAAGCTCTGTTATAAATTTCTACCTTAGGTATGCCTCACCGATGCTTTCTGGAGATCAGTGGCAAGACGTAAAAGCAATGCATTCTGCAAGAGAGTGCTTAATCTGTTGGAGAAACTTTCAAATGGCCGGCGTCAACCACACACCGGAGGCAACCGTGTTGTCCATGGTGGCATTTCCTCTCAATTAGTACAGTACTGCATGGTTAACACACAGTTATGCTTTGTTTGGACTGTTAATATTCTAAAAGAAAATTCGCATTATATCCATGCTTTAAAGGTTTGGGATATTTTGCCCCAATTCGATGTACCGGAACTGTCTAACCGGCTTGATATTTTATATGGAAGTTACTCAGTGGATAAGATGAATCGCTGCATGTACAAATGCTATGATGGGTAGGCGTTTCTTCGAAGTATTTGATTCATTCCAATTTCAGGAAGCATTACTTGTTTGTTACTGCAGGTCTTGCCCTCCACGAAATGTTATCTCATTCATGTAATTGAATTTCTGCAGGGATTCGCTTGTTCCAATGAGATGGCCAGTACACTACAGTTAGGGAGAAACTGATCCTGGGAAGTTATTATCTAAATCAGTACCCTCTTCCAGTTCAAAGGGCGAGTCAGAAACATCATCAACTAATTTCCGGTAAGTGACACTAATGTTGTAGTAAGGTATGGTTACTTCAATTTGAGATTAAGGAGTGAAAAACTCATTTTGGCTACGACGGTAACAAACCATTAGCTTTTCCTGACTTCTAGTCATGTGCCTTATGTCTGCTGTTTCACAATTTTCTTACTTTCCAAAGAGTCGTAAGTTTTTGGTGGGGCTAGTCTTGGACTCGAGCCAGTGCCACTAAGTGGGTTTGAGATTTCTAAATCAAAGAATAATAAAAAAGATTAAGGAAAAATAAAATAAAATATTAACTTAAAGTTTGTAAAGGAATTTGGTTATTCCAACAACAAGATGCTCGGTGGAGTCAAGTTGTGCTGAAGCTGATCCTGCATAGTTGTCAAAATCTGTCGCTTCATTCAGTCCAAACGATGAGCGAGAAATGTCATCAACAACTAACATGTGAGTGAAAATGTTGTAAAATGACTTGAAGTTGAAAGAAATAAAAGAAATAAAATGACTTGGTCTAAGGAATGAACCAGAAACATCAAACAGCAAAGAATGGTGGATGGGATTCAAGTTCGTAGAGGAAGAAATTAATATGTTCCACGACACGAGATGACTTCAAATTAGTAGGAAGGAGAAGACGGCATTCCGTTCAATCTCAACTGTGTGTATATTTCAGTATAGGTGAGTACCCTTTGCTTCACAAATCGTGAAACTATATTTCAGTATTGGAATAAATTTTCGATTCTCGAATGAACTTGAAATCCACGTTTAAGTCTCTCAAAGAACCGTCTAGAGTTGAAAACTCCTGGTATCAGTTCACGCAATCTGTTAATGTGAATTTTTTTTGACTTATTATGACGAAATAAAAGAGTAGTATGGGATTCCAATCTTAGTCCTTGTAATGTAAATCCCATGTTTTTTATTCATTTATTTTATTTTCCTATGCAGGTAACTAATTTGATACTTGGTAACATCACCTGATCAACTTTCTCACAAAGCACAGACACACACACACACACACACACATATATAGATTGTAAATGACCAATGTTTTTTTTGCCCCCTGCCAATTTTGTTTATACTTTGAATGGGGTTGAATAACAATTTTTTTTTTTTTTTTTTTGAATTTTTTGAGTTGTTAGCGCTCTATATGGAGTGCCAAATTGATGTATGGTAAGTTTTGACATTTGAGAGTAAAATGTGCTATTCAAGAAAGTATTACTTTTGAGGTAAAATTTGTCATTCAGTAAGCTTGAGGGCAGTTTACCAAACCATACAGGAATATAATGGAAAAAAGGTAATGGAATTAAAAAGAAAAATAATAATTAAAAAGAGGATCATTGAGTTTTTTTTGTTTTTTTTTTGTTTTTTTTTTCTAGTGTTTATTTACTTATTAGAAGGTGTAATAAGTAAAATGAGAAAATGAGAAAACAAGTGACAAAAGAAAATGCTAGAAAGTGATAGAGAGTGTGATAAAAAGAGTGAATCTACATATCCGTTTGGTGAAACGGTTTGAGTTGGTTGACTTTTTAAAAACTAGTTATAATTTTTGTTGACGTTTTAGAAAAATATAAAAATTGAGATGAAAAAGTACAGTTTAATTTGAGTTGAACCGTTTTACCAAACAAACCAGTGACGTCTCACTTTATCCTAATGCTATGTTTGATTAAAGGGATGGAAACTAGAAAAGAAATAAGAGTAAAATAGATAGGTGAGAAAAATAAAAAGGAACGAAGGGAGTTGTACTTCATGTTGTTCAATAAAAGAGAAAGAAAATAGAAAATAAAATGTCAAATCTAATATTTTATTATTATTATACTCTTATATAAAGTAAAAAAAATTAATAAGGGATTAAGGTTAAAATAATTATTTTAAATCACTTTTTTGTCAAACTTTAACCTTGCTATTTTCTATTTTCTTTCTAAAGTTGAAAGGGTTAAATTATATAGTAGGTATCATGGATTTACAATTTTCTTTCTTTCCCATTTTTTATCATATCAAACAGTCAAGATTTTATTTTCCTTTCTAAAATAGTTCATCCAACTTCCTTCGTCTTCCTTTTCCACCCTATCAAATATATGGAGTGTATGGTAAGTTTTGACATTTGAGAGTAAAATGTGCTATTCAAGAGAGTATTACTTTTGAGGTAAAATTTGTCATTCAGTAAGCTTGAGGGCAGTTTACCAAACCATACAGGAATATAATGGAAAAAAGGTAATGGAATTAAAAAGAAAAATAATAATTAAAAAGAGGATCATTTAGTTTTTTTTTTTTTTTCTCTAGTGTTTATTTACTTATTAGAAGGTGTAATGAGAAACAATACTCTACCCTTTTTTGTGTTTACTAAACATAGTAATATTAATCTTATCAATGTAATTACTTAAATGCTTTTTTATACAATCAAATAATCATTGGCAAATGCGACTTCATTATTAGTAAATTTAGTATTTATTTCATTTGACAAGAATTTTTTAGGATCCGTTTAGAACAATGGTTGGAGTTGGAGTTTCGCAATTGAAATTACGATCTCTATTTGGTTGAAATATGTGTTTTGTAGATTGAATTTTTTTTTTCCTAATCTTTAAAATACGATACTTTTGAAAAATTAAAGGAAGATAAGTTGGTGTTGTTGTGTTTTTTTTTTTTTTTTTTTTGGGATAAATAAAGCAAGATAAGTTGTTGTATCTTCTTATTTCCAACCACTTGTAAATAAATCCATAACAAAATGAGAAAAAAATAAATTAAACAGAACAAAAAAGAAAGAAATAAAATTGAGAGGAAGTTGTTGCAAGTCCTGGCCTCTTGTTCTCAATTTCACCTTTGTTTTAATTATTATTATTATTATTTTTTTTTTTACTCTTTTGTTTTGAGTTTACTCTTGAGTAATTTTTGTAAGAAATATTTATTATTTGTTGGAAAATTTTGATAAATAGCAATCTACTCTGTTTTTGTTTTGTTTTGTTTTTGTTTTTGTTTTTTGGTTAACCAAGGATAACATGACATTTAGAATAAAAAATTTCTGATCTTGTCTAGTATTATCTTGATGCAATTTACAAATTAGAATCAATACATTATTATTTTTTAAAATAAACAGTTAATAATTTACCCTACAAGAAATATTAGGATCACTCTTTTTGTCACTCTCTCAGTCATTCTCTAGCTTATTCATTTGCCACTTCTCTTCCCATTTTTCTAAAAGAAATAAACAAAACTCTAACCCACATTGTAATGGGAATAAAAATTGAAAGAAAAAAGTGAAAAAAAAAGGTAAAGTGGGTATTTGGTGGAGGAGGGAAAAAAAAAAAAAAAACAGTTTAGACTTAAAAAAAAAAAAAGTATTAAGGAGTATAAAATGCAACAGTCCGAATGTTAAAATTAAATTGATGGTTGGTTTAAGAAAGAAAGTAAGAAGAGCTGACGTTTATAATTTGAAAGAATGACAATCTCTACAATAAATAAATTGATTATAAATTGATGGAGTATAATTTCAAATTATAAACGTCAGCTCTTACAAAAAAAAAAAAAAAGTATTAAGGAGTATAAAATGCAACAGTCCGAATGTTAAAATTAAATTGATGGTTGGTTTAAGAAAGAAAGTAAGAAGAGCTGACGTTTATAATTTGAAAGAATGACAATCTCTATAATAAATAATAAAAAAAGATAGTTTTTTTTTTTTTTGGTTTCAGTTATTCTTGGAAAATGAGAAAACAAGTGACAAAAGAAAATGCTAGAAAGTGACAGAGTGTGTGATAAAAAGAGTGAATCTACATGTCCGTTTGGTAAAACGGTTTGAATTGAAATTTTTAAGTTTAAGTTGGTTGACTTTTTAAAAATTAATTATAATTTTTGTTGACTTTTTATAAAAAGATAAAAATTGAGATGAAAAAGTATAATTTAATTTGAGTTGAACCGTTTTACCAAACAAACCAGTAACGTCTCACTTTATCCTAATGCTGTGTTTGATTAAAGGGATGAAAAATAGAAAAGAAATAAGAGTAAAATACATAGGCGAGAAAAATAAAAAGGAACGAAGGGAGTTGTACTTCATGTTGTTCGATAAAAGAGAAAGAAAATAGAAAATAAAATGTCAAATCTAATATTTTTTTTATTATTATACTCTTATATAAAGTAAAAAAAACTAACAAGGGATTAAGGTTAAAATAATTATTTTAAATCACTTTTTTGTCAAACTTTTACCTTGCTATTTTCTTTCTAAAGTTGAAAGGGTTAAATTACATAGTAGGTATCATGATTTACAATTTTCTTTCTTTCCTATTTTTTATCATATCAAACAGTCAAGATTTTATTTTTCTTTTTAAAATACTTCATCCAAGTTCCTTCGTCTTCCTTTTCCACCCTATCAAATATAGTAATAAGCTTGCATTTGATTCACCGGTTAGAACTAAAATTTTTTTTATTAGAATTGTTTGATTTTTTAAAAATTAATTAAAATTTTTGTTGATTTAAAAAAAAAAAAAAGATAAAAATGAGTTAGAAAAGTCTAGTTTAAAATAGTGTTTCATATAAAGGTTAAATACATGATTACATAATTCATATTACTTCATCTGAAAGTTAAAGGAAAATTAAAAAAGAAAACCAAAAGCCGTTTATCTTCAGCCCCCAAGAAAAAAGAAAAAGAAAAAGAAAAAGAAAGGCCGTTTATATTCTCTCAAATAAGGAACAAGTAATAAATGGCAAAAAAGAAAAGAATACCAGGAAGCCCGTCTATTGATCTTACCAAAGTAAACTACACGGGGTTCTTCTACCAAATATTGAACAGTTTTATTCTTTTTTATTTAAAATTTTTTTCATTCAAGAAAAAGTACAAAATCTTTTGAAAAATAGAGTTCTATTCACATTACTTCTTCCAGGAAACTCTCTTCTCAGGTTTGTTTCCTTTCTATTGTCTTCTTCTTATCAAAAGTGTTGACTTGTCATGACCTCTCTCTTTCTTACTCTTTCAACTTTTTTTCTCCAACAAGATAGCTTTTTCTTGTGAATATATGCTGTACACACGCATTACACACGCACTACGTATATATATACACACACACAAATATATGTACATATATATATACATATAGTGACATACTAGTTGTACTTTCATGAGACGATGTAAGCTAGGTGGTGGTCCTTTACAAAAAACGAAGGAAAAAAAAAAGAGAAAGAAATGTACAATGTGTCCAAGGCAAGAAAAGAATTGGTTCTTTTCCTGATATTGACTTTTTATATGAACTTGACCTGAGGTCATCTTGTAGTTGGTCCGAGGAATCAAATTATGAGTTCCCATTTAAACTTCTTGTGCAAGGAAACCCCTTAAGGGATTTTCCAAAGCATCGTTCTGTTTCTGCATAGTAAAATTGTACTACTACTTGAATTATATATATATATATATATTATATAATATATGGTAGATATAACTATATAGGTATAAGATTCTAATACCCAATTTTGCTTTCTTTTCGTTGATAATTTTTTCTGTGTATTTATTTTAATTCTGTAACAGTACTCAATCAGAGAAGTGGCCTTTTGAGATCAAAATATGCAGACAAGCACAGAGAAGAAGGAAAGAGTTGTTTTGGGAAGAAGTTTAATTGATTTGGTCTTCTCTTGGTCTATTAAGGATGTTCTCAACAAAGATATCTATACAAACAAGGTACTTAAATCACTCTTATATATATATATATATATATACACACACACATGCATGTTTAGCTCATATGTCTGCATGTATAAATCGATTCTCTGTCATATATATATATTTGCTTTTACATTTGAGGGTTGGGTTTTTTTGAAATCAAGAAGAATCCTTTCTTTTGCTCTACTAAAATGAGTTTTACAATACAAATTATGTAATAAATGAAGTCACATAATTAAGGTTTAAGGTTTGATTACTGTCTCCATTGATCAAATTACTTGAAACATCTTTTTTTTTTTTTTTTTTTTTAATTCATTTTTCGGGTTCTTGTTTAATAGTCCATGAAGCAATCAATGTGCTCGTCTGCAGGTTAAGCAGATTCCCAGAACATTTCCATCAACCGCAGAATATTTTAAGTCGTTCATTGCCCCTCTTGTGGAGGAAATGCACGCCGACTTATCATCAGGCCTGAAAACAATGTCTCATTCGCTCTGTTGCGAAATAAGGCTTGTCAAGCGGTGTAAAGATTACAAACTTCCCAAAGACTTGTTCTACAAGCTAGTGTTGAAGGCGAACGAAAGGAAGAATGACACCAGGGCATATGAACCCGAATGCGGAGACCTCATTGCCATAACAAGTGTTAAACCGAAATGCATCGGTAATTTGGAAAGATCCTACGTGATTGCCACGGTTCAAGGGGTGAAAGATGATCTAATACTCTCGGTACTCTCGTCGAAGCCCATCCTGTTTGAAGAGAACATGGACAAGAACGGGAAGAAGGAGACTCTTTTCGCTGTTTATCTCATCAATATGACGACCAATATTCGAATATGGCAAGCGCTAACTTCTGATCCGAAAGAGCGGAACATGAAGCTCATTGAGAAAGTTCTGCAGACTAAATTTGATGTAAGATATTGATTATGCCACAACTCTTTGTATCTGATTTTAGCCGCTCACACGCATAACAATGTCGTGTTTGATTCTTGCAGGATGAAGAAAAATGTACTATCTGCGACCGTGAACAGAACCGCAGCATTGCAAATTCAGTTGAGGAGGACAGAGTCAGATCTTCGGATTTGAATGAATCCCAAAAAGTTGCGGTTTTAAGCTGTATCAGAGCAAGAGAATGTCCTCATTCGAGTACTGTCAAACTGATATGGGGACCTCCGGGGACTGGGAAAACAAAGACGGTTGGTTTTCTTTTACATTCCCTGCTTAGGATGAAATGCAGAACACTCACATGTGCTCCAACAAACGTTGCTGTATTGGAGGTGACAGAGAGGCTCATGAAAAGAGTTAATGAGTCGGCTATACATGACACATACGGGTTAGGTGACATAGTTTTGTTTGGCAATGGGGAACGGATGAAGATTGATGATCATGAAGACCTTTATGATGTATTTCTTGATCATCGTATCGACATTCTAAACCATTGTTTTGCTTCTAAAACTGGGTGGAGAGATAGTTTGCTTTCTTTGATTTCTTTGCTCAATGATCCTCGAGAACAGTATCGTTTGTACCAGAAAGAACAGGTGGATGATCTCGATGACGATGATGGCAATGATGATAAGGAGAAGCATATTCTAAATTCAGAAAGTGGGGACTCAAGTAGAAACCAAGATATTGGGGGTACTAGTGACAAAATCTTCCAAGAGAAGAAAATCAAGAAAGCGTTGAAACAGGTTATTTTCCAAACATTGAAAGAAAACAGGAAGAAGCAGAAAAATCAGAAGGATAAGAAGAAAGAAGAGGATAGAGAGGGTGTTTCTCTGAAGAAGGAAAAAAAACGCGACAACCCTTTGGCTTTCGAGGAGTTTGTAAAGAAGAGGTTTGATTGCATTGCCAAACAGTTATGTTTTTGCATTGAGAATTTGTATACACACCTTCCAACCTCTCTTCTTTCCCTACAAGTGGTGGAGACGATGTTAGAAGCCATCGGTTCTCTCAAGTCGTTTCAAGTATTGCTAAATGCGGTTGCAAATGAAGTATTGAAGGAATTTTTCAACGAAGATCATGTAAAAAGAGAAGATGGTATCATGGAAAAATTAAATAGTGCTAGAATGAAAGTCCTTTTGCTATTAAAATTGCTTCCTTCAACTTTTCCCGTTCCTTTCACTGATACTCGCTATGCTGAGACGAACGAGATAAGAGAATTCTGCTTGGCAAATGCGCGCTTGATTTTCTGTACCGTCTCGAGTTCTGCCAAACTGCACAACAAAGTCATGGCTCCCTTTGAACTATTAGTCATCGATGAGGCAGCGCAGCTTAAAGAATGCGAATCAGCGATTCCTTTACAACTCCCTGGAGCTCGCCATGCTGTACTAATAGGAGACGAACGCCAACTTCCTGCAATGGTTAAAAGCAAGGTTTTTGAAGTTTTAGTACTGTAACATTTCTTTGATTTCTTATGTGCATTATGTGTAGCATTCACTCGTGTGACGTCCATAAAATCTAACCACTTGTCAGGTTTCGGAAGAAGCTGATTTCGGAAGAAGTTTGTTCGAGAGGTTGGCTTCGCTCGGCCACAAGAAACTCCTTCTCAATGTCCAGCACAGGATGCATCCATCAATAAGCTCATTCCCAAATAGGGAATTTTACGAAAATCAGATTTTAGACGGTCCGAATGTTAAGCAGCGGAGTTATAGTAAATGTTTCCTTCAAGGAAAGATGTACGGCACCTACTCTTTCATAAATGTAGCACATGGAAAAGAGGCAGTTGATAACAAGCATAGTACAATGAACATGGTTGAGGTCGCTGTGGTCTCGGAGATGGTTGCGAGTCTTTTCAAAGGTAGTTTTCTTGTAACCAAACTACTTACAACATATCAACTCATTTCAATGATTTTTTTTTTTTTTTAATACATTTTTACTTGTACGATGGAGAATAACAAGTTCTCTTTGTGGTCTTAAAGAAGTTATGTCCGCAAAGAAGAAGGTTAGAGTAGGTGTGATATCACCATACAAGGCACAAGTTAACGCGATAAGTGAGAGAGTTGGGAAAAAATATAGTTCAGATGCTCAAAGTGACTTCTCCGTCACTGTTCGCTCTGTTGATGGGTTCCAAGGCGGCGAGGAAGACGTGATTATCATTTCCACAGTCCGGAGTAATGGGAGTGGATCGGTGGGGTTTCTTTCGAATCGTCAAAGAGCGAACGTGGCGCTAACTCGTGCAAGGTAACACTTTCTTTACCATGCACTCAAAAATTATGAGGTTGAAACATGCTCTTCGAGCTTTTTGGTGTAGTTTTCTGGAGTTCTTTTTTCACGGACATAAATGAAAATGTCCAGGCATTGCCTTTGGATTGTGGGGAATGGAACAACGTTGAGTAACAGCTTCTCGGTGTGGAAGAAACTAGTGATCGATGCGAAGGACCGTGGGTGTTTCCACAATGCCGACGAGGACAAGAACTTGGCTCGGGCCCTTGCTGCTGCCTTGCTTGAGCTTAAGCAAATCCATGATTTACCAAATATTACTTCAATTCTGTTTAGAGAGGCAAAATGGAAGGTATGCTCATCTTTACAATCCATTATATATACATATATTATATATATATATATTTTTTCCAACTTGGATTGGAGGGATTCAAACACTAGACCTTGATGTTAAGTGTGGATTTACGGTTAAGCCAGCAACCACAAAAAAATTAACATACTAATTCCAAGTTTTTATTTTAAGTGAAAACAAACTTCTTATTGCATAATAATATTCTCCAAGGACATCTAAGTGTGTGTGTGTGTATATATATATATATATATATATATATTTTTTTTTTTTTCTTTCTGACTCAGAATTTGTATCTTGTATTCAATGTAGGTATGCTTTAATGATTCCTTCTGGAGTTCAATGGCAAGAGTTCGAGACTACGAGTTTTGCAGCGAAGTTCTCTGTCTTTTGGAGAAGCTTTCTTGCGGTTGGCGTCAACCACACAAGGAGAGCAGTCCTTTTGTCAATAGTGGAACTTCTTCGCAGTTGGTAGAGCATTACAAGGTTAAGCTTATGTACCTTGTTTGGTCTGTTGATCTTCTCAGGGAAAACTCACGTCACATTCAGGTTTTAAAGGTTTGGGATGTTTTGGCTCTGTCCGATTTACCGAAACTATCAAAACAACTCCATGCTTTGTATGAAAGCTATACATCTGAGAAGATGAGCCGCTGCAAGTACAAAAAAAAAGAGGGGTATGCACTTCTTTCACAAGTTCAACTTTTTATATCTGCGATTTGATCTTCGAGTTAACCTGATGATGTCAAATTTCAACAGGAATTTGGTTGTTCCAATGAGATGGCCTGTGGATTCAACTTCTGATGAAGCCGAAGCAGGAGTAGATCCTGTTAACTTCTTGTCTAAGCCATTGGCTTCACTCAGTTTGTGGGATGAACCGCAAACATCATCAACAACTAACAGGTGAGTGCTTGACTCTAAATTTTGCATCATCATGAATGTGAAAATGATAATAATGGGGTTAAATTTGCTGAATGGCAGATTCAGAAGATTCTCAAAATCCTGAACAAGTAGATCCAGTGTTACTAGTCCGACATGGCGACATTTTCAAAAGCGATTCTGAAGTAAGATTGCGTTTTTACCCGAACGGAGTCTCAAATTCTCAATTCATATATATATATATATATATATATATATATTCCTCCTTTTTCTTCATCCATTAATGAAGTTCTGGATGTTGTTTTGGGACAACAAACTCTGACATGAAAATGAAGGTTTTAGTGAATCGATTTAACTACTTCTGCCATGGCAATACGGAATACCATGTTACTGGGAGTGCTTTGTATTTGGGAAAAATTAAATAAATATACGTCGTCAGTTGTCAAACTTGTGCAATTCATAGAAGAAAATTTGTTCCCACATCTTTAAAAAGGAGACCAAAAAAAAAAAAAAGGTAGATTATTGGTTCGTTTAGTGAATGAGTTGAGTTTGAGAATTTTAAATTTGAGTTGAAAATTTTAAGTTTGAGTTGAAAATTTTTGTTGAATTTTTAGAAAAGACAAAAACTTTTTCAGAAAAAGACAAAAACTTTTTTAAAAAAAGATAAAAAAATATATTTTAATTTAAAATGGACTTGATTACCAAACAAGCCCTGTGTAATACATACAAAGTGGTAGATTAAATATATTTGGACAATAATAATGTTTAAATTTTTTAAAATGTGGAAATTATGAAAAAAATGACAAAAAGATTATTGATCCTTTAACAAATACATATAGTATGTACAAATAATATTTAGACTTCTAGTTGTGCGATGATATAGAGAAATGTATAATATATGTGTGATTATAAAATAAAAAGAAAACGGTTTTTTTTTTCCTTTAAAAAAAAAAAAAAAAGAGGTTGATTAAAAACACATGAGAGGTACTGATTATTGAAAGCAATTTTTTTTTTTTTTTTGGAACTCTATTAATGATAATGACGCCCAAACTTTGGTATTGTTGAAAGAGCAAACTTGACTCTATGGTCTAACCTATTTTAAGGGGTCTTGAGCAAAATTTTTAAATGAGATATTTTTTAATGGATTTATTTTATTTTATTTTATTTTATTTGCATTGAAGTGGAAAAATTAACATGTCATTTGAAAATGGAAAATTACAAAACAACCAGTTACAACAAATGGGCAAAACATACTAAGATCGAGAGTACTAATGTGTGATCTTAAGAAAATCTTAGAGAGGAGACTTTTGTTCCAAGAATGAGAAGATATAGGGCTACTTTAGTTGGTGCGTGGGTGAAGGGAAGTGATTTAAATAGAAACTCTCAAAATTAAAACCTAAAAATATTATCATTTTTCTTTAATATTATCTTAAAAAAAACACTAATTTCTAATTAAAAATAGATTAATAGAAAGAGAGACCTTTGAGTTTTTCAAATTTTTTTTTTTTTTTGGAACGTTGTAATTTCCTTATTTGCAAAAATTAAAATAAAATAAATCTCAGCAGCTAAATTTTTTTTTTTTTCCCTTTACAAAGTAAGCACAACACAAGAGGAACAAATATAAAGTGAATAGAATATTTTTTTTTTCTGAAAATAATAAAATATGGTATTTCTCATTTAATTTTCCAAATCTGATTATTGCAAAAATATAGGTCGGTTAAAGGGAGATTTTTGGGGACTTGCTCAAAATGGGGCTAATTTTAAATATGGTATTTCTCATGTAAAACTTTTTTTTTTTTTTTTTAAATTTTGAAAGCTCGAAATACTCAAAATACATGTGATCTTGACGTAGTAATTACGGTTAATTTTTTAACAATGTTTTGAACAGAAGAACCTTTATGAAACAGATGTAAAATGACTGATTTTGTGACGTTTTAAAATTTAGGAATTAAAATGATATTATACCTATGTATAGTTCATGGACCAAATATGAAATTGATCATTGAAATTATCTACCAATTAATATAATAGAGTACATCAGTTTACACAAATACCATAAAATTGTACCTTGGATTGATTTTTGCCACAAAACTCTCGCAAGAAATATTATAACATGATATCATAAAATATTTATTTATTTATTTTAAAACATCAATTATAATTATTAATTAGTATCAATGACTTTACCGACGGGTTACCAGTTGATTATCAATTGGTTACCGACCTTCTGCAGGTAACCATTTGATTACTAATTGGTAACTAGTTAATTACCGACAGGTAACCAATTTGTTACCAACTAGTAACCACTATGGTCGACGGGTAACCAATACGTTATCCCACCGATGGAATAAAAAAATTGACTATTCAAGTATCGATCAACGGTCTCGAATCACAGTCTTACGAAAACTAAAATAAAAACAACTACATTAGATTACACCAATTTAGAATTATAATAATTATTTTA
The DNA here is from genome assembly GCA_038430175.1 of Ficus hirta. Lineage (NCBI taxonomy): Eukaryota > Viridiplantae > Streptophyta > Magnoliopsida > Rosales > Moraceae > Ficus > Ficus hirta. The sequence continues at coordinate 1,836,089 of CM076588.1, forward strand.
AAAAACATTTGTTAAAAAAAAAAAAAAAAACACAGATCTCAGGGGAAGCCTTCCCCTTCTCCCACGCCAACCCACCACCCCCACCTTCCCTTCAACCACGACAACAACAAAATCGGCTGGTTAAAGATTTTCACCTAATCAGTGCGCTCGATGTTGGGAGAAGGGACAGCACCTACGTCGCGACCCACGGCGGAGGACTGCTCGGAGGTCCGTGAGATCTGACAACTCGGAGGGCGATGGCATCCTTGTCGTGCTCTCGCTACCATTCGATTTGGAGGTTCACCACGAGCGCAAGCCGGCGTCTACAAGATCGTGAGCTCACCGACAACGACGGAGTCATGATTTATTAGTAGGGGAGTCAAAATTTTTTTAATCAAGGTTATTCTAACATTTATATCTATATATATGCAACAATTTTATTTATTAAAATTTATGATATCTTGACACTGATGTGTATGATGTGTAGACAAAATATATCTTAATATAATATATTAATCTTTTAAAATATTGAATTATTAAAATTATAATTCATATTTAAGTTTTTCATCAACTCACTAAATCTATTAATATATATAAATTTAATAAAATTATTTTATTTTTTAAAATATAAATTATTTGACCAATAAAATATATAGAATTCTTAATTTATCAAGGGGTGAAACTAGTTTATGGACAAATTAATTTTTTTTAAATTAAAAAATTCTCACTGTATAAAAATTTCAAAAAAGGTTAGGGGCCCATTTTCCCCCCAGCCCCCCTCCCTCCGTCAATGCTCACCGGCGCCGATTCTCCTCAGCCCAGAAACCGGTGCCCACCACTCGATTTGGGCAACAGCAGAGCTCGCGACGGACAGATTCGACGAAGGGGAAGCGCGTTGGCCGGTGGCGTGCAATGGATCGGCACCACTCTCGATCGTCCGAGCCGAGTGTTCGACCATGGGCGACGGCATAGGCGAGCTCACGGCGGCGCGACTCATTTTCTCCGCCGGAGAGAATGGACGAGAGGGGACGACGGGTGAGGTTCAACCGCCGCGACTTCCTTGGGGGGCGAGATGTCGACGGCGGCGACCACACGATGCCCTGCATCTCATGGCTGTGGCCACCTTCTTCCCCGCCTCCGACGATGAACACAGTGGAACTGGGGAGGAGGTTTTTTTTTTTTCATTTATGGGGTAAAAAAAAAAAGTGTCTCGTTGTAGTGAAAGCCATTTTTTTCCCTTTTCTTTTTTCGTTAATAGTGATTTCACCGGCACAACCGGTCCCCTGTAATCGCCACCACAACCGTTATCCACCGTTAAAATCTACAAATGAAAAAAAAAAAAAAAAAAAACCCAACTAAATTACCTATCCTTTCCCACCAGCCATTAATGAGCTTGCAAAGAGCCTAGGGCTCTCTCTCTCTCTCTCTCTCTCTCCCTCCCTCTTAACCAGAAGAACAAGATCAGCATTTTCGATAATCCAAATTGTGGCCATGAACACCGCTAAGATTGCTGTTGTAGGAAGTGGAAGTAAGATTTCTCATACCTTTATCATTAATCTTCGTACGGGATCAAAATCCGTAAAAGTTTTTTTTTTTTTTTTTCAATTTTTAATTTTGGTGTTTAATTTGTGAAATCACTGATTAGTTTCAGGAGCAGTTTGTGCTTCGATTCTGGCTAGAAATGGAGTTTCTGTCACCTTGTTCGAATCCGCCAGAGGCCCTGGTGGCCGCATGTCCCAGCGAAGGTTCTCGCGCTCTCTCTCTCTATATATATATATATATATACACACACATATGTGTTACATCTGTTTTTATTAACTTACCGAATTTAATTAAATTACCGAACACATAAATAAATAAATAACATAATTAATTTTTATTAAGTTAGATCACACTACTATTTGGATAACGCCCATCTATCAAACAACACTAAGAAATAACAATTATAACCACCAATCGGACTTATACAAATAAAAAAAATAACAATTATAACCACCAATCGGACTTATACAAATAAAGACTTCATGTTTTTATTTTGTCCCCGCTGTATAGAATCTACTTGGGAGATTACAACCACCCTAACAAAAAATATATGAATACATATATATATATATATATATATTATGATGATGAAATGAGGAGAATTTCTTAATTCCAATGTTTTAATTACCAGATAAGTGGGTTTTGGTGCTCCAGGAGGGGGAAAAAAGATACTAGTTTTTTTATTTTATTTTATTTTTTTACTCTCTTTTAGGGGAAAAAGAAAAAAGAAAAAAAAATGATGGGTTTCGGTCTTGTGTTTGCTACAGTTGGTTACTTAGAATTGATGGGGTACAAATGATAAAAGATCATTATTGTTTGGTGAGAGTCCAATAGTTGAAAGTATCACTAGCTTACGCTCTGACTCAAGTAGTACGAGACACGTGAAACCCCGTGTGGAGGCAAAATTATTTTGATCTTTTAGAAAAATAAGAATTTAAATGATTGAGGTTTTTTTTTTTTTTTTTTTAATCTTTTATAAGATTAATCACTGAGGTTGTTTGGATTTGTTAGTTGATTAAAAAAAAACCCCATTTGGAAGAAAAAATTGCCACAAAAGTATTAAGTATTACTAGTTTCTCTTTTGAGTTTGAAGTTATCTTTAGCCATGTTAGGTGAAGAAGCAACCATAAGTGTTTGAACTATGATGATTTTTTTTTTTTTCTCGCTAAAGCAGAGAAGTAACTGAAGATGGGAAGGAGCTGTTTTTCGATCATGGTGCTCCGTTTTTCACAGTCAGCAACACTGAGGCATTGAGTCTTGTTCACGAGTGGGAGTCTAGAGGACTTGTGGCTGAGTGGAAGGAGAATTTCGGTTCATTCGATTGTGCCTCAACCAAGTTCATTGACATTGCACAGGTTTACAAGTGTTACTATTTTTACTTTTCATGAGAGTAGAATCTCAAGTAGCATATTTTTAGTAATGCTCAGCTCCATGATTCACCCAAACTCTTGTGTTATTGATGAAATATTTGGGGAATTTTTGATTTTTACTGAAAATCCAACTTGGATTTTGGATAAATAATCTTTATATGTAAACTTAGGTCATGCCTACTCACTTTACAGATACCGATCTCTTTTCAATTGTTCGTTTGCATATTAGGAGATAGAATAGGAAACAAACCAATTCTCTTTCTAGTATTTACTAAAATTAGAATCCTATTACCCTTTATTATGTGGGCTCCACCAAATTAGCATCCCGCATTTTGTAAGTAAACATGTGAATAAGCGGGAAAGTGGAACATTCCTCCCTTTCTCCTTCCCATTTACGAGAATGTACATGCCCCTGATGCAGTTTTTGTTAGGTTTAGAAATATTTTTCAGGATAAATAGACAACAATGCAAGCGATTTTTGTTATCGTAATGCATTTTCCTCGCAGTTATGTTATCTTTTCTTTTGTTGGAGATGGCTTTTCTGAATGCCGATATCATCTAGGAACAAGTAAGTAAAAGATACGTGGGTCTCCCGGGCATGAATTCTATATGCAAAGCATTATGCCATGAGCCCGGTATGTATAAGATGCTACTGCATTTCTTTCGTTTTATTCGTTACTTAAGGTTGAGCCTAAGTTTGTGTTATTTTTCTTAGGTGTGGAAAGTAAGTTTGGGACAAGTGTTGGGAAATTGGAGTGGCTAGAGGATGAAGATTCCTGGTCGTTGTTGGCTCTAGATGGACAGAATCTTGGCCACTTCAACGGCGTAGTAGCATCAGATAAGAACGTAGTTTCACCCCGGTTCACAAGTGTAACTGGACGACCACCACCACTTGGTATGATCTAATTTCCCTAGGTCCTTCTGTTGGAATTTGGTTCTAGTACGTTTACGTTCTTCTCTTTTGTAGTATTTATTTTTTCTGCTTTTTGGAAATATTGTTTACCCTGTTGCTGTGGTTGCGGGATTAGCCTAATAGTAATTCCACGCACCTTTAAATGTCTCAAATCGCCCCACCTCCAGGTAATGCCATCTGGGATGAGTGTATCAAGTAAAGCCTACTTGCAGACCGTTTTCTTTATATTCGAGATTTTATTTCCTCTTCTGTACCCGAATAATTGTATATTATATGGTTGTTTATTTAGGTTTAAACCATTATATGACAGGAGATGCTTTGTGATACTAGCGAAATCAATTATTTGCCATCCTTTTCCCCAACCAAAATATTATTTACCATCACCAAACTACGAGATGAATATCAACATTTACACGGATGTTTCAAGAATATCCTCAATGATTATGCATTGCATCCTAGAAGTAAGAAGACTACCAATTGGCGACATCATGCATGTCCTCGAGTTTTCCGAAATACAGCATGGACACAGACACACACAAATGCCATACTACATGAACCCTGTATTCGCATAAACCATTTTCAGGAGTCCGGCATTTGGTCTTCTTGCTCACCACAAGGCTACTTAAGAAGAACCAAAAGATCAAAACCTCTAGATGATTTTGCCAATTGTTGTGAAGTGGTTTACTCTCTGAATGCATCTCAAATGGACTCTAGATCATTTTGCTAATTGATTGAATCCGGCAACAGCGCATCGATTCAAAGCCAAGCACAGATCATCAAGCATGTTTTGCTGTTATATTTTTCTTTTGTTTTCTTGAAATAATTGTCCCGGAAGAAGGATATGACACAATTCCAAACTAACTTTTTTTTTTTTTTTTTTTTTGGGTTCAATCATTGTAGATTTGAATTTGGTTCCAGAGATGAGAGATAAGTTGCAAAACATTCCCGTGCACCCATGTTTTGCTCTCATGCTAGCATTCACGCAGCCTCTGTCATCTTCTGTAAGATAGATTACCATGCAACAGGTTCTTCTTCTTTTTTTTTTTTTTGGGAAACTTTATACTCTTTGCAAATATTTACACTTTTATATCCCTTGTCGGATGCTTTCTTTCCTCGACCTTTTGTTTTAAGTTGTTCTACATGGGTTCACAATTTGCCTAATCTACAAATCCCAGATACATTTAAAAGGCTTCTCGATAAAAAATTCCGAAGTTTTAAGCTGGGCTCATTGCGACAGCAGCAAGCCTGGCCGTTCCGCCGATAGGTATTCATGAAGGGCGAGGATTATGAATTTAATTTTTATTAGTATCCTTTCAAGTCATTGTGTTTTAATCCTACTTCTCTATATATCTTGTTTTCCTTTTGTGTAGCGAGCGATGGGTTTTGCACTCAACAATGGAGTATGCTCAGAGTATAATTTCTCAAACCGGGCTTAAGAAACCTTCGGACGCAACGCTGACAAGAGTCTCTGAAGAAATTCTCCAAGCATTACAAAGCACGGGACTTGTTCCTTTTCAGCCCTTTTATAAGAAAGCTCATAGATGGTCAGTGCTTGTACAAGTGCTCTAACTTCTGCGGCTAATTTTCCGAACATGATGAACTAACACGGGAAGAACTATCTAGGCATAACCAGTACACGTCACTAGACACTGCATTTTGCTTTATGATTTAGTAATCGAGAACGAAGTGCAATCCAAGATTTGGCCTAGGATCATTTCCTAGTACTATATTTTGACAATTGCCCATTTTTCATCGCCTTGAACCCAACATGTCGTTCATTTTCCCACATCTCAAGATTCATCGTCTTTCCTTGATTTTCCCTCGGTTACTAACAATTCATTGTCCGAACTTATTTCTCCGATAAACTTCACTAGACTTCGCATTCTGCTTTATGATTTAGTAGTATTCGAGCATGCGGTTTGCGTCCCGATATTTTCTGCCACGTGATATATCTTGGGGTTCTTGTGTTTGCAGGGGAAGCGCATTTCCAGCAACAAGCATAGCAAGAGAGGAGAAATGCCTTTGGGACAAGAAGAAGAGACTTGCCGTTTGTGGTGACTTTTGTGTCAGTCCTAATGTTGAAGGTGCTATAATTAGTGGAATGGCTGCAGCCTCAAAATTCAAGGAGACTCTTAGCTGCTTATAGGTGTGATGGTACTTGCATATACATACATATATATATATATATACATATATGTATGTATGTATATATATATATCTACATTCTAAGCCCTGCTTTTGAGATATTGAGTTAGTGATTTTCTGATTTGGACAGAGAGACCAACTGGAAATAAATTTCAAATCTGTAATGAAGTTTCATGTTGTTCTCATTAAACTGTCCGAGGACGAATGCATATCCCTTCAACTTGAAGTTCTCTTTTTATTATTAGGTTCAATCGCATCTATGTCCTTGAATTTTAAGATTATTTTCACTTTACTTCCTAAATTTTAAAAACTCGTTTTATCCCGTGAAGTTTGAATTAATATCGCTTAATTCATTATGTTAGAAGTTTTGTTAAACATACATAAAAAAGGTGAATTAGTCTTATTAAACCTTTTCTATTAAGATTTTTGTTAAAAACAAATGGTAGAAAGAGCCCATGATAGCACTTACTTTCCTTTTTTTCTTGTTTGTTTTTAACAGAAATTCTAATACAGAGAGTTAAGTGTGATTAATTCAAAATTAAATAGGCAAAGTGGGAGCTTTTAAAGTTCAGGGATAAAGTGAGAGCGAATCTAAAATTTAGAAGGAATATATGAGAATAATCTGTAATAATAATGATAATACTGTTAATAATAATCCATAACATACATATATATCTCAGCTGAGTGTTAAATAATTTTACTTGGACCACTTTACATAACTATCAGTATCAAACTTTAAAGGTTCATATTCTAAAAAAAAAAAGTTTTTAGTTATCAATCCTCTATATATATACTATATTTTATGTAAAAACAATATATATACCACCAAGTTATTAGGTAGGTGGCTTGTTTCTCAGAAGTTATAAGTTGGCGTTGAGATCATATATATTTATAATATATATAGATAGAACTAATCTTTTCAAAATTGATGTTTAATACTTAACAAGCCACCACCCTTTTGTGATTGAGATATGTGGATTATCAAAACGCCATCCACTACTCTAACAATCATTTCCTCACACCTTAAAAAAAAATGAAATAAAATAAAACAGCATGTACATCTTGACCACACAAATAGTAAAATAATCTCCCCCAACAAGAGATTTTCTTCATTTTTTTCACAAACTGATCTATCACTCCACTTGGACAAAAGTCCACGTGGAATAAGATCAAGTTCTGGTGCAAAACAGCTCCAGTTCTGATAACGTTTTGAAAATCATATCCAGATTCCCTCCACATATCAGACGCCACGTGTCACCCCATCAGCCACTTGTACCATGCAATTAGGCAATTCTTATTATGGAAATCCCTCCACGGTAGAACTACTTCTACTATAGCTAGATCAGAAAGCCAAAGCCAAGAAGAAGAAGAAGAAGAAGAAGAAGAAATTAAAAAAGAAGAGAAAATAATCTGAAATGGCAACCTCAGTTATGGCGTCGGTGAGCTTGAAACCAGCTCCTTTCAGTGTTGAGAAATCAGCAGTGAGAGGTGTTCCTTCTCTATCTAGGGTTTCTTCTTCTTCCTTCAGAGTTGTGGCTAGTGGCAAGAAGATCAAGACTAGCAAGCCCTATGGTATTTAATTATTTACTTTTTTTTTTTGGGTGAATAATTATTTTTTTACTTAATTACTACTACTTCCTTGATTAATCTTCATGTTTTGTTTTGTCTTGGATGATTCTGAAATGATATGGTTACAATCTGATGTGACGACAACATATATGTAGCACGTTGTTCTAGTTCAAAACTTAGTTTTTGTTTATTTCAATTGGAATTCAAATTTTACGTATCAATTTTTATTTTTATTTTTTCTAAAAAATCAACAAAAATTATAATTAATTTTTAAAAAATTAATCAACTTTAATTTAAAAATTTCATCTTCAACTTATGAATCAAATTGGAGGCTTAGATTACTATTATTAACATAAGTGTAAGTTATATAATGATAATTATTAACTAATTTTGCAGGAATCAATGGCGGCATGGCCTTGAGGGATGGTCTTGATGCTTCCGGCAGGAAAGGCAAGGTAATTAAATCGTTTTTTTTTTTTTTTTTTTTGTTGATTAAAAAAAGAAATAGAAAAATTAGTTGCGTTCTTACGCCCTCGTTCAACGATCATTTTTAGAATTAATTGATATATTAGTCATTCATTATAATTATTACTTTGATTAATCACTACTCATTAATACAATATTTGAGGGTTTTTTAATTTTATTTTTAATCCTTGTTATTGTCTAACAATGAAGCATTTATGATTCAGGGAAAGGGAGTTTACCAATTTGTAGACAAATACGGTGCCAATGTCGACGGATACAGGTACCAGAGCGTTTTACTATTTCTATTTATTTAATTTATTTATTTTCTATTATTAAATATTATAACAACTTTGTTTTAAGCCTAACTTAAACCATTTTTAGTGTAAATATCCATATTAATGTAAAATTTAGCCCAAAAAATATAAAAGAAAACCGTTACTCAAATAAAGATATATGCTAACCATGTGTAAATATTGATATATGCAGTCCCATCTACGACACTAATGACTGGTCTCCAAGTGGTGATGTCTATGTTGGTGGTAAGTAATTTTTACATTTTCAAAGAGAGAGAAGCTAATTTTGTTCTAAAAACAAAAAACAAAACAAAACAAAATCCCGCGATTAGTTAACTTTCTTCGTTTTAAGGGGACGGATTCTATATTATAACATATCAAAATAAGAGGTAAAAAACCCATTAAGATTAACTCAACATGTGAGGGAAAACAAAAAAGGTTCAGATTCTTAAATCTCGTATTCGAAATATGAGAGGTTTTCTTTCAAAATTAATAAAATAAGTGTACATAAGATCAATATTACACAGAACAAGTTATAATGTTATATCCTCTGATAAATTATATGTTACATGTACGAACAGTTCAAGGATTTTATCTTTATTTTTTTGTTTTTTTGGAAAAGAAAATCCCAATTAATTTCATCATGAGACATGATGAAATGAAAATTGATGAATATAATTGTGTAGGTACAACTGGGTTGGCCATTTGGGCTGTGACCCTGGCTGGTCTTCTCGCAGGAGGTGCTCTTCTTGTCTACAACACAAGTGCTTTGGTTCAGTAAAATTAAAAAAACACTAGAAAAAAAAAAAATCCTCTTCCCTTCACTTCTCTTATGTTGTAATTTATTATAATAGCCTCTCCTTGTAAACTTTGTCCAGACTAGAATATTCATGATATACTCTATGTAACCTCTTTTGGGCTTGTCTCCAATTTCTTACCTCTTATATTTCTTACTCTTTTTGGGGAAATAACAGTTTTTAGAAAATAATTAAAATAATTAATGAGTTTTTAAATTATTTGTAATAAATAGTAGATTTAACAAGTAAATCATAAATGACCCATTTACGTTAAAGTTATCAAGTAAATGGTATATCTTCATCAAATTTACTTGGTAAATTTACAGACATAAATGAATCATTTATTTTGTAAATTTTTTATTTATATGTAAATCTATTATTTATTATAAATATTTTAAAAAAATATACTTTTACTTCAATTATTTTTGTAAAATTACTATTTATTACAATTTCCCTTTTTTTTTTAAACATATTTTCCCTCTTGTTTTTAGTGTTTTCTATTTATTTCCTTCTCTGACTGTTCACACCACCAAATTTTGAAATTAAAATCAGATTAGAAGTATGATGTGCAATTGAAGAGAAATCTCCAAAGAACAAAAGTGAAAAATAAATAAATAATTATATAGACGAGTTTTGCTATGGATAATACTGCGTGCTTCTCGACCGGTAACGCCAAACTGAGAAAGAATTCAAAACCAATAGAACAGGACAAAAAAGATGTTCTCCATAATGCCTTGTCAGAATTATCAATTTAAATATCAAAAGAAGTTCTCGTTTGCTATCCGAAGCTGTTTTACTATATGATGTTAATTTGAACGTGATACATCTAATTCACTGAATAATTTATTTTTTAGATATATGATCTTTTTTTCTTCGTTAATGTTTAATTTTTTTCTTCGTCTAATAAGGAATAAATATTTTGGCACCAAATTTGACAAGGAGATTAAAAAAAAATAAAAAAAATGATAGTGCAGAGGCAAACACTTGGGAGAATTTATGCCTGATAAAGGATTAAGTAAAACCCCCCAAATACCCCCACTTTTCCTATTGATGAATATAAATGGCTTATAGGCAATAATTACTCACAGGTTTGAGTAACAAATTTTTACAATTCCAATCTGCACCAATGTAGCTTCCTATCACCCCAAAACTGAATGGGAGGGAGATCCCAGATACTGATCTCAAACAAAAATGAACGAAGACACCGATTCCAAACCCTCGTCGTCGCATTCTCGACGCATGCAAAATTGAGCAAAACCACAGCTGCTCTGTTTCCGCTTCAAGTTTCCACCTATGTTTATCCAACATGGGATACTGATAATAATATGTCTTGTGTCATTGAATCTCTTCATAAACATCTTCCTCCTCTTGAGGTAAAGGTAAGCTCCTCGGTTGAAGAAATCCTACTTGTCCGGTTCCTTCTGCCATTTTGGACCGTACAATCTGCAAGTTCGACAAAACTCTTTTAGTGTTAATAAAATAACAGCAGATGAAGTTTCACATTACACATTGACAAATATCGAACTCTAATTCATTATTCGGAGAAAGACAAAGTCTTCCTCCTTTCGTCGTGCCTTTTTCGATTAAGTAATTTTCCAGTACGTTAGCACTTGATAGATAGAACCAAAGAAAATAACATAATTGCCGAGGATAACCATTTCTCTTGGCTTCCTTAAAAATAAAGATCTCATAAACTAACTAGCTACTTTTAAATAGAATGACAGGCACATCACAGCAATAACCGAAGCCGCAAAGTTGCACAGACTAAGACATGAAAAGTATCAGCAAACCTTTTCTATTTCATCAAGAAGAAGCGGGTTCTCTCTCAAGTACTGCAACGATTTGTCCCTCCCTTGTCCAAGCCTTGGGAAAAAAAAAAAAAGGGGTCAAAGATTTCAGATAGAGCCAAATTTTCAAGATTTAAGAGGATAGTGAACTAATGCTCATGGTAATTGACTCATTTTCCACTACTCACAAGTCCATAACAGAAAAAAATTTTAAAAAAATTAAATAAATAAAAGAAAAACAACGTCACGAGTAATGCCCAGGACACCAACTTATTACAATTGTCTCTAAGTTATGCCGCAAGTTTTTGAATCACATGCTTTGGAAAATGGAATAACCACGCTAATTAGGTATAAACATTAGTGGTTACTTTGTTTGGCTAAAAAAACTGCCCTGTCCCTTGGTGTAAAAAATTTGGCACTGAAGTTGGTGGCTCTAGCATTACTCTAATCTCACCAGCAGTGGACTAAAACTCTACTTGTATTAATGAACTGATACTCCAGTACTCGAAAGACCCATCCGGACTATAATAATATCCTTTGTAATGTGAAGGGACGTACCTGTGGTCCCCATAGCTATACCACGAGCCCTTCTTCGCTATAACATCCATTATTTCAGCACAATCCAATACACAACCCTGCAAGAGAAAATATATTAAAATGGAATATGTACTTCACCTTTTGTGAGGGACTAAATACGCTTCTGTCACTGTACTTACCAGTTTACTTACTCCCTCTCCAAAAATTATTTCGAATTCAGCCTGCTTGTACGGTCTTGATACCTGTTAGTAGTAACTTAGAATAATGATATTTCTAAAAAGAAAAAAAAAAAAAAAACTAAAAAATAATGGTGAACAAACAATTCGAGTGATTAATAGAACTACTAAATTTACCAAAAATGTCGTCAATCTTTAGATCTTTCAGCTGATCAATCTCTTAGTGAACGAAACGTTATATGATTGCTATTTTTGGGTGTTTTTGTTTTTGATTCAGGACTCCTTGTCCTCTGTTTGCTGGTTTGTTTATTAACTTATTTATATATATTTTTTTAACAAAATTTACTTCTTTTGGCTTTGATGCAGTTTGTTGTTTCTGGTAAAAAAAAAAAAAAAAAAAAAGAATCGTTAAAAGCTAAGCAACTTATCTAAGCATTAGAAGTGATACCGAACCAGTGTAATCCACATTCAACACACATTAAACACATTGCATCTATTTGTCTAAGCATAATTCAACACTCATTTCAATTTTTTTGGTCGAAATGAACAGAATGGTTCATCCAAGCAAGCTGCAACCCTCACGGATGGAAATGCAAATATACCTTACTCTTTTGTACTCTCACACGAACCCGAAGCCCAATCTCTTCATCTCCTTTGACCTAAGCAAATAAATTAAATTAATGATTAATGAACATTGTAAT